>JARQTG010000309.1:761601-1215131 GCA_030142615.1 Syrista parreyssii
ACGTTTGCCGGTTACTTTTCCTTCTCTGTATATCTATATCTATATATACCGAAATTATTGTAATTACAATTCCAAGTCCATTACGCTTAATCGTTTCATAAGTCACTACGACAGGGGATCACTGGTAATAATTTTTTCGTGACTTGGTACTTTTACGAAAATACATTTACTTGGAAAAAATAGCGTTGACATTCGATACTCATTTGAAACGACGAAAGGCAACGTAATGACTGCTGGAAGGTACAATGTAATTTTTTGATCGAGTGTTAATGTTATATTGTTGAGAGACTGTGATGTGGCAAGTTTGAAATATTCTGTAATGGGGATAAAATCTATTCCGATCCAGCGTACGTAGTTCGGCGGCCTTTGGGGATTGTGATATTTTTAGGAAAAATAAAATTCGATTTTTTCAATTTTTAAATATATAAATATTGCGCGGGTACACTGGCACTTAGTTTGTAGCATTCGCGACGGTCGGACGTGATTTATTAACGCTTATCTCACAATCAGAAGGACTATTTATAATACCTCGCCATAAAAAGAACTAGCGAAAATCAAGGAATGGTTTTTAGTTTGATTCTCAGGAGTATGAGAATTACACGAGCAAATACATGTATTTGCGATGTGCACATCTTTGGTAACGAAACGATTAAACCGTAGATAGCGTCGTACAATAGAATTTTAATTCGAATACTTTTCTTTTCGACTATGTTACGTGTACACACAAATTCTGTAGAATATCTTGTCCGTATAAAAAGTGTATTCCGTTAAACTGTACCTTTGATTAAAATCGTTAAAGAAACTGTATACATATCCAAGTAAAAAATCGTTAATGGTGCGAAACATCCTGTAAAAACAGTCAATTCAACAAAATTTCAAACACACGCATTAAACGGACATACGTAACAATTTTCAATCTCATTGATAGTTACCTGCGTATAACACGAATTGTCGGCCTCTTTTTTACCTCTTTACGGCCCATAATAAGGGACCATTATTCCAGCTTACTGCCGGCGGTATGTCTGCCTGCTTTGCAGAATCTCTTTAAGGTTTTGAGCTCCGCTTACTGCCGCTGGTCCGAGCGTTTCTACGTAGCCAATTTATTACAGTTTCGTTATTCGTGTCGACCTTTTTTCTTTTCTTCATTCCCATTTCACCTCCTTCGCCGTCTGTTTCTCCCAAGCGGCAGCGGCAACGACGTCCTCCTCCGCTCCCATCTCCTCCACCACCCCCGCATCACCTCCTTCACTTTCTTGGCCACCTCTTTCTCCTATGACTTCGAACGAAAACTTAGTTCGAGCTCTCGTGGCCCCCACGAACACTCTGGAGAGAAAGTCGCTTCGCTCCCCGCAACGATTTAGATGCTTTTTCTTGCTTCCGGACACGGAAGTATTTTATTCGTGGTTGCTACGCTTTCGTCTGGTGTTTCTGGGCGATTCACTTTTAGTCGCTGTTTACAGTAGGATCGAATCTGGCATCTTTTTTTTTTCTTAAGACTGTGTAAACGCTGTTATCATAACAGGGGGATATGCCTACCGTATTTTTCTTCGTTTATCCTGATCATTAAGATATTTTCTAACTGTCAAGATTAGTGACGGAAGATTTATCAGAATACAAGTTGACTAGATAGGCAGGTTGAATTTTTTATTGTTTTCTTTTTAAATAAATAATTTTTTGTCAATTTTAATATATTACAAATGCACTATGCAGTTCTATATTATTTTTTTATCATTTTACGTGTTCTTACGTCAGGACAAATATATTTGTACCATTGATTATTTTTCTTATGGTTATGAATTAATCGATGGTTTATCGTGTGAATTTTTAACCCTTTCACCTCAATATCTTCCAATAATAAATTATATAGAAAGAATTTCTTTCACGACATTTGCATAGTTAACATTGATCTAAAAGTCAAGAAATTCAGTGAAATTGAACAGTCGTTTCTCTCTCCTCGACGTACTTGCGTCACTATCGAAGCATAACGATTGTCTACCTATTACAACACTGATCGGCTCTCTATCTTGAATGATACCTATATATTATCTATGGAAGTTGATTTATAATATTATGCACCGCAATCTTATTCCCTAGCGGCTACGTTCATCAGATACTTGCAATTATACCCGTTGACATTTTCTTTGCAGATGATAGAGAGACAAGGTGTCCTACGGTCAACTTCCTATTCCTTTTTATCCACTCACTTTCCATCGAACAGTTCCTTGCCTTCAAACTGCATTCTTTGGGTTCCTCGGGCTAAAGATAGACACGTCAATTGCATCGCACCATTACGGGTTCTTTTGCTACTCTATAAAAATAAGTTTTAGTACGATTATTGAACAGCATAAAAGTTTTATTCTCTTTTAAGTCCACTTCGTTGTCTAATTTAACTGTATTACACTGCCAATAGAATTTCTGTATAATCTATAATAATATACAAGGTAAAATAATGAAATGCAGTCTCCTTGTACAGCATAAAATGCACATTTGTATATACTACTGGTTCCACGTTCCATGTGTTCAGGGCTATGAAAACCGAAGTCAAGACATTGGTCAGACAAGCCAAGCACAATCACTACTTATTTCTGTACAGAAAAATATATGTACTCCTTTAAAAAATAAAGTTTTTCTCATCAATAGAAATTAATTGCAGGAGAATTTTCGAAAATTTTCATAGAAACGTACTAAAGTCTGGAATATTTTGTCTATGGTTGTTGCAATACACGTTGCATGTACATTTTGCATTTGAAAGCAGTAATTCACTTTTTTTCGACAGGATGTCTATACTTTCTTGTACCACTGTATCCGAGCTTAAAGGAATCTCAAGATAATTTGGAGCAACGACCTATTGGGCTAATCGGTTACAAAACGATGTATGGTTGATGAATCACCCGTTTTTTAAAAATAGTTCTTACTTTTTTCGAATTAACATTTATTTCGTTGTATCAAAGCCTTCTTAGTTTCTTTTGGCTGCGTTACTAAAATTCTTTAAAGTCTTAATTACAATGGCCTGCAGACCTATGCTATAGTGATATGATTTTCCCGTTGCTTCTTTACCATATTACTCTCCCTCCTTATTGCAGTCTCTCACGTGTTTCAGTACAATCTCGTAATCATGTGTGTCATCTGTATACCCTTCGTCCTCTCGTTCAGCTTCGCCAAGGATCTTCCCATCTCTCATGGACTTTGAATATAATTAAGTATCCTTCCAAGAAGAGGATTATCATTTAATCATATATTAATTTATTCTAACAATCTGCTTGAACGTCTTCATGATTTTCCTTTGGATTTGTTTGCTTCGAATGAGACTCTATTAAGATTCTTTTTCGATAGATATTTAATCAATATCATAAAGCTTGCTAGACGTTATCGATTATCAATAATGGATCGGCCCTCTGAATGTTAAATCGAACTGTATTGATCCGTGGAACGATAAGACACGAGAAATGGGCATTTAAACAATCTAGTACTAATTTCGTTATCAATACAACACACGGACACTATAATTGATTCATTATATTTAAAATACAACGTATTTTTTTTCTAGCGACATAGTATAATATTGCTATTCTCTACAGATACGTATAGCTAGAGCTATGCATTATCAAAATAATAACTGTACGAATTTGCACCCATGCATTTTATTAGTACGAGTTCAAATGTTTTGCAAATCAAATAATAATTCTTTCGGAGAGGTTATCGATCTTTCGTGTCTTTTTGCGTCTAGCAACAGGTTAAGTCCTTATCTGCTATCCTATATCTCATTGCTGTACGCGCAACAGTTAGCTAAAGATTTTCCCTCGTTATGCGATAACACTAAGATCGATAAGTCGACGAGACATGTTCGATGTAGTGATTTTGATGACTTTGATCGACCATTCTTTACCAAACGACGTAACTTAATGCTCCGATGGAAACCACAATAGTCTACCGGGTAATTTTATTAAATGGAAGAAGAAACAATCAATTTTAATTTTCTGAAAGTATTTACGACCTTTAATGCGAAAATAATAAGTGAAAACGAGCCAAATTCGTAGCACGCGTATTACACGGAGATCTTGATTAAACGAAGAAACCTGGAATTTCTTAGTTGCGACATACAGGAGGAATATTATCTGTCGTACGCGTAAGATGGATGCATTGTTCATGCAAGACTTACGTCAATCTCTTCGGGTCGCTTGAACGTTTTCGATAAGTATTCCAAATGACACATATATATATAAGTGACTTGGGTATAATTTTATCAGTATACAGCAAAATAATTAACGCGGTTGTCACGTTTTGATCGATTCCGCGACTATTCGTACGTTTAGATCAGTGATAATAAATAATGAATAACCTGTGTGTACTAATTAGAAAACTAAAAAACCAGCACGAATCGACTGTAGCTTTTGGGAACGTAGTTACTGCAAACGTGCGATGCAGCGCTGAATTTGTTGTTTCGGATAAGTCAAGGAGAGCACGTCGCAGTCTCGTTACGAAATCAGCACCGAATTACGTCAGAGTCCTAAATGCACCAATTAGCAAATTATAATTTGAGTCTTGTGTGCAATTAGTGCACTACTCCGACTGGCAATTAAAACGTAATTAGTAGGCACGCATGCGCGCTCGTGGACGAGTTGCTCTTTACGGGAGTAAGTGGAGTCGTACAGAGCAAAGGAGCGTTGACCGCTTGTGCAGCCGACGACCGATCGACCGAACGACGTCCGAAAATTCACGATCGACTACGAACTTTATTCGGTTCGAGGCAGCCGATCTATACGCGCGTTGCTTACCAAACGAGGCTCGCTCCTTCGTTGCGCTCAGACTGCGGCTTAAATCGGTTGTTGCCGACGGAATTTGCTGGAAAGAAAGAAAGAAATAAAAGAAAGAGGCAATCCTCGTGGAGAGTCTTTGACGATAAGTCTTGCTGCGCCGATCGTTTCTAGATTCACGTTCCTGATAAATCGGTGCTTTTACCAGAGCTCTCTTGGCATTCTTTTGAGCCGATCGAAACAGCATTCGGGCGTGTCCGTGGAAAGTATGTCGCTTCGATGTGAATCTGTCATTCTTTTATCGTATCCAATAGAAGTCGCTATTCCTTTCACACAGCTTCGTTTTAACAAATCGTATGAATATCGTCCGAGTGTCAATTAACCCAAATTATCATTATAAACACTGCTTCGAATTATTTCCAGTACTCTTTCTCGTTCTTAGTTGATACTTCATTATAGTTATCCATCGAAGAAAAATGACTGCTTCATGGATATGTATGTTCTTGTTCATTCTGCGTAGCGGGTTTCTCTTCCTTGAAATTCGATCGACCTGCCGTTAGTATCTAACGGAGATTCTATTCATCTCTATTATTGAGATTCTCTAACCACGAATGTTAAATGGGAATAAGTTTCTTATTTTATAAGACATTACGTCATTCTATAATAATACGGAATTATTGTTAATTAATCGTGAGAACTTTTTTTGGAATTTACTAAAAAGTTCATAAATACAAAACAGATAATAACTCGTGATCATTATCCATTAGGTAAGATATACCAATAGATTTATAGTGATTCAATGGGTATTGCTGATTCTATAATCAGTACAACCAGCCACAAGAAAATATTATTAAATCCTTTTTTCACTGCCATTGTGCATTTCATGTTTACACTGAGAGACACAAAAATCAAAGAAACATTAGTTTTCATCGAAAATCCTGGTATCTGGAATCTTATGAAAATTTGTTCTGCCCTTCGTTTACGCGTCTTCCTTTTCTATCTGATCAGCAATTCGACCTAACCTACGTATTTCAGCTTCCCTGTGCTTCTTCATTCAAATCAGGCAATCCGTCATATAGAATACATATTGCACTTCATCCGGGTTAAACTCCGTCCATTCATTGGTCCATCGTGGATAACTAAGATCCAATTCAAACTGTTCGCGTTCTCGTATACTAAGTATTGATCCAGACCCAGCGAACCATCAACGGGAATTAATGGTCCGCATCTGAGGTGCGCCGACCATCCTAAATGCAGTTAAAGTCACGAGTCGATTATCGATATAGCAAACGTGACTACACTGCCAGGGTCTAAGCAGTATCTTGTTAATGTGTGAAAGTTTGACGCATGTAAGAAATACGTTTTTTCAAATCAACGATACCATAATCTCACATACTATCGTAAGATAAAAGTGCATTGTGCATTCAAAGATGCACTTAAAATAATCAAACTCTTTGACGACTACGTAATATACAATTGAACAGTATCGCACGAATCACCTACCAAAGATGGTACAGAGTCACGAAGGCGTGACATTAACGAACATTAGTTTCTGCTCGTGACTTTTTATTAGTTTTCAGTTATGTAATGTGTGCTATTACCGGAGTGAGGGACGTGACGTATTTTACGTCGTGTTGTTTTTTTTTACTTCGAGGAACGTGAACAAAACGGCAAATAAAAGATCACTCGAGTGGTTCTTCTGCCTGAAGTCAGGACGAATGAGGCTTCGAATCTACTATATATATATATATATGTTATAAGTGCGTGAATGCGCGAGTCGTGTGTCATCGGTGCTAGTACGCGTTGTGTAGGCGTGACACTGCTTTGCGCTTATGAATGGTGGCGCTTTTGTTGGGTAGTTTGTAGTGGCTGGCGATTGTGTATATCTATATATATATATATGAACATGCATGTGCCATGTACATCGTAACGCGATGTTTGTGCGTCTTTATATGGATGCTTATGGAATTTCTAAGCAAAAGTGTAATTCACGTACGTGCGATGGACGATACAGTGGTTCTCTAAACGTCATGCAAAGCTTTTAAAATTATCATTTAATTTTTTATAATTGATTTGCTATTATGTGGATTCAACACATATATTTTGTATAGCTATATACATTAATTGGTATCAAAGTTCATTTTATTATTATATTTTGTTATTGTTTTTTTTTAATGCACTACAGTGCATAAATGGTAATTGGGGATTTTGTATGGTGGACTTGTGTCTGCACGTGCCTGATAAGTAGATGCTGTTATGATATATTTATTTAATTCTATTTATCCATCCAACTGATCACTTGTTTATTTATGCTTATTCTTTCTAATATTTTTTTTATTTCGCATGATATACTGAATGAGTCCACAGATTTGCAAATACATGCTTGTTGGTTATGAATGGAATACATAAGTACATTCATATTGAAATGAGATTCGCACGTGTGTACGAGTTTTGCAAACGCAGTGAACTCACAGCGAGCATATTTTGACCGTTGAATAACTTATGCGTGGTTAATTATGAAAAAGAAATAAAAATATAGGCAAATATTATGCAAAGGTTTATCTAATTCAGACGTTAGGCTGCCTGCGTAGAATGTTAAGTATGTATATAGCTCACCTCATTACATTCGACCTTCTTTCGCAGGAATCGTAGTTGCCGAGTGATTCGGCACATTTTACCCTATTTTTGCTAGGTTGACTTCCTTTTTTATTTCCATATCCGGAAGTTTTATGACACAAAAAACGTCACGGCCGAACACGAGGAATGTAAACCGCTTCCGTCACAAGTGTGTAAAATTTGTAAATAAATAGCAGTCAAAGAGATTGACGATAAGGTTTGACTATATGTAAAGTAGACTGACTATTAATATCTTCATTTGTTGTTAATGGAATAATTAATTCGGGCAAGTCGCGCTGAACTCGTTTCATTACAATAAGGAAGATCTATTGGGCAAATTGTTATACTCTTATGAGCTAAATGAATACTTAAGACCGTCATGAATTCTATTTAAATATATTATCTTTAAAAAAAATTGTGTGCTTTCAATAAAATTATTAAAATGCTTGTATACATTTATAATTATGGAAATAATAAATCCCCATTATTTCAAGTTGAAAACCAATACACAGTGTTGCTCGAAAGTATTGGCACAGTGCAATACATTTGAACAGGACTATACAGTGGTAATATTTTGAAAAAACACTAAATATTTTCCAATGCCCAAACTTTATTAAATACTTTTAATTGCCAGTCTCTCTCGTGTCGTTTATCGTTGTAATCATCCTTTATCCAATAAATAGTTATATTTGATATCATGGCTAGTATCAAATTTGAAAAGATATAACAATACTAATCTACTGATTAGTTCAAATTCTCCTAAGATAGGTTTAAATTCGTTTAACCTTTAATATGAAATTTAATTAAAAATAAATTCTAAATTAATAATTGTTCGACGGTAGCTGTTTATATAATACATAAGTATAGTTTTGTTCTGTCTATTGTTCTGCCCTACGTATTCAGATGGTGAAATACGACCTGAAAAAAAATCCGGTTGGGTGTCGTTCACCTAGTGTTTAGGACTAGTTAGAAGTCAATGCGAATGAGTAAGAGACATTATGATATGGTAATACTAAGAAGACTTGCGACATTTCATTGTTGACCTCATGTCATTCTCTGTTTTTTTGCAATTTCATACTTTTACGCTTGACATTATTTATATCCTATATTAATGGCATAAACAATATCTCTAGTATGTCTTTTCCCATAAAATGAGTGAGCAGTGATTAAACCTTGTTTGATTTTATTGATACTTTCCTTTTTAGTGTAAAAATCAGATGGTATTTACCTAGTAATTTAAAAATTAATTTTTTCCTTACAATAATCTTTCCTATATATTCCTTCCTTACATAATACAACGTGATTTTTTTGGAAACACGAAGAGATCATTTATAATAAAAAATATTCGGATAAATAGGTTGATCTTGATTCACGTCTGTTTGAGTCATACGGTTGTATCTTATGCATTTGCCAAAACAATTAATTTCGCGATTGCCTAACTTTCTAACTTAATGTACCCGACACGCGTGAATGTTACTGTCCCAGCTAAATGGCCATGATTTCTCTCGTAAATTTTAACCTGATTGGTTGAGTGTTTCATCCAGACGTTTGATTGCGTACATACGATACTAAGCGTTAGGACCTTTCCACATATGTCGTTTTGAAATTGGATGTATTGGACATCTGTAACCATTGCTATTCCATCTAAAACCGAAATGTGATGTTTTTAAATTTCAACTCTATAAGTTTATCCGTTTACCCGCAACTCTGCCTACAAAAATACACGTGAACAAAGTAGAATACCGAATCTTGGAGATCCTGCGCATGCGCAGGATGGAAATCGAAAGTACTGGACATCTGCAAACGTTGCTGTTCCATCTAAAACCAGAACTTGATATCCCCTATGAGCTTTTGCCTGATCAGTATAGCTGTTTGTTTGAAATTCGAAAATTGTACACGTAAATGTACAGGGTGTCCCAGTAGAGACGTGGAGAGAAGCTGTGGCTTTGAATGTGTAAGGATTCTTACAGATGAATTGCGTGTTTGACGGAAGGGAGTTTCGAACACGCAATTCATATCGGTAAACCACGGTATTTCTTGATAATTATTATCAAACCTATTAAATAAGAATAGTCCAATACCATTTATTTAAGTATAACTACTAACCTAACCTTACTATCTAACCTGTCTTACTTTTTTCTAGTGCAAAACAATGCATATGAAATACAGAGTGAATTGACTTAAACAACTCATAATGATGACAATTGTGTATTATATAATATTGTGTATTATGATGACAATAGTGTATACGCACTTTTTATTTGTTCTATTTTTATTGTCAAGTAGTTTTTAAATAATGCAATTATCTCTCCATACCTGATTAATAATTTTTCTCATAAATTCGTTCCGGATGAAGAAGGCTTTTCATCGGTGCAATTATGAAATAGGTATAAAATGAATATTTCATTATAAGTCATTCCATATAAAGAAACCAGATATTGCTAAATTATCGAGAAGTATTATCAATCTGTTTACTGGAGATACAAGACAACTGCATAGCCGCAAACGACAGTTTGCCCATAATAATGTGTTTTCATAATCCGAAATTTCCTTTCTGGTCTTTCCTTATGTCCTCGTAATGATCCCGACTCGTTCCTAATCATTAACCGTTACAAACAGCTATTTTTTATATTTCCTGTCGTTACCTTTGAAATTGCTCTCGCAGATGAAAATTCATCGCTCCCGCAAAACATGGACTTTGCGAACACATGCGAGTGTAATTATGGGAATAATTCAAATTTATTTGCCAACGGAAATGGCAGTTTCGTCATTTTCGCGCGAATAATATTTCATGTCATAGAAATTGTGTCTGTTAATTTGTAACAATTGTAATAATGTCTGTGTATAAACTCGAATCAATCGTCATTTCAAAAAGGAATATACATATATATCAGTACGTTCGTGACATTCGTTCTCAATATTTAAGACAAACCTCGAAATCAATCAAACTGCAATTTATAAAAGATATTAATTTCTAGTCGGAGGTTTTTATCGTAAAATTTATAAATATTAAGTGGTTTAAAAATGGGATATGTGCGAAATTTATTATTACGAACACGAGTGCATTAGACGTGACTACGAAAGTGCATGACTTTGCCTTGAAACTAGCCTGCTTATTATTCTACCTGTCAATCTGCATATCAATAACTGATTGAGCTCAAGTTGTAAAACAGCAGATACACGTCTCCCTGTACGCACAGAGATCATTTAGTGTAGCTGCATAAATATTTATTCGCGTATAGGTTAATGACGTCAGGGTTATAAAAACTTTTATATGTACATATATGAATCTTAAAAATTGCTATACTCGAAATTTGGCTTTATGGTAATTTGTTCTGATAATTAAATCCAGGCTAATTTGCTGCAGAATCGTTACATTGTACGTATCGCTGACTGCTGCTTAAACTGATAAAAAATACTTTAGGAGGTCAAAGAGCTGCTTTGAGCAGAGATTTCATGAAATCATTAAATTTTAAATACGCGAATTGCATATCAATAGTAATGCTATTTAGAATACGCGCTAAAAAAGTTATTTGTACATATTTGACTTCGGTGACTAATGTAAATTTTAGTAAATTGCTCGTAATATATGACTGATGATTATTATAATATATAATATATATAATAATATTTTAACTGAAACATTGATAGAATACGACAATATGATTTATAGTTTTAAAACATCAGAGGCACCAGGTTTGGTGTGAGCCTAGATCGTTTAAAGCATCCGGTTGCATTTCATGTATTTGCCGGTGCAAAAAAGAATGTCGCAGATAAGAAACTGTGAAACTGAAAGTACTTAACATTTGCAAATCATACTCTCCTATATGCATCCTGATGATTTTTTTTCCTGAAAATTTAAACCTGATTGGATAAGTGTTTTAAAAAAATTTGTGAATTATAACATGACATTAGATTTTCGAATTTTTTTTACAAACGCCATCTTGAAATTAGAAATGCTAGATATCTGCAAACGTTAAAATCCCGTCTACATCTCAAATCTAATATCTTGTGCAAAATTTAATTTCAATCCGTGTACCGATTTGTTTGAATAGAAACTTTTAACAATTAATTTGTTGGGTCTGTGCGGTTGTGCGTTTTCGCATGTCTCATGCACAATTCAAGTAGATCGATTCAGCGATTTTTCTGGAATTTTTCATAAGCTTTTTCAGCCGTGTACACACACGCACATAACCCGTATGTTATGTACGGTCGTTCCTAAGAATGAAAAATTTAAGAATAAAATCTTATCTTATATTTAGTCATGAGAAGAACAGTGAGCATATCTTTTGATCATAATGTATTATATTTCATGTGTATGCGTTTTATATAGTCGGTCAACGAGTTCCAATGTGCTTTTCTGACAGTTCGCAAGCAATGCAATCCTTACCGAATTACACGAGAGTTTCAATGGAATTACGGAAATACATACTGAAATGAAAAATAAAATATAATTTAATGCAAAACCAAGCACACTCATATTTTTTAAGAAATATTCTATGCAGAGCCACGTTGTGGCTTGCAAAAGACTTCATTGTTTTTGATCTATCACAAAAACACATATCGAATTTGTGAGACAGTTGGTATTAAAATACATGATATAACTTAATGTACAGTCCCTGGTGAAATATTATATCTATATTCAATTATTCCATGCAATGCCAATAAAATTTATTTTACATACTTTATGGATATAATTAAATTCATACCTAATCTACGCAATACTAAAGCGCTATTGGCACCTGTGCGAATAATAATCTAGCCATTACTTCAGCCATTTGAATATCGTAAAAGTGTTTTGTTAAGCCTCGTTTGCCTTTCATATTTATGGCCTTATTTATTTTAGTATTATACATTAGCGTGCTTTTTTCGCGAAAGCGTATCGATCCACGATTTCTCAATAATAATATCTATTGCAACACGATGCACTACATGATTTACATAAAATCGATCAAACTTCATGAAAAGGATTTTTTTTCCAATAAATTCTTAAATTGTAGTTCTTGTTTCAAATATCGATTTATTAAATTATTGTTAGAAGTTTTGATCAATCGTAAGCTTTGATCTGCTACAGAACGCGTCATAACATACATTTATTGATAAGCGAGGAACAGGGTTAAAAATATTGAAAAGGTCGAGGTTAAGTGTACATTAGTGTTTCCTGCTGATAATTCATATATCCAGGAAGTACAAGTAAAAAAATTATTTTTTCTTCTCTTAACTCAATCCACGTCTTTTGGTATCATCATGCAAGAGTTTTCTGAGCCCTGCTATAATCTTATAGTAAAGTGCATTCCACATCTTGGTTTATGTGTGAATCTACATTATTTCACTCGACAAACCTCAAGCGACTGGATCAGTGCGTGACTTCGTTTCTAGCAGATTTATTTCCGCTTTAAAACGAAATACGTTTTCTGTCATCAAGTAATCACTAATATCTCCCTGTACAATTTATTATATATTAAAATTGTATTCGCGTTATATGCACGTGTGCTTACTAAATTTCGACGACAATCTATACGGAGCTGAAATTACTTCATGCGTACAGTATGTGGGTTTTTTAAAACAATTTTGTGACTCGACTCTAACACTTGGCCAGATTCGATAACATAAATTCATCACAGTTCAAATGGCTTAAATCAATTGTAAAATGAATTTGAGTAATGGGATAACAAATACTTAACAATCGATTGAGCAGATAACGTTATGGCACATACAACATAACAAAAACCATGTTCGCAAATAGTTTTACACTTGATTTTCACGATTCCACTATTCACCATTCACCATTAACGTTTCTGACGTGATTGAGTCTGAGTATATAGAAACTTGGAAATAATTTCCAAAAATTCTCGAATCAATATTTTGATATCATATGAATTATATAATGTATATGCATGCATACCTAGAAGGACTTCTGTGTGTGCGTTGTTAATTGAATAACAAACGAGACGTGTTATCGGGTTAGTATCCACCAAAAGTCAAAGACTCCTCATTCATAATCTATTTATTGCTATGGTACGAGGAAGTAAAATAAAACGATGGTCTCATCGGTAAATAATAAATTTCGATACGATTGTTACAAACTCACAATCTTCCACGACCCAAGCATTCGATAATACCGAGACGAATTAAATGCCGTCAGAAAGTTCTTTGCCATTTCTAGAAAAGAGAGTGTCTTCTAGGCAGACCTAACCTCCACGAGTTATGTTCCCTCGGGAAAGTCGGCCCCTGCCGACGGAGTCTGGGACACTCGTGGAATGTGGAATGTGGATCGAACAAGCGAGAGCCGACGACATTGAGGCACTTTGTTGCATTTTGTACGCGTCAACTGACGCCTTATGTTCCAAAAATGTCGGGAAAGTTTGAACGAGCCACTGGGGATTTGTGCCTGCGCCCGATTAGGAGATCGTCACAGAAACGGGTTTTCCTCGAGAAGATTTAGCTAATAACGCCGACCTTGTCCTCGTTGTACAAGTAAATATCTAGCCGACATACATTATATCGGAGATTTCAAGTTATTTTGTATTCGCAAAATACTCTAATCGCCAAGAGAACGAAAACAATGTTTATCTTTGTAGGTTTTTCAGCTTTCTAGTCTCAGTTAAACGTGACGTATATTACACGTTTAATATGTGCTTTTTAACTATAGTAGTTAATGATGATAAAACAGGTATAGGTTTCGTATGTACAACTGTTACGTATAACGTGACGTTGAACGGCAACCACCAGTAAGGACTGTGTTGTGAGTAGCGAAGATGAATAGTTGTTCGATATTTGCATTTAGACACAAGGATAGATATTCCTTGTCGCTACACCTTGTCCAAGAGTCTCTGTCATCAATGGTGCAACATGCCCTTACCGATTGGGATCCGGGTTTTTATCATTTCTTGGTCTCCCTTGATGAAAACCAGTTACGCTTTTCGAGGTCTTCGCTTAACTGAACGTATAGTCGGTCCATGAGTTCGCTGTATTTCGTTACCGATCGAAAACAATGAAGTCTCTAGCAAATCACACGTGGCTCTCTATACAATTTTTCTTGAAAAGTATGCATGTGCATGGTTTTGCAATCAATTATAGTCGAACCTCCCATAAGTTACCTTCCCAAAAGTTACAACCTCTCATAAGTTACAAATCGACCTCCCGTAAGTCATCCCCTTCAATTCCGACTTTCCCCCAGTACACATGGTCATGACATGCGCAGTAGGGTAGAGACTGGTCTACGCGGGAATATCGAATTCTTATACGAGACAAACGTATAAAAATTTAACGTATTTTGAATTTCTATTCTCTATTTCAACTAGTAAAAAATTATATTATTGCTAAAATATATTTTGTTTTTCTATCCTAAAATGTATTTGCAGAATTTTATAGAAACCCACGTGTAATTTGTTAAGGATTACACTGTTCGCAAACTGTCCAAAAACACATTGAACTCGTAGACCGACTATAGACGTTATGTCATTTCTCTCCGAATATTAGTTTAACTCCAATTCAAACTACTCGGTTGAAATTTGCCCTTAGTGGGATGCAGTTACACAAATAATAAACAGCAACAAATATATTAAAGTAAATGAAAGCGCATTTCGCTACGATTCTCATTAGAAGACGAAAGAAGAGGATATAGAGATATAACGGGAACCACGCCGGTACGTGCCTGCATTAGAGACTGTGAACTGAGCCACGTGTTAAACAACAGTGCAAGGTACCTTTAGATATTCTTTCCATTTTATTACACTAAAATCAGATAGCTGAGTCTGATACTCTGAAGCTTTACAATCGGATATAATATTGCTGATACATAAATATGCACCACGCGTCAATTACAGATTACATACTTATGGCGAAAGCATCATATACCAAAAAAAATAAAGTGCTGATAAACTTTAGGGAAATTTCGATAAAAACAATCGAAAAGCGACATACCAAATTTTTACTAAAGAGACGGATGACAAACATTAGAACAGGTGATGGCGATCAATATTAATGGAAATAATATCCTAATGAAAAATGATAAACAGCCTTGAGTTACTTAAATGTGACGTAATAATTTATCAGCAATAATAAACAGCCTTGAGTTACTTATATGTGACGTAATAATTTATCAGCTGTGTAATTGGTTAAAATATTTTGTTTACTAATGATAGAATACTATGTAATTTCTACGAGCGTCTTATATTGTTTCTTTATAGTTGAAGTATTCGCTATCTGCGTGCAAATACAACTACACCTTAGTGACCGCGTGTACAAATGTACGTGTTGCTCACCATAAGTTTTCGTTCTGCATTTGATCTACATGTATGTGTCTACACATCCTTATTAACATTCAACTGGATTAGTACGCACATAACGAATATCGATTAGGAAAAATTTGTATTGAACTTGCTATATTTAGTCAGCGTAAATGCATCTGAATGGATCGAGCGAAACTTATTTTTAGATGTTCAATCATTTTAATGAATGATTTGTTTCAGTTCATACAAATAAATTATAAGTTGTATGCTGTATTATATGGTGATTTTTATTTATCAATGAGATGTTATCTTATCAAGGCAATATTTGAATAAACTTTGATTGCTATTGTTTTCAATAACTTTATTAGTAAACTATTCTTAGCGCTTGAACCCTTTTAACTTTGCAACATGATCTCTTAATAAGATGTTTATTTTAAGAACGTCGTGGGAAAAAATACATCAAGGTACCGTTACGCTGGTGAATTAAATAGTTTCTTTAAAAACTAATATTTGATGTGACAAAAAATTTGAAACTGTCATTATTTATTGTATGTCCTTATAACTAATTAAGATTGAAAAGTTTATAGCCATACTTAAAGGTAAGATTAACAAATTGATATTATCTCACATACCCCATTAGGTATAAATAAATTGACGTAAAATAACATCGATTGCTCCTCGAATAAAACAGACGTATAAAACGATTAAAAAAGTGTAATTAGTAAAGACTAATGGAACAGTAGAATAACACGCGAATAACACGTTAACACGTTAGGATACCTCGAGAGGAAAAAAATATTAGTCATGTAAAAAATAAAAGATTCACTTCATTCACTTATCACTGACATTCCATGTCAATAATATATTATTATATGCTATAGCATATTCATGTCTGAATATAGAAAATTCATTGTGACTTATCTATCAGTAATACCGTAAGATATTTCTTTCGCAGCAAATGACATTCCGTCATGAAATTATTACTGTACATTTAACACATCAAATTTAGGTACTCGTCTATAACTCATTATTATGAAAAGACTACCTTAAGAGATACGAGCAATTGAACCAGAAGCCTGTAACTAACTAAATTCCTCGTCCGTCGATGCTGAGGCGTGCGCGTCAACAGACGTAGAATCTACGACGAACATCGTCTGCCGTAGGAGACATGATTTCTCAGTGGGAAAGCAAACTGCGGGTAGGAAAGTTCGGTAGGATCGGTCAGACGAATCCCACGATTAAATGACTGATATTTAATGTACATATGTACATACGTGTACAGAAATCCATACAACATACAAGCCTACTGTATCGTTTTGCGTTTTAATTGCAGAAATCGAGGTCGGCGTAGTTAGCAACTTATACCGCACGAACGTAGAAGCCGAGTATCCGAAGAAGACGCGGTTCTTTCGAAACTCACATAAGAGCGGTTTGCTTCTTCTTTTAAGCCAATCGCAAAAGGCTCGCTTTATTTTCATCCTCGTATAATTACGAAATTCTATTATTCGCCATTGCTCTCATTCAGCCATTAATTGACGAATGTATAGCGCGATATTACCTACTGCACTGTCATCGGGGGATCGCAATTCCGCCACGCAAGATTATGGTTGTAAGTTGAACCATAACCCAACCTAAGTCACCTAAAGATAATGGTGTTTTCGAGCGTTCTCGCAAATAGTCCGCGAATCGATATATCGTTTTTTTTACTCTCTTATCCTGACGCGTTGATACGAGCACGCGTGATTTACGCACATGGACAAGTACGCTTGTGTATCTGGAATAATCGGAACGAGGCGCGAGAGCAATAAATGTCTTAATCAGATATCGGTCGTTACCTAACCTAACCCGTAATTGGTGAGACTCCGGAGTAACATTGATGGAATAAATAATTTCGTCACAATTCGTATCGATATGAGAATCGATTGTGGTATTTCGATACTTTCCTTCTCCGTGGGAAATCATTAGGCGACACAAGTTTTCATTTATCGATCCTTGTATGATCGGTACTGAACTTTCCCGCGCCTAACTATATAATTTCTCTGATCGATGGCATCGATGCCGTCTACTGTTGTCATTTAATATAGATAGACTGATCAACATTGATAGACATTGAAGGCTTGCGAAACTCGTGAAAGCCAAAGTAGGAGAATAGGGGAAGCGTTCAGCGCATGGTGGGAGTAAACACTTATTATAGCTCGGGAAGGCATTAATGTCCGGCAACGTACACATTCCGCTGTGATGATTTTATCTGTCTTCGCCGTTTTATCATTGCACTTGCGGAGACGTTGCTGGAATTAATTTCCGAGTATTATGGGTAATTAGGCGCAGTTGCGACTTTACTTTATGGATCATTCGCTGCGTGGTCTTTCCGTGAAAATAATTCTTCGATGCTCTCCATTTGCAGAGAACAATAACGGCTCTGCTGTATTCTACTAGCGATCCGGGAGAAAGGCGAGAAAACGATCTGGGACGGATTGTTTCTCCGAGTGAATGAACATCGTAAAAATAGAATCAAGGAAAAAAAATGTATATACATGAACTAATTCAGACTTAGCATATCACTCGGAGTCAAGTGTTCTTCGTGTTCCGTGTTATCTGCGAAATGAACCAGCAGAGGAATTTTGAATTTCTTAAGCCGCTACTCAATCCGATGTTTGAACAATTGCGCGACACGCGGATCGCAAACGTGGTTGGAAATTATTGTATCTCTGTATTAAAAGACTGTTTCAATACGATTCGAGACTTATTTTTGAAGTTGTCTCCTTGGCTGCCATCAGAATCGATCGTAAACATTAAGTAATATTTACAGTAGGTCGTATTTTTGTGCGAACGAAGTAAAGCATAGGTGAAAATATTATTACCTAAAAGTAGCTACATTGCTAGAATATATAACCAACATTTCTTACGAAACCATAGTGGGAACAAGTCAAAAATCTAACACCGGTTTGAGCTTATACAACCTCTATTACTTTGTTCCTTGGGTTTGCCGACTGAAATGTAACACCAGTTTCAGTCCACCAGATCTTACAGGCCGAATTTTGAGGTTAATACTGGGTTTAACCCTTAACTGTCGACATGGTTTTTTTAACTAACATTTCTCATAGGCCAAGTCGCCTGCCAGACCTCACGTCAGTAGTTAAAGGTTAACAAGATTGCACAAACACAAATTTAGACCTGAAAAGTCTAAAACAAATGTTGGTTTGGAGATCCTATTGAAGCGACTACTTAGAGCCTGTAGGCCGAAAATGGGTCTAATATTTCTGCCTCTAAAATAGGACCTTGAGGTTCAAAGTGAGCTTAGTTAACATCATTTTCATCCCAAAATCATTTTTGGACATGACTAAGAATTTGAGGCTCAAACTATTCTTATCTCACTGGAGCTTTTCTGTCCCGTAATCTTAATATCAGTATCAATGTCCTCCTATAGAATAAATAGGTTCGAACCGGAGGTAAGTTTTCGACTCGGTCGATATTGTCGAATTCCCAATGTTCATCTCTATTCTTTCACCCTCGCGAGGAAAGTATATAATCTAACCTAACTTACATATACGAACGTATCGTAAGTAACGAATCACGGATTGCAATATGCATAGATTTCTGCTTGGTATGTGCGTTGGTACAGATACTAGAAAGTAAAGTACGTGCACGGTGACATTTGCATAAATGCAAACGTCGAGAACCACGTAATGGCTTATCTCCAACTATCGGTGTGATAGAGGCAACTTTAAGCAAGGCAGATAGAAGGTACAAAATATTCGAGCGTTAAGCAGGAATGAAAGTTTAAAGAAATACTTCATGGCTTTTGAACCGGCTTTTACAAAAGTCTCTAGAAAATCCGGTCGGTTTGTCTTATTAATGTTAAGCCGTGACTGCTGACGCGAACGATTTGCGACTCGTTTTCAAAGGTTGGCATCGTATAAGTGCGAATCGTTCCACTAATTATAGGGAAACGAGTTCCCAACTAGCGTAACTTAGTGTGATAAAACCACACGTTAACGTCGCGAATAAACAGTACGATCTTCCCTTTTTCCTCTAGTAATCGTTATCAGCCGTGTATTTTTCTTTCGCTTAAGACAACTACATATGATCAATAACGTCATTGCCATGAGGCAAGAATTTACGTGGGTGTCCATAAATGTAAATATATACGCAAGTAGGGGTAAACATGTGTGTATTAACAAGTGGAACCAACCAAGGTCATGCCTGCACTAGTATCGGTCGTTCTGTTTAACAGGCCTACAGGTAAAAATAAAGAAGCACTTGGAATTCTTGAAGTTTCAGTACACAAAAATTGGATAGCCGTGAGAAAAAAATTTAACAAAGTTTACAAGTCTAACTTGGACAGGGACATTCGAAATTCATTTTTTCGACACACGGTCCTTTAATATGTAGAACCCATGTAAACACGATGACTTAATCTAATTGATGTATCGTATAAGTCACGGCTCTGATTAGTGTTTCACAACTATTTAAATTTTCCGCTTCGCTGCACGCAGATAGTCAATAAAGTAAAATGATAGTGGGGGAATTTCCGGCGAGCCGAAGTTCAAAGAAAGATAAGGTGGAAAAGAGAAAGAAATATAGTATCGGGCAAATGAAGAATTCAAATCCAACAAGTGAAATCGTCGGTGAATCGCGTCGGGGGCAAAATCGGTTATAGCCGATCGATCGCAGATCGTTATAGCGTTACGCGTAATTGTCGGGCGAACGCGAGAGGTCAAACATCAGAATACTCGTAATACGATAGTTACGAGGGTTTCAGATGTAACTATGTGGGAGAAGCAGAGCCTATTAGCCTTTAAGTAAAATGCTGATTGTCAGGGGTTAAATAGCGTGTTTATATCGGTAATAAGCCTAGCATGCGTTACGAATTATTATAGTATTACTACCGATCTCGATCAATCTCTTTCACGTGATCGTATCATGAGAATTACTGCACCGATGGATTAAAATTGATGATGCAACGTTTCGAGGACTTTTTAAAATATTTTGATAGTGTATCGATAAAATATTACGATAGATTGATTATCGATGCACAAAAAATGAGGTGATTTTTGACAACCATCTTTTCCATGTGGTTCTTTTAAGATAGGAACTTATCACGGGTGCTTGATTAACTGTCGGTAGTGAAAGTAACTCATTTTTTTATTAGATTTCTTCAAGCATTCGTATACAGAATGGAACAATATTAAGTTATGATTAATCTGGCGGATACATGGATGTGTCTTTATGGATCCTGGATTATTCTAATCATGACATTGAACCCTTAATCTGTTACTACCGCCTTATCAGTGCATATAGATGCCCCTTGGCCTGGCTTTGGATTACCTATCGTCAATAGCGGCAAGTTGCAGGCACGAAAATATGTCTGCTTACTCAAAAATAGTCCTCTGATTTGTTTCTTTCAGATTCACTGAAAATGGTATATTGGTCTTGGTTGGGAACGGCTGATATACTGATAATCTTATAGCAGTTATATATGCATTCGTTATAGGCTCGTATCTATGAAACCATTCGAAATTTGAGTATAATTAAAAAAAAAATTTTTGTCATTTTCCCTGTATTATCGCTATTATAATTTATTATCGTTACCACGTTAAAAAAAAATGTGAATATTTACGTAAATCTTTACTAAATCGTTCATTTTCATATTCATTAATTAAATATAGATTTCAGTAAATACAAATTTATTGAAGATTATTGGAGCAGAACTTTTTTTTATTATTTCACGCAGCGGCAGTTTTCAGAATTGACAATTTCCCGATAAATGTGAAAATCTATTTGAATAATTATTTTTAAACTTCACTAGACTGCAGTCCACAGTCATATCCACAAAGCGTGTGAACTTTAATTCACTCCAGATTGACCGAAGTCGTTCATGCGCTAAAGGGAATTAATCGATTTGATATAAGAAAATTGATTATCGAACACATTGAAATCAGAAATTGTTACAATTAAAAGTCGTGTAATTTCATTCAGTTGGTCATATAAGTGTATATACATATGTCTTCGAAGTAAGCAGTATATTCGATGCAAACACCAACCCACCTATAATCTCAGCTTTTGTTGGCAAAAGTAAGAAAAGGAAGGAAGATCGACACGCCTGAGTTTCCATATTTTTCAAAATTCAGTCAACCGATCGAGTCGCACATTGATTAGACGCGAGCGATTGCCAGATAAAGAGGAAATATAACTGCGGTTAACTTTCTCCAAGCCTTTCGATTGGCCGCCTTTAACCACTGCCGATCAAAACCGTAAAGTTCTAACAAGTCAGAAAGCGACCTAAAAAAGTACACGTAACACCGCTCAGTAGACATCTCTATAACACGCGTACAGCGTGAATTTATATCAAAAGATTTATGTAGCAATTTGTAAGTCTGTAAAGCAGTTAACGCTCGTTTATTCATTTTAAATTTCAGAAATAAACGTCAAGGGAAATTTGCACAGGTGAGAGCTCGCAGACATCTCTTACGTGCATTCGTTTCCAAAGCGCATCGCCTTATCAAAGTTTTCCGTCAAATTAAATTGCTAACAACAGTATACGTCTTGTGCGAAATCCTCCAGCTGTTGATTGATTGCCACTAATTAACTGCACTCCCGACAATAAACGTCTTAGCAGTGACGTTTGGATTCTTTCAGAAGAATTATGATTGATTCCCAAGAATAATTTCATTAATACGCTGAAACGCGATATTGAAGTATTTCAGTTTCCATCATTTGCTATAATAGTTTAGTATCTACTGAAATACCGGCCTATCTCATTCGCTAATAAGCTCATTTGCGAACAACGTTAAATACATGCAATTTGTAAACTATGACGTTATGCACTTTATTCATTTAATTACTTTAGAAGGCATTAAGTGCAGTGGTTGGAATTGCTAAGTTTCTGGTAATATTTTAGTAATACTAATATCTACAACTGCAATAAAGTTTATTGACTGTGCAACACGATATATGAGACTTACGTGTATATATATATATATGTGCGTGGGTGTGGGTGCATGTGGGCGTATGTGGGTGCGCACGCGCGCGAGTGTGTGTATGTATGCGTGCGTGTATATATAGACCATTTGAGAAGACAGTGTCTTTCCTTGTGGCAATTGATGAGCCTTGGTAGCGCAATGATTACGACATACTAATGTTATGGCTTCTGTAACTATAAATTAATTACTTTACGTGTGGATCGTTCTCGTAAGGCTGTTCACGAAAATAGAGTAACGCGTTATGTATTTAAGGAATGTAATTGACAGACGGTATTTTTCATATTTGAATATCGATAAATCGGTGCACGCATGACGTTCCGAATTCATCGTGATACAGTATTGAACAGTAACCTTTTTACGCTACTTTTTTAAAAATATGTACTATTATATGCACAGATGCGCGCATGTAAGTACACACGTGATCAATGCATCTAAACGGTACACCGTGTGTATTCTTACGTAACTGAGACTCCGGAAAAAGCAATAGATCGAATACAATGTTTGCACGAATAATATTCTATGCAAATAGTCGGCGAATAGCAGACACGCTTTACGTGCACATTTCGTATTTTTATTTAATGTCGATCGTTTTCAACAGCTTGTATATATTAACACATTGCAGAACGGGATATTGTATTTATTTGAAACTTTGTACATGTCTTATGAAAGCGTCTTGCTAATATGTCCCCGATCAATAATATTCGGGTATAAGAGACGCATTGATATGTCTGCGGTAAACAATGTGTTAAGGTAAACGAAGAAAAATGAAGTTTCAGTTTCGAGCCAAAAAGCGCGAAATCTGAGTATTGTATCATTGAACTGTATGGTAGTGTAAAGACACATGAAGATTATAGCAATAATTTATATATCGATGAACATTAATAATTATGTTTGATGCATAAATTAGTGTATTTCTGGAGCATTGTGGTAGGTTATGGTATTCCATGATATACAACGAAAATTCATTTTCCTAAATATAACTGTAACAGTGACTGCTTAATTAAAACGGTGTTATGATTACATAAACGATTTATCATATAAAGACCATGACGTGCCGTGTAAAAGACTTGAATCAATTTGAAGATTAGAGTCTCTGGTTTTTAAAATACATTTATTGCTTATTGCAATATTCACTATTTTATTGCTTATGCTTAAATATTCTGAAAAATCCGAATGTTCCCGATTCTACACAGCTATTATTCATGACGTTCCGATGCCCGGGTATTTGAATATTCGGGTCTATCGAAGACTTCGTAAAAATGTCCAAGTAATTCCTCTTGTATCATCGGCCGAGGGAGAAGGGAACATTTCAGACTTAAAAATAAATAACTTTACGAATACTGATTGTACACGTTGAGCTTTATGGAATATACAATATGAATAATAAGTATTTGCCAAGCTATTTTTCCGATAAACTTTAATTTGCCTTTAATGCATTTCGTTTAACTAGTTTTTTAGTAAATAATTGCTTACCTTAGGTCCCGAACAGTAGAGGCGAAGTAAACACGTGGTGTTCGGTTACCAGGCCTACTCAACTACGCAATGATATACCAGAGTCCGGATCGAGTCTGGAGACTCGTGCAGCTTATGATTTGCATGTCCTAATATTATATAGTTAAAAGTGTTTTTACAGAAAATTAAACGGCAGTCCTTCCTTTTTCTTGCCGAAGAGAAATAACTAAAACTTATCATAAAAATACATAAAGCTAAACGATATGATGGCAAAAGCCTTCGCCATTCTTTAGCTTATTGCATAACCAAAAAATTGCATCTATCTTCGTAACACGAGAGCTTCGTTAAACCTTTCAAATTTTATTACAATCTACGTGAAACCGTATTTGACATTTAGCCTGTACACCAATTAAATATCACGAATATTTCTTCGCGTGTTGAATTTGCATTTTTATTCTTGATATGCTTAATAAATGAAAATCTTTACAGTAGTTTTCGGTAATACTGCGACGTATGCGGCCAACTGCTACACTTAACTTACGTAGGGGAAATAAATTTAAAAAATGTATCACTCGTCGATCTTACTTTCCGACAAAGCATGTTTTTTTATTATCTAGGAGAAACTCGATTTCAAATCGGAGGCGAATTTGAAGAATAGACACCATCAAAATTTATACTCTAACATGTCTGAATTATGTCTTGCTAAGCGATATCCATCATGTGATCTTTTAATTCCAAGAGGAACTACCGGACAGAGTCGAGTGCCGTCGAGTCGGCACGTCGACGATAATCGATTGTGACCGTCGGCCTTGGTCGATTGTCAATGCCTTCACGCGGCCTGGTCGCCAACACTGCAGATAAGTTATCAAGGCCTGATAAACTCGGAGCTTGTAAAACAATTGTTTGTTTTTTCAGGAGTAGTTCTATTGACACAAGTGGTCAATAAGTATGCCGGAATCCAAGGGAGTTCTTACAGCTGACGATAGAGAAGCTTTGACCGTTCGATGAATGCTTAGTTTCATAATTCTATCTACATTCAGCACAAGATATGAATTACATATGACAGTATTTGAATATATGTATATATATATATATACATATATACACACTTTCGCTCCTAACTTATCCAGAGTAAACAGCAAAACAGGTCACATATCAAATGATGTCTTGGTAGAAATTTTCTTCTGTAAGTCCAGGACCTATTTGGGTCACAACTGAGCCTATCTAGAATCAGATAGGAGCTGGTTGGATTCGTGATTTTCCAAAGGAAATTTCTGCTAGAACCAATGAAAATGAATTACTTATGAAACATTAATGATTTGAATGTACAGTAGACAAATTTGTAGATTTGTGCTGTTTGATTTTATTTTTTTATCACAGAATTGTCGAATCTTTTATACCAATGGTAACCATTATTTCATCCATTGGCAATTGCTTTAAGTTTGACTCTTGGAGATTAAAAAATTTACGAGGCTGTGCCAGCCGTCGCGATATCGAAATCAGTGTCAGAATATTGCAGCATGGATTTTATTGAAATCGTCATTGGATAACATGAAAAGGCAAAGTCAAATATTTATTATACCATTTCGTAATGAAAGAACTAATTTTTTATCGATCTTCACACAAGGGACGAATCAATATGTATTTTCCAATTGCCCCTCAAACTTATATATATCAATGTAATACATCTACTGGAAGGTAAACTGAAAATTTAGAAAATATAGATAATCAAGAATAAAAGTCAGTATGAACAAATACTATACTGATAATCGTAAAATAAAAAGAATAAATTTCTGCATATTCATCGGTAACAATTACATGGTGCAATGTTATACACATCACAAAGAGTTAAATAACGTCTGCCTTATTGCGAAAACAATTATTACTTACTATCAGTTAAAAACAATAAAGTTTGCTACTACGTCTGAACATATAACCGAACACCATAAAACCGCGTACAGAACAGGCAACTTCTCTTAAAAACTTAAATAGTTAGCTTCGAGGCCAGATACGTATGCACGTCTGTGCCCTATCAACGATTTACGATCGATTATGCCTTGCCATTTCTCAATAGAGGTTAGACTAGGTTCACTAGAGTCTCGTGGCGCATCGCAAAGAGGCAAAACGTGCTTGACTAGTTTTCAAGTTTTTCAAAAGTAGTCGAATAACGTGGGCGACATACATCCGGCGATGCCGAGCAAGTTCGAAGGTGCGACAGTGACTATCTTTCCGCATTAATTGTACATACATAGTAACGGTTGTTCGGTGTAGTCAGAAGGCGGGTACCAAGTATATAAATAAGTGAAATGTCAGTCTGGGAATTTCTATTTCCTAAATGCCACTGCGCGTAACCTGCGCGCCGCCATGCGGCGTTATCTTGGAATAGCCGTATCAGAGGCGTAATACGATAGCATTCGCCCGGGTCTAAAATATTAAAAGAAATAACATCACTTTATATTCCACTTACACCAATGGTCTTTATCTTCGTTACTCCACTTCACTTCGCTGTCCCAAGCCAATCGTCTCTTTCATTTCATCCCTTGTCTGTCGCCATGGCTCCTGCTGCTAGATGACTTTCGATTATTAGAGGAACCGTAATTGGCTCTCTATAGAAAGGTCAGGAGCCTAACGAAACGCACAGCATGATAATACAGGCAGGAAAATGTACAGTTGCGATTACTAGAGCAAGGCTTAGTATCTGAACAATAATAAATTCTAACAACAAATATGAAAATTCTGTCAAGATTGCGATGTAAGTCTTTCTATATTTACTTGGTAGATTATATTAAAATTCGTATCATTCTCGTTAGAATTTATTCTTGTCCAAATATAATCTTGTGCTTTGGGCACAGCAACTACAGATTTTTTCCCACGTAGATATAAACCTGCTTGTCGTTAATAATAATCTGAAAAGAACGCGTTTGCTTCGAAGCTTGGACATTGTGATATTTATAAAATCAATTCAATCCGGAAATCGTGGTAGCAATCGAGGACATTGACTGTATCGATTAGTAAAGATCGATCAAAAATATATAGTGCATCGTGTTTTCCTGCTTTCTGCCACGGTAATTCTGTACGTAAACACACGGTTGACGGGTTTGAAAATAAACAGGGCGAGTAGCATTTCAGTCGCATTCAACGCAATCACAGCAGGACCCTGCAATAAGTATTTATCGTAATTCTCGTAACGCAAGTTTCAACCAGATAGGAAGAACCAAACGAAAGAAATGGTCTGCTCGAGATACATAGATTACGATGCATTAATTGCGCGACTGATAGGTAGCCAGGGTTAACGATCTTTGGTAAAGTTGGCCAACTTGGGTCAGAAATACTGACTTTTGTTGGTTCGACATTTTCGAATAACTGCAAGTACACGTGTTTGCGACCCGCAGTTTTGGCTGACATTTCCACCTTCCTTTCCCCACCCAACCTGCCCCTACACTCTTTACCGTCCGTCACCAAACCCTCTTCACTCTTCCTTCTTTTCTCTTATTCGGTTCTCACCAAACTCACTAACCTCCCAACCTATCGAACCTTCTCCTCCACCTCCTCACCCTCAGCTCCCCTCTTCGATAATGTAATCTTAATGTATTCCTGCGCTGCAATCATTTTCGTATTGCGCGATAAAGAGCTAGTGTTTCTTTTTACATTTGGATAACTCGGCGAATCGTATGTTTTAATTCAGTATTACTTAACAGCTGCCACGTTGAGGGATCTGACGTAAAAATTTATAAGTCTGGTTTATACGACTCTGTTATTCTTCTGTTTTATAAGAGCTGCTGGGTTCCATATTGTTCTGCGGATGACAGGTACCATCACACGAAATGCATGCAATTTTTTCAGTGTTATTAATGTTCGCTTCGAAATGAGAAATCATATTTTTCAAGGACATTTTTTACGAGTCTCTACACTTGTCCGGGCACCAATGTAACCACTTGCGCGAGCTATTAAACAATGCAATTAAATGAATTTAAAATGAAGAATTAGAGTTTAGTAAGAATTAAAAAATAATTCGATAAAAATATATTTTCTATACTTGGAGTATTCAACGAAAATTTTTATTAATATTTTTAATTAATAACATTTAATTGTCTCCTATATTTACTTAGCTCTGGGTGTCATTCGGATGCTGCGCATGCAAGAGTGTGACTTGCTCACTGTTCAATGTAGTAGAACTTTTTACTTCTTTCCAAGTGACTCTTCGAGCGTGAAATAATATTCTAGAAATGTCGAACAATTATTATTGGTTAGCGGATAGATTTTCCGTGGACATGTTGCGGACAGGTAACTCTCGGTTGACAGTGTAGTGCTATAGCGAGCGAACTTATGTAATCAAACCTCACATTCAGAATAACGTTATTTATATGTTTCCGGGAACACCTGTCTGAGCTACTTGTTAGTGATTTTATGCTGCTTCATGGTTTAGAAGGAATTCCGCTGTGTGTGTTTTATGCAAATACACACATGCTCAGCAACTGTGTCGCTGCGATACGTTCGTGACAATTGATTTTAATCTCGTGCATATATTATAGGTACTATATGCTTTCTTGGATTTGTGTTTTTTAGAATTGTCTTTTTCATGGAATTGACTATACTTGGTATTTTAATAGTTTTTGAGAAAAAAAAAAAAGAAAAAGTTCTCATCAAGAAGCAATTTGTAGATTGTGTAAGCGGGCGAATTTTATCATTTTAAGTATATGCCTCGTTTGACTTATTCAAGTTCATAGTTTCGAGTATGAATTTTTTTATAAGATTTCATTTAATTGTAAATTCTTATCTTTTTTTATTGTTCATGCATGGCGGATTAACTCATTTGGTAGTTTCCACTACATGTCATTTAATGATCCTGAACTTAGTTGATCTTCTCAGTCAACATTACAGTGACTGAAACTCGTTTGCGGTCCAACCGCAATGGGTTGGAATCTCTGCTCGAAACATTAACGAGCAGCATCTTTTTACTAGCAATCTGTAGTCATCTACGTTCATCTTTCTGAGTCATAAACTTTCGTCTTGTAAATTTGTGGCACGTTCACGAAGGTTGGATACGTTCTAGTCGCTTGAAGAAAAGATGCATTTTTTTTCTTTTAATCGCCAAGTCTTAAAACATTTAAAAATAAAATATTCAAACAGGTACGTTAAAATCTTTCTTATTTATCGTTTCGACTAGTATTCAGGTTGGCCATGATTTCTTTTTGAAATTTGGTTGATTTTGATCGAAAGTGGCATATAAAGCTATAACTTATGGACTTTAATTTGTCAATAATATTAATTCTGGCATCTATATTTAAAAAGGAATAGTCGATATCCTTCACTTACGTAAGACGTTGATACACAAGAACAGGTATGTGAAATTCATTTCTCATAGCATCTGCGTTACTTATGAGTTTTTAATTAATCGAATAACTTAGAGTGTATTTATAATTCGACAGATCCTTGCCACCAGCTTTTGCGTGTAATCTTATTTAATTAGTACATGTCAATTGTAAGATATGAGATAACGAGTAAGTGCAAATTATAAGAAATTGTATAAACCGACTATTAACCAGATAGTCGGTGTGAAAAAGAAATGTACAGTAATATTAAAGTAACTGATGGAAATTATTATTACGAAGGATGCAAGAAATAGAAGAATAATCCATTTTTTAATTACATATACTACGAAGTTATCTCCGAAATACTCTCGACTGTCAAAATGTCCAGAATTACCGTTTAATGCAATATAAATGCTGTTTATGGAAATAAAAATTCGCCAGTGTATTTCAGGTTTTATTCTAATATTTTGATAGGTATAATTACAAACTTAGAAGTACGTATGCACTATCATATGGTACAAATCTGAATTCCATCTGATAATAAAGATTATTGCGAAAATTAATATCCGCCTCGCTGTTATCGTAGACGAGTAATTTGACATCTGTTCACAATTGATGATGATCGTTATGGGAAGATACGTTAAGGCTGACTTAGTAAATATCAAGTAATACATGTCAATGATTAAGGTTAACTTATTATTCTTCCTGAAATTAATAAAGTATCATTCGTTTACTTTAGGAAATCAATATATTATCGATTGCAAACGTTATCGATAGATCAATGAATACTAAAATTGAATTAAATTTCTGATCTTCAACGATAGGTTATTTTCGATAATTAACCGTGAGAAAATATTATAATTTTATTGTTATTCTGATATCCCGTCATGCTTTGGAAAATAGGGACGTTTACTATAGAAGTTATCGATCAGCTGTCTTGTTTGCAAAACAATGTATGCTGCTTATCTGTACTCGGATAAGACCATTAGAAAGTATTTCTAAGAAATATTCCTGATCTTGAGACACGGTGGTTTTTTCGCTCATTTAACGATCGAGAATTAATTCATTTTTTTTTTCTTAATAGATTATTAGTACGAATTACAAGGAATTATTTTATCATAAAGTTACAACTTCCGATTCACTTGAGTACTCGTGGCTTAATTACGTATTGCCGTTTGTTCTGTTAAAAATTTATCATTGTAACACGTATTGGAAAAAGAAGATATATTTTTCTTTGAATATTCGATAAACTATATTTAATTATTTCTTAGAAACTCTATTCAAGTATTTCCCCCGTTTGTTATTTTTAAGTTTAATATAAGATAAATTTACGATGCAAATAAGACAAGTCACGGTATAAGATGGATCTATGCATCTTACTTTGTATATTGAATTTGTACACGTGTTTTTGTCCCGTAATCATTGTATGTCGGGATAAATGGAAATGCATACTAAGAACAGTATTTTTATCTAGCAAATTACTTATTTATAGCCATGTCGATATCGTTGATTTTTCGAGCGTTTTCCGGAATAAACAACTTCATCAGTCTGCACTTTCTTAAGTAACTAATCGCAATTTCAATTGCTCGTCAATCATAGAGAGTTTGATAAGAAGGTAGAAAGTCAAATAAGTATAAACAGAGAAAAAATACAAGTTGTCATTTTACAATAAAAAGGCGTTCTCAAGTCGTTGGAATGAATAAAGAAATAAAATAAGCTGAAAAGTTACGAGTTACAGAATGAAACAAGAGTTGGTTGAAAAGTGTATAAAAAGAAGTGTGCAAATAAGACTGTTAGTAAGAAGGATCATGTAGACGTGGTAAAGCATAGTCAGCGTAGAGAAATCCCACTGGCACCTTAGCATCGATCTTCACTTTTCGCTAGTGTGACAGCTATTCGTCGTAGTTTTCAACTTTCGGAAATTTCATTGCAAACTAGTTTTAATTCGACTTACCGACAAAACGTGATGAATATGTTTATCCTTGTGTTTCTGTCAAATCGTTTGCAAATGCATGCTCACGCGTGCACTGTGCACGTTTTATTCTAGGTTAACAACGACGAAACGATATTTCCACAACGGCACTCTACGCCGATCAATGCGACACTCGCGGATCTTCTACGAACTTCTGTTCTGTCAATCGGTCATTTCTTATTTATCCGTTGTTCACTGCGCGTACGTTCTTACTTGGTTCATTTTTCTGCCGCAAGTTTTCTGAAATACAAGATGGCTTCTACTTGAAAATATTCTTACGTGTTAAAGGTGTTTTTGAAATTCGCATCGAAATTTTCGGGTCGGTTTATTCTTTCAGTGTTAGTTTATTATTGCGAAAGTGGTGTTGTAATAATTATTAACCTTGTATAATATGCGCTGAACTCCGTTTTAGGAAAGAATCTCTGTCGAAATCCTATTATTTACAATTTTCTTTGACACTTTACTCGCATGGTAAATACGAAGTCTGAAGTCCCCTTATCTTTCTGCATTATCTATTAATATTAAAATTCAAACAGTGATATTGGCGTATTAACTTCTTGATAACTAACATACATAACTTCAAGAATTTATGGACTTTTTAAAACGTTTTTATTTCTTGAGATGCTGTCAAGTGGAGTGAGTGTACCTAACCAGTGGTACCCCAAACCGTATATACTGTCAAAAAATCGTTTTTAACACGTCCAATGATATAGAGGTTATATTTTAGGCATTTTAAAAGATGTCTTTAGGATTTGAATGCTCTCTCGGATGGTTAGGGTAAAGCTAGTGCTAATAATAAGGAAAAAGAAATATATTTAAGACAGTACAAGCGTTGAGCAAGGCGCAATGATTTCGTAATATTGTTTTCATTAGGGAAATTACCTTTGATGGAAAATATTACATACCCATATACATATATAGTCAGTCGACAAGTTCACATCAAATTGAAATTACTCAAATATATGGTCAAGGAGAAAATTATAACATATTTCAGTATAAAATTATATACGTACCTATATGTATACTTGCTAACATAAATTTTATGTAAAGTCATCTGTGGCTGATTAAAGATTTTATAATTTTTGTTCTGTCAAAAAAACACATTGAATCCGTGAATGTACTATACATAGCACTCTAATTGTATACTTATCAATACATTAATGTGTTTAACTTCTTTATGTTATTAATTTGAAAATTTATTCGAAATTCTTAGTTATTCAATGTATAAATTCATTAATCCCTTCGCAGTCTTAAACAAATTTTGAAAATCCATTTTAAATTCTGGACTTCTGATATCAAATTGGGATTCAGCCACCCCAGAAACCTTCGGACACCCACTGTCATAAAAATCTCAATAGTTTAATCTTATTTATCAGACGCACGTACACGCGTATCACACTAATAGCACGTTTTTTTTTTTTTTTGGGCGAATACGCGTCATCTGTACTGAAAGGGTTCAAGTCTAAAGGATTCTGTTTAAAATGATTTTTTCACTATGAACGACAATATAGTCAAAATTCGTAATGTTTTACAATGTGCTATTAATTTCAGACAATTCCTCTGTCAAAACTTTACATGAATTACATTTCGAACTATTGCCTTATTTCGACGAAAATACTTGCGACCAGAAAGGTAATTAGACGCCTAAACGATTATAATTTACATTTATTCATCCAAGTTCTAATTTGTATGTTCAAGGTTCTATTGCCAGATCCATAATTTAAAATATAAAATATCTTCTGTTTGAAATAACATCCCATCGTCATTACGTAATTACTGCCAACGTAATAAACAACTAAAAAACGATGACTTCCCCAACATCTGTTTTTATTGCTAATGAAGTCTTTCGTGAAATGCCCTAGCTTGTCAGACGAAACCACTGAAATTACATAAGAAGGTACGATAGTGTTTTCGCAACAATGCATTTTTCGCCGACGGCTGCGGTGACCTGCACTGCCTGCATTCAATTGCATGGCTGCGCAGGAAAGCCAGGCGCAAGTTTTTTCACAAAACGAATATCACGTTCCTTTACCAAAAGGAAATCATACCGTCAAGATGAAAAGTCCAAAACACAATTTGGCCTAGAGTTAAATTTGAATACAGCAACAAATGAATCGACACTAGTAGGTATTTGAAGTTCATATTTCCAGACAACAGTTCTTCGAATTCTATTATAGGATATGCTAATTCCAATCCTGTCACTAGTCTCACGCATTCCCAAAGAGGCCACTAACCATTGCACACGAGAGAAGTAATATATAATCTGGCCGTAGTGACATTATGAGAAACGAAACTCATAAAATAAAAGAAAGAAAACGAAAGGGGGAAAAAAGACGAAAATAAAAGAGGCTGGCAGAAAGAGGACTGGACGAAAGGCGAATGTCTCGACGAGCAGGTTTGCCATTGGGCGCAGGTGTACCATTTAATTTAATTGATGGCCACCTACACTTCTTTCGTTTACTTCTTTTTGATCCTTTAATGACATCCCGTAGTATGGCTTTTAAACGATACGATGCGAGTGCCGTGTCATGAAATACACTCGCGAAATTTGCTTCGGGGCGGGTATCGCGCTGGAAAGGTAGAAACCTGCTCGACCGGTATCGAGGATCGAATATTTTCGTAATTAAGCAGCGGAGACGTCTAAACAGAAACTTAGCTGTCCTCTTCTTCCGTTCCTGAAGATCTTGGGCCTTAGTCTGTATACAAGAAATGATGGTTGGAAAATTATAAAATTTTTTTGTCATAATGTGCAAATCAGACCTCAGAACTCTCATTGCCATTATTCTTTATGCGCTACTATGACGCTTGATCTTGCTTATCTGTCGGCTATCTATGCTCTTGGCAACGGAATAATCGGGAAAGACAAGTCATGCGCTCTACACACTAATGAAAAAGGAAAGTTGGAAATAATCTGGAAGGTTCTCGAGAGCGTAGTTTTCTCGATGATCGCGCTACTTGAGACGCGCTGCGTCCTGACGCTTCACGAGGATCATCAGCTGACTGCAGATCGGTACGCTACTTTCCATTTAATCGCATACGCATACGTACATCAACGCGTTCGAAACTACTAGGCAATTTTAATAGGATTGAATAGATCGTATATTTGTGTCTTCATCAACTGTGGACATGTTTTATAAGCGACTAAAAATTTTTATGATTAGACCGTTTTAAATTTTTATTGAACATTCAAGAGAATAACATAAATTATAATTTATATCGAGAGACTAGTTAATGTTTTGAGGCACATATATATATATATATATATATATATATATATATATATATATATTCATAAATATTTATTATTCAAAACACCAAATTGCACGAAGAAGCCTATGCTCAAAATTTATAACACTTGTTTTTCAGTGTTTTCAAAAACATAATCAAAATTGCTCATTGTGGTCTTTTGAGTTAACCGTATAACAATTATGCATACGTATCTCGACAGTATTTGAATAAAGTATTAATTCGACAAACATTTTTAATAGAGTGAGCGAGTATCGGATACAGAAAACAGAATCTCAGTTTTGTTGAAATCTCGTAACTCAAGATCTTATAGAATCCAGGTATCGTAATGTTAGCAGATCTGACGATCATTAACAGACTATTTCAAGTTAAGCTAGCAAAGATGCCGTTGCTGCCACTTTTGATTTATAAAATAGAAGAAACGAACAAAATATTCCTCGTGATAGAGAAGCGTGCGATTCATAGATCTTCTATAGAAGAATGCAAGATTCTCAAAACCAGATATAACATTGATTACGGACTGCATCGATCAGATTTTCGAAATTGAGTTTCTCGTCGGAATATAATAAAATTTTATATACAATTTATGCTGTCAAATGTCATAAGAATCCGTAATTATTTTGTTGCAATTTGTGCTAATTTAATCGTGCGTAATTCTTCTTATTTACCATAGCGACATTAATAGAGACAAATGGTGAGATATTAATTTTGTTCACCTATTAAACACATTTTTAAATATACCTCCAAATCTAAATATATATAATTATATATTCAATTCATCTAAAAATATGTATAATTTACAATGTAAAAAAAGGAATGCATGATACGAGATTGTGAATAGATTTATTTAATTTGGTTTTAGCATCGATGCTCCTCGTGACGATTACGAATTGACAATTACTTTTCTTACGAACAGCAAGTTTACGTGATGAGGTGTTGGAGGCGGAAAATTGTATCACGAAGCACCACATTTTGAATCTTGACCATATATAATTGTCAAATAACAAGAAGGTATCGTTGATAATAATAATTTCTAGACCAGTGCACTAGTCTAGAAAATTTACGAACCCTCTCTGTCGTGATTCAGTCATTACTATCGATTTAATTAATTTACCAGAGTTCATAGGTGCCCCGTGTAACCGATCGTTTAGTGAAATTATTGATAATCGATCGATAATAATCGACCGACAATCGATCAGCGCGATATATAGAGGCAGGAGAAAAAGCCTTTCGACTTCCCGCTGCTCGCTGGCAGGAGAAATTTTCTCACTGTAAACGTCCGTTAGAGCGTAATGGCTGCGAACGAATTAGCGAATATAATTGAAGCCCGTTCGATTCGAGAGCGAGCCAGTGCCGGTTTCGCAATTCTCCTGACTAGATCGACGGAGTAACATAGTAACTGAGTAAGTGAGCAAGTGAGCAACTGAGCCACCGAGCCGCAGCAAATGCTCAGCCACACCCTCCACCTTTCACGAATCTCCTGTCTTATCCTGCTTTGTCCTGGGACTTATCATACGTGTCGCCTTAATCTCACGTTCCCCTTTTTCATACCGCAAGAGTTCTGCCCTTGCAAGACGAAACTGAGGATAGTTCGATGAAAATAAAATAAAAAGATTCACTCAGTTTATGACTGTTTTTTATATGGAAAATATTTATCAAAAGTTTCAAGAACGCGATACGTACAATTTATAATGAAAACAACGATCCAACAAGGATATTTAATTTTTTCAAGAAATGAGACATTTTCATCGTTTTCTAGAGCCAGGAAATGAATTTTGTTTTTCTATCATTTTTTACATAACACAGGGAACCTCGTGATAGTTTGTCAAAAGTAACGAGGCGTAATAAGATTGAGTTAACGAGGTCACATACCGTTATATAAAATCATAGAAAAGCTTGGCCGAGGTATAAAGGCGTGAATGGCTGGTTTTTGCTAAGAGATAAGAAAAAGAAGGAAGAGGAAGTGAGAAATATCTGATAAGAATAATCCGAAAACGATTAGACGTGCATTAAACACTGACGTAGAGTAGGCGTGCATTTCAACCTGCAACTAAGCCCTGGCATAGTTGTCAGACTGCTGCCGGGCCGTTACGGTAACCTACTTCTACGACAGGAGACATTTCTGAAATGTCACACGCGCACACTGTCACCGCAACACCACCGTATCGCTAACGCATAGTCGTAGTAGCGCGTTACTCTTACATTCGCCAAATGCGAAGAGTTATACAAAAATTCGCCACTATACGTACAACTGGGCTTTGATTGTGGGAGCTGAAGGTATGCTAATACTTTCAGCACGTACCGGGTGTCCTGTACATTCAAAAGTAATAACGAGGAACCTTGCGAAATAGTGTATAGCGAAAGGGATGTAAAAATGGTAGGTTATGATATTATAGCGATGGGTAAGAGTAGACCAAAAATTGATTGAACAGAATTTTCAAACTTGGATAACGACAAGGACTTGGTTTTTTGTGATGACGCTGGATGCACGAATAACCAAGAGCAATGATCAAAGAAGAATTTGTTCGCGGGTACAAGAACGAGTCATCATCCGGCAGTAGACGTGTTCGGCAAATTACAAAATAAAAGCCTTCGGGTACAGAGCCTTTAATAGTTTATAATTAAATTCCTGCGGTCGCTCCAGGAGTGAGTAGGTACTTTCTATAAATTGCGACAAAACGTGGGACGCGCGCGGTCGACCGGGTATAGAGATAGAAAAGATCGAAGACAAGAAAAAAAAAAAAAAAAAAAAAGAGAATAGGTTATCCTTGGCGGAAGATCATTTCAGGTACCTGTAGAAGATTGCGTAATTCCAACCCCGATGTCAGAATTTCACATCAGTAGCTACATATTATTAATGACGCTCGGTTCGTTCTCCATATTTTTTTTCCTTACCTTTTTTTTTATCGCATGCCCATTATCTCGACGATGCTGGCCGATAAAGACAATCGAGAGACCCGAATGAAATGAAGAAAAAAAATTATATTTACGTGCCGAAAAGCCAAATCGTTCGCTTCGTTCTCGATCGAATGCCGCTAGCAGCGATCTAGTGGTCGATTGAGAACTGATCTAATGCCGTTTAACTGTGATGAACGGTCTCTTTTTTTCTCTCATGTGTACCTACGTACATAAGTACAAGATCGCGTATGGCTCAACTAGGCGAGCGATAAGATCACCAGAGAGACCGTCGGACTCGAACGATCCATTTCTCCGACACTCGAGATCGAACCATTTGTGTCTTGAGGCTATCTTACCAAACTGATTTAAACTTATGCAGGACGTGCACGCCGGTCCTTTCATGGAACGGATATACGCACGTGGTACGAGGCGATGTTGGATCAGGCGAGATTAATAATCGCAAATTTGTCAGGAATGAATTTCACTTCGAAATTCCATCCTGACGATATGTGACATTTTGACATACACATACACATGTACATTATGGTATATGCACATATGGTTTCCTGATTGAACGGTTACCATGAGAAATATTATTGTGAATGAAACACCCTGTATGTGTACTATGTAATGGACTGTCACCCGCATCAACCTATAAACATTATTCTGTCAGAATCTTGCATAAGTCCAAGCGACTTACTCGTTAACAACAAATACATTCCTGTCATGAAATTTACACGGAATTAATTGGCACATATATTCAACCAATTATAACGAACGGTAGATCGGTGTTGGGTCTTACCTAATTTATCGGATATTTATAATATTTATGTAACGCGCGAATCTGTGTAGCATTGAATAGTAAAATCGATCGTTTAATAGTAAAATTTTTACATGCAACACTTACTATCTTACACAGAGCTGCCTTATCAGTGTTTTACAAAGAGTTGCTTTTACTTTCAACTTCTGGCTATGCGACCTTTTTCTTCATGGTGCCGACTATTGCGTCACTATTATACGTAACATAATACATAGACTTGCAGAGGGGAGCGATCGATGATTATTCCAATGTTGTCAATTGATTTTTAACAGAACGATCCGTCGGTCATGAAATAATGGCTGTCAGTTCTTTATAGAAATCTTATGATACTCCAATCGTCTTATATATTCTTTCTGGTTTAGATATTGTCTTGGCAGTTAGCCAATACGAAACGTCAATAGCTCTTTTTGAATTTTGCCGCAAGCTAGTTCAGAACATGCTAAGTGAATATATATGCATGTTCATACATCTGTGTATCGAGAGCCTAATTTTTGCAAAGATCAAAAAGATTATGACTCATCTCCCATAATTCTCAAATGTCCTGAGTCGAATTTGATTCCAAAATTTATTTAATCCATCTTTTAAATGTCGCGTCCCACTTCAGTTTTTAAAATCAGACTTGATGCACATTTATATGATATCCTTGATTTATAAACTATTGAGTTGAATACCTATAATAAAAATGGTATAAGTAATATGAACGTAAGTTTTTTTCATCACCTATCAAATTTCATTAATTTGGTATTAGCGTCTGGATAGACGCGTTGGCATCGGGTTGCCACGACATTTATGTATATTCAAATCTAAGTTTGTTTCTTAGTAACTGTTTTTCGATCCTTTCAACTTTTTGTTTTTAGTTATTTTTTTTTATTTGATCACGAATACGTGCAGGTATCTTCTTTGCTCAACCGCACTTCTACATGCACTCGTCACGGACAATGAAATACAGGCTAGTGTGGCGCCTGTGCGCGTGTTTTGTGTAATTGTGTATAATTGTACTCGTGACGATGGCGGCCCGAGCGAATTGGTTACTTTCTCTGGTATACATAACGAAAAGATGAACGTCCCGGAAGTATCCTGTTGCGAAGTGCGATTTGAATGGAATTGGGTGATGCACGTTTTAAATATAATTTTTGAAAAACTTACAATTTTTTCAGACTATTGGAAATCAATTTAATAATAACAATAAACATTTATCTAACGAGAAGTTTCCAATATTTTAATACACACCTATAGAATTTTATATTGAATCTATTTTTCTTGTATAATGGATTTCTTCTTCATTTTTAGTCCATGAAGAATGCGTTGTGAAAATTGAGTCGAAGATATGTAACTCGATCTACGAATCTTTTGAGAGAGGTGGACTTTTTTCTCAAGGCTGTAGAAAATGTCCTTGATCAATCAATGAATTGTAGCAGTCGCAAAGCACTGCGAGTTTATTTTGCTAAAGAGTCTGCAGGGTTGATTCAGTTATGTAATAATGATCCGGAGCAAAATCACCAGTCATTTTTGTTGCCGCCATATTGAAAATGCTGTAATGTAATCACAACGAAAGGTCAACAAACTAGTACTGGTACAGCTAGGTATTGGATACCATTGAGAAGGGTGGGTCTGTAATATTATAGGATACGCTGTGCATGTTTTCTGCATTCTATGCTAAGTGATTTCAGTAGATATCGCGTAGATGGCAGACATACTAAAATCCATTAGGATAATCATTTTATAACCTCTTTATATTTACAATAAAACTGTATGGCTGTGCCAGACATTTATACTGTAACGTCAAGAATTAATACGTACGAGTATTGTATATAAATTAATGAGAAAATTGACACAATCTTTCAATCAGTAATAATAACTATTTTTATCAATGCAAAACATTCAATGTACTATAATTTTGTATAAACTTGCAATAAAATAATTGCGATATTGAATTTTCTGATAATGACAAAGAATGAGTTATATATCGAGTACTTAACTGTACAATATATATAGAAGGCTGGTTAGCTTATACGCATTATCTAAATTTATCTTTTCCATAGATATCAGATAAACGAGTTGACTTCAGTTTCTACGTTGAGTTGACTGTTTCGGTTATACTGCCATCTGTCGGCGATAGAAAGTTATACTCAATAATAAAAATATTTTATATGTAAATAATGACAATAAAGATAAATTGATACTAATTAAATCATTTATAAATCACCTAATGGTTTTGGGTTCGACCTATCGAGTTCTTTTGCCTATTTCTCTGTTTCTATAACGTAACAAGAATTTCGAGATGATATAATGACTTGAATAATTAAAATTTAATTTACGTAGACCAAATTTTATACTAAATAGTCACTTTGCATGATAAATAAACTAAAATGACTAACATGACTGTTTGTTACCGAAGACGGTGAGCAAAATATCCTATACTACAAGCTAATGGAGTACAAGGTGCTGCATGGTCTGTGTGATGGTTTAATTAAAAATAGAGTCCCACAATATTTGCAATATATTTACACTTATGTGATTCTACATATAAAAAAAGAGACCGTATGTGTGACATATTCTAACGGGATGGTGAAGGACAGTTGGAAAAATACATTTCAGCTTATACTAAAATTAAAAATAATTAGTTAGGGATCAAGCGTTACCGTTATAGGTATACAACAATGATCACAGCCACGCCACTTAAATACCTACTATGATGGCACGTGTACCCATGGGAATGCGTAGATGCTTAAAGGCAAGATCCTTTATAAAGAAGGCCTACGAAGGTCAGTATACCAGTGGCCGCACATGTGAGACAGTGTTCGAATTCAAATACTGATATAGCGCATAAAGACTAACAAGTCGCAAATGGCTTGAACAAACTTAAAGATTAAGGTTTCTAATTACTAAAACAGATTCATTGCTTATTGTAATATTGAGTATTTTATTATTTATACCTAAATATTGTAAAACATCCAAATGTTCCACTGTCCCCACGGCTATTATATCCTTCTTGCCGAAGAGAAATAACTAAAACTTATCATAAAAATACATAAAAGCTCAACGATATGATGGCAAAAGCCTTCGCCATTCTTTAGCTCATTGCCTAAAAAATAAATTGCATCTATCTTCGTAACACGAGAGTTTCGGTAAACCTTTCAAATTTTATTACAATCTACGTTGGCCCGTATTTGACGTTTAGCCTATACATCGATTAAATATCGCAGATATTTTTTCAAGTGTTGTCTTTGCATTTTTATTCCTGAAACGCTTAATATCTTCACAATAGCGTCCTCGGACTAGAACATGTGCGGCCAACTGGTACATTTACCTTATATCTCGTGCCCCATTAATATGTAAGTCAATAAATTGCCAAACTGATCGACTGGTCCATGTCTGGTCCTCCGTCGTAGGATCCTTTCTCCGTGTCAGGGTTGATATTGCGAGATTGGCTGATGTTTCTCGACGCTCCTTTGTACGCAACGAGACGCATAACACGCGAGCGTTACTGACAGCCTGGTAACTGACTAATGAAACGACTAGGTCGTGCTGGGACATCGTTTAATCATCGATCCCATCTAGCGTGCCGGCATTTTGCGTCCCCACGACGCTATCGTAACCACCTTTCTGCCGTGAACTCATGAAGTAAGGACCCCCAACGACTTTCACGAGTTCTTTTAGACGTATCGCCATACATAGGAATCCCCCGTCAGTCTATTCATTACGATACGAGAAACCAGGCAGCATTCGAGACAATCAAAACATCACTCACTTCACATAAGTCCATTCAACGTTTGTCTGACCCTGACCTGTTGAACAATTCGATTAATATTTCGGCAATGGTCATTGAACAGTCTAGGCAACATTACACTCCGTCCTTATAATATTCGTCTGGCAAGAACTTCACAACGGTAATTAAGCGATTCTATTATAATTAGCAAGGAGCAAAGTACGCATGCCTGTCACGTACGTAATTGGCGCCATATAGGTATATCAGCTGCTAGACCGATAGTCCACGAGATAGAGTCGATCGGATCGTGCTGATTTAGAAATCACGTGGTAGTGCAGTGGCTGCATCAAGCATCAGCATCAGCATCAGCATCAGCATCAGCATCAGCATCAGCATCACTAGCAACATCGCCGGCAGCATCATCGGCGTCATTGGCAGCACCAGCATCAGCGCCAGTAATGCCGTTGTTGAGGCTGGTATCGGCCGATTCCAGTCTTCCGCGCTTATAAACCTGCTATCGATATCTTGGATCTCAATGGTGTCGCGATCCGAGTTCCATCTGAGCGTCGACCAGCTGCAACTAAAATATAATGACGACGGCAACCATCTTCATTATCCGCAACTCACTCTCGCGAGGCCGTCAAGACTTCCTGGCATTTATTCCTCCTCCTTTGAATCGTCGATTCTGAATTCTCTTTCTCGGTGAGTTGTTTCTTCTCTTCGTCGAAATCTCATCAGGTTGAGACGCTCGAGTGTTCACTTCGTTTATCGAAATTTCATGGGTACCTTTCGTTCTCCTTTCTCCTAGTAAAACAATAGTTCATGAGCTGAGCTTGTTGCACGTTCGACTATTTCTTCTTAGCATCTAGGCGGTAATTTATATATATATATATATAATACATACATATATATATATTGTTAGTATATATTTACAAAACTCTCTTTCATGATGAAAGAAATTCCGAACTGGAGAGAGTAATTACGAGCAGAGCGATCAGCATACGGTTGTCTATACTATAGATATACAATGTATATAATTAAGTGTATCTGCTTTTGTAATTTATTGAAGTTATCGTGCGAGGGTACCTTGCGTGAGAATTCGCATTAATGGTCATAAATCAGAGTTGTAATTTCGACCCGATGACGACGGCTGTCTAGAAAGACGGTGGCGTTGCTGATACACGTGTCTATATGTACATATATGACTGTACTAGATAGATGCTTTTTCTGATCGGTGTCAAAAGAGGATTCAGTTGGTAGGTCATCCGTCCCTCTAGGCTAAAGCGCTGCTTACATTGGAATCGGATCGTGGCTACTCGTGAGATTTCGCTAGTGTATAATATAGCAATTAGCGGCGGAGATAGTCTAGCAATTAGATTCGACTTAACGCGGAGGAAACTGACTGCTGCCGTGTGTACATACGAAGTCTCGTGTGTGATACACGTGCATGGCGTGTTAGCTGCATATGGTGACTTATATTACACTATAACTGGACGCGGCCTCCCTTTAGGGATTAATGTCTATTTTCCAGTTTATTTTCATTGAGTCGATTGCATTTCGAGTTTATTCGAGTGGAGAGAAACAAACGATTATGTAAGTACGATTATAAAGCATCTTTTGGAAACATTTAACAGTTTCGTTTCATTCAGACGCCACAGTAAATCATCCACAAGGTGAAAGTGTCTAGCCGGCAGATATTACAAGAGTCTCTGCCGAGTCTTTTGACTGCCGGGTCTTTTTGACTGGGACACGCTGCACAAAGTACCCAATTCTCTATATTCTTAATTAACGAATTAAGCTTGATGAGACAGTTTTAATTCATTGCTGTATTAGCAGGAGCGCGTGTTGTAATTGGAGTCCATTAACACCGAAGTATACATAACTTAATGAGTCATTACCAATCTGCAAATTTATCATTTCGTTATACGTATTAGTCGCACGTAATACCAATACACATATCAATATTGTTGGCAAATTAAAATTTAATTAATAGATGCACATAACAGGTTAATTGCTGCATCTGGAAAAAAAACTTTGTCATAGTGTCGTTTTAAATTGAGGAAATATATGCAAATAATTTCGCGTTTTTAACCACTCTGGGTCGACAACATGTGTCTTGGAGAATCCGTGGGATTCTAATTGCATGCCGTTTCACCTCTTGGAACTGCACGATTCTCCATGGGCTCGTCAAGAAACGTGCTAGTTGGGTGGCGGTGGGGGGAGGGTAAATTCAAGGTCACCAAATCATCGCTATTATTTTCGAAAGTCTGATTTTGGTGGGAGTTAAAATTGTCAGGAGAAGCGATAGGTCTCTTTACGATCGAGGAACTACATTTAGTAAGGTATACCAAAATTGTAGCAAAAGTGCCATCAGTGAAAGGAAAAACTTGGCCAAGTATGGAATATGTCTGGGATTTTAACAAAATAAGTCTTTCACTACTGGTACACGTACGAGAGTATCGAAATCGTATAATAAGTTCTAGTATTTATTTTTATTATAATCATCAAATTAAAACGAATTATATTATACGTATAATCATAATATTCGATACGATGATAATCAGAATCAATACAAAATTACATGTAATAATGGAGCCTAGTATGACTTTGGGGTCCACCTACCAGTTTTTAGGTCATGGATCTAGCAAGTTGAAGAATGTATTACGTGAATGGTTTGGCTTGGAATATATGTTAAATATATAAATTATTTGTAAGTAATTATTCGATATATAAATTGTTAATTTTCAGAATTAAGTGTTTCCATTACAAACAAGTAAATATTATATTTATTAACTTTTTTGTATCAGCTAAATACGGTAATCTTAACTATATGCAGTTGGAGCTCAATATAAGTTCCACGTTCAGAAGAGTCTGTGACGCGAAAATGTTCTCTCAGAGATGAACCGATCTTTTGTCTCAACTGCAATTGCACCTCAAACATAGTCAAGATATTCGTACAGCCAATATTAATATTTAATTATGTATATTATTGATTCAACAGACATAAGCAATATCGTTATCCTCCTGATGTCCTCAAAAGAAAATCTAAACCTTTATGCATACGAATAATAACCCGTCTTGAGGTTTCATATCGAGACACCCGCGCATATCTACCCTTGGCCCAAACCATTATAGTTCTCCGGAGAAGAAACCTCATTAGAAGGGATCAATTTCTTGCAGCAGCTTCTAAATCAGCTAGATACTTTAGTGCAATTACCAATTAGCGACCAATGCGTGATCCGAGCATGTATACCTGGTCGGCCCGATCAGGCATGAATTGGTTGAGTGCAAGTGGCTCAATTGGCTGAGCTATCGAGATTCCTCACGAAACCGGTAGCAGCCAACTGGGATCTGTTGCGTCAGGCCAGGATAACCCGCTTCGGTTGAGTAATTCGAATTCAGTCAGAGTCTCGCGCGCACGCGCCTGTTGTAACCCGCCGACGACTCAACTAGGAATCAGGAAATGTGGCTGGTAACCTCGGGCCCCCGACACCTAGTTACTATGTTACTAATCCAGCGAAGGTATGTCGTGCTGCTACTTGGTTTCCTCTGGGAATTCTTCGTTACTTGGACCACTTTTTTACTTACTTCTCAGACCAAGGAAGACCAATTTTTTTATTTTTGTTTTTGTCTTTCGTTATTGCACTCATGGCCGGTTTCTTCACCTCCGGATATGTTGGCGATAAGTTTATCCGGAAGATATTTCCCGGTATTGAGAATAGCGATACGTTAGATACGTAACCAGAGGTTTCAGGGAAGAAAATGATCCTTATTTTCTGTTTTCTTAAATATGTTCTTTGTGACGAACAATTTTCTAGGGAACATATTCAGAGTCACAGGAACGTAGTATCGCGCATTCGTATCTACTTGTGGCTACAGTGACGTATCCTTTCTGGTGGTTTACCAGCTCTTCTGACATACGTTCCGCATATTTGCTCTACCACGATTCGTTGCTTAAGTGGAAATATAACTGTTTATCGACATGTCTTGAACTTGATAATGGACAAGGTATGATCCTAACTCATGTTGAAATTACACAATTTCTCGAATAAGAATCGTAAATCAGTTTTATTAATCGTGCAAAGGATTGTGTATGATTAAGAAAATTTCAAAATGTGTGATTCACCTATGAATATTTTTGGAGTTTTATATATGTACAATAAAATGTCCATCTATTGCGATGTCCTAGAAAATTCTGACTCGAAATTATGACCATCTAAGTTTCATAGAATCTCATTGAAATTGAGGACCTCAAATATGATATTTTATTCTCTTGGATAAAAAAAATACGTATTATATTTTTCATCTGTACATCGTAAGAATGTCATTCCTATTGTCCATCTACGTTAACTCATGCTCGTGACCAGTTCTTTACAAGCGAAGATCAGGGGCTTAGAATGGTAGAAATACTACCATTCCTACTTCCTGTCGTACGTATTTGCATTTGACGTAATACGAAGTGCATATAGTCGGTTCATGTGTTAGATGTGTGTTTTTGATAGATCGAAAATAATAAAGTCTCTAGCAACGCACAACGTGGCTCGGCAAAGAATTTTTCTTCCAAAATATCCGTGTGCTTGGCTATTCACTAAATTATATTTTATTTTTCTATTTTAGTATATACTTCCATAATTTTATGAAAACCTACGTATGATTTGTTAAAGATTGCATTGTTTTGGAACTGTCTAAAAAACACATTGAACTCATGGATCAACTATAGTCTGTCCATGACGTGAGTTATAAGTTTAAATCCTGGATTTAACAGTAAATTGTTTGAATATACAGTAGTAACAATTTCTGTATTAATAATCTTCATTTGGTAAAAAAATACTATTCTCACACGATTATTATTTTATATATATTTTAATCGAAACTATAGCGCGTCCTTTAATGATTGTTAAGAAAATATTCGAAATAACCTGTCATTCGCCAGGTTGTCCAACTTCACCTATCTTTTACATACCATAAGGTATTTTACTTATAGGTGCTTAAACAAAGAGAAAAGAAGGCCACACAAAATGAATCTTTGGAATGGAAAAATCGCTTAAACCCATTTTACTAGTTCTATTATTATATTCACTTATGTCCGTCGTCATTGTAGGGTTAAAGTCAAGTCTCGATTCGTTTGCGTTGCGAAAACCGAGCGCCCGATCGGAAATCAATTGGGACCATGAATCCGTGATAGTCGTGACTGGAAAAGATCGCGATCGGTCGCCCTCGACTGCCTGGAGGGTCTCCGTGCTTGCGCTACCGAACCACGACGTTCCAGAGCAGCTAACGAAATCAAATCGGTAAAACGTCCGTATAGGTAGGTGGCGATCGCTTTTCCCGAGCAAGTCGCTTTGAAAACACGGAGAAAGATATCAGAGTTCTTAGAAAGTGCCAACCGGTACTCGGTAAACCGGTCAGAGCATCAAATGGACTAGCGAGTGACGTCACGGCGACTTTTTGAATTCTCACCTGCTTCAAAGAACTATCATTACTTTCCACGTAAGCGCATCGCCTTTCCTTTAATTTGCTTAGAAGAAACCGAGGATGAACTCGTTCCAATCCATAGCTTACAATAAATGTCTAATTTAATATTTTCTAACGCTCAATGATATTACGAATAAAATAAAATAGACACAATATTTGTGTGTCAAACTAACGTATAACTACATGTAATACAGAATGTAATATGAGCAGAGGACTTTAAAAAGTCCAATGTTACTTATAGGTGAAACAATTCAGAAGAAAATTAATCAGCGATTTTTATTAGTTTATTCTTACAGTATAATTGAGAATTAACTATAAATCTTCAGTAGATTGAAATATTACATAGAGACTTCCAGATGTAGAAATATCTGAAACTATCGAGCGTTCAGCATCTCCGAGTAGGTATGTGCAGGTAATGAATATAGAATGTTTAGTTTGGTTACCGATCATGATTACCGATTCGCGCATTTACCCTGCGCGGTCGGTAATAAGGAATCTATGCGATTCGTAATGATAGTATTGCAGACTAGCGCCGCGGTAACAGTTTCTCGTTACTTCGTTCAATGAGTCGGTGAGAAGGATGCCTGCCCGCGAGTTTCTACTCCTCGGTATACCTTCTGGACATTCATGTTCTCCGCGGATTCCGATTCTCGCTGTGGCGGCCGCAAGGTTTAGACCCTGTCAGGGTGCAAATACTCTGACCTTTGAACTACACCTTGGCTCCTTGAATTTGACCCGTACGTTTACCATCAGAGAGAAAGAGTTCCGTCTTTACGTAATAGGACTTATTAATTTTCTAGATTATATTGGATTTTCTATAACTTTTATTTTTTGTAAACGCATATTCGAATTATTTAAGGTGAATCGATTTTTATGTTAATTTTCAACATTTATGTAGCATAGTCATTTAGTGTAGTTTTGTATTATATTTTTTTGTGATATGTCATATTGATTGTGATAATAGCCCATGGTGAGACATACAATTATAGTGTGACGTAAGGTATGCTTTAATTTTGGGTATTTTTTATTTTAATATAAAATGACAAACCTGCTTTGTCTCAACGTTGAATGATTCGATTATAAATTGCAATAGGTCAATGTTCGGCGGATGTTGTTATCCGTGTAACGGGACTCTTGTCTGTAAAATATAAAAGATTTCTCTCTATCTCAGCTTCGCTGAAAAAAAAATTCCAGATTTTTCAGCATACTTGATGTAAATGACCATGGATTCTAAGCATTACAACTCTAATTCTGCTCTTGCGGAAGACCTCGGATAATATGGTGGTAGCTAGTTGTATTCTGACATGCAATGGTTCCCGATAATTACCGGATGATTACATTAACGATAACGTGAAATAGTCCAAGCGTGGTTGAGGCATTAGAAAAATTGACACTATCTAAAATTGCGTTTAAGTTCTCGACCCTTAAGATAAGATATAGATATAGAATGCTCCCATTTCTTGTTTTCATTAAACATTTTTTAAGAGTTTGTAATACAAAGATACAAAGATTATCAATTTTCATGAACTTTTTATGAAGACTGTGGTTTCTTAAATTATAATTTTTTCTCTGTCTCCAGTCAACATGTTATGGTACAAAGTTTCGTTGAATAAGCATTTTGAAAATTTTAGATCAGAGTTAATATGTTGGCAAGTATTGCATTAAACGTGCCAATTCGGCTCACCTAAAAGAAAAATCTATCATAATTTTATATTATTATAATATTACGTTATCGCAGAGTAATTATTTTTCATTAACCTGAATTGCTTAACCGGTAATATCTTTCGAATAGAAGTCCGACATAAAAGATGTACTTTAAAGATAAAGATAAGGAAGTTGTGCACTAAAATGACGGCAACTTAGTTGTACTTTGCTGCATTATTATAGGCAGTAACTATAATAACAGTCACTAAATTGTATCTACTTAAAATATTTTATTAATCTGTAAAGATGAAAACTAAATAAATTACTTAGTGTTTGCCGTATTATATTAATTTTTGTATATTTTTTTACAGAAAAAATGAAACTTATGTCACTGATTCTGGGGCTGGTACTGATAACATCTGGTAAGTTTTGTTTTTCTTTTTTTTATTAATAGTTGTAATGTGTTGAAAAATTGCAATACAGTTTTTGCATCCAAGAAATTCGTATTCAGCAATTTATGTTAATATTTAAGAGAAACTTGTAATGGTGTTTTTAATAAAAATTCAATTAATATCGTTACGAATCAAAGTGAACTAACGAAGAATATAAAGTGGAGTCGTCACGAAGTGAATTCTTTTTTTACAATTCGTTGCGACTCGTTAGAAATATTACGTCTCAACTTGTGTGCATATATGGTGGTTGGTTCCTGACATAAAAATGACGTGCATATAGTTTAAGTTTGAATTTTATGTATTTTTACAATGATTTGATTCTCTATTTAAGTAAATCCCGTGATGAATCAAGTTATATTAATATTATCGTACCGATTAGCTATCAATTATATATTTTAGTGTATATTGATTATTAAAAAATATAAATTATTCAAAAACTTAAAAAATTTACGAAAAAGGAGATTTTTTATTTAATGGATTAAACGAATCCAGAATGTTTATATCCACTTGACCATGTCTTCTTTATTAATTCTATAGAAATATGACAATACAAGAAAATATTTGTTTCTCTATATGCATTTGCGTTATCGCAACCGCAACTTGAAAGTTGAGATTTGCAGATATGAGGAAATTTCAACGGAAGGACTGAAGCTGTTTCTTCTTCTGGGAGGAATACATAAAAAATAGAGTCGTAAAAAGAAATATCCATCAGTAGATTCCTTTCTAATTCTTCGAAAGAAAATGAATACTTTCAAGTCAAAGAGTGTCTTGATGAACTGTGGACCCTGAGCGAATATTTCATTGATTTTTTGTGAGCTTTGTATATATTCCGGATTTGAGATTCGAGGAGAGATTCCTTTACCATTATCAAAATTGATCCTTAAAAGACAAGTAGACTCGTGCTTGAAGAAAATCCTAGGAAATTTGATTATTCTAACATAGAAGTTGCAAATAACTGGTGAAACTTTGGAAAATAAACGTTTTTAATGTATTACAACTGTACCTTTTGCACGGATTTAAAAGAGCTTGAAACTCCAAAAAATCGGAAATGCGAAAATCTTTTTTATAGATATTTATAAATATTCAATCAGTCTAGATTAATGGCTGTGAAAGTACATGAATTTAAGATGGTAAATATCGTTTGTTTGAACTTATTGCGAATTAATTTTCATTTGAGTTCTATTGGATCATTCGACGATCTACGTCAATTGGATTCTGTTAGCAAATGCGTAAGGAGATTTCTTGAAAAGATTGCGTCAATATCCAATTTACTGACTATTTGGCAACCGACGACAACATTCGACAATTTACTTTCTATCGAGGAAATTCCAAATTTTCTGATGAATTCAGTATTATCTCAGTCTCGTAAGATTTATTTCTTCCAACAGTTAATTCGGCGTTAACTTAAGAATGGTATTTTAACGAACGATATTCAAATAAGTGAAAAAATTTTTAACGGCCTTAAAAATATCGAAAATAGGACATAAAACCAAAACGTTGTAGAACATTTTCGAATAAATCAAAATCGATTCTGCTCAGTTTATATGCTCTGTGCTTCCAAGTTCGAAGAATATATCGAATCAATGCTAAATAAATTTAATTAACGAATTAGTCACACTCGAGGAGATTATGCTGAATAATGAAGTAACTCTTCAAAATATGAATATTTAATGGCAATCCGTTTTTTATCAATCTCGTATACTTGGTCGACATTATCTTAATTGGATCAAATGAAGTTTTGCAAGGATCAAATCAATCATGGAATTTATATTGCCTTTCCATAAGCTCAGATCTTGTTTCAAGTAATCAACAGCAGTAAAGCGATCATACGTTTAGGGTCGTGTGGAATTTTGGCAATTACCATTTCCAATAATTAACGCCCTTACTGGCTCCGGTGGAATTGCTGGCACGTTAAAAAATTTTTTGTTCGAACCTTCGTACAAGATTCTACAAAACCAATAATAAATGCTTATGCAAATGCAAAAACTTATGTTGGTAGATTTGTGGCAAAAGTGGCTGATGCATTAACATATTCTATTTTTGGTGACACTGCGAGTAAAGCTATTAAAGAAGATCTATAATTATCTAATTATAGACATAGAAATATTCTCCTTGACACAATTGGAAGAAAGATATTTGATAGATGATGAATCATTCTACGTTTAATAAATGAACTTTGAGATGCTCAATCGGTTAATTCAAAGTTGATAATAGTTCAATTAAATGTACTGTACTCTTCTGAACGTCTTATAGTCGGTAGGTTGCTGGGTTAAGTAATAGTATTTATTATCATGATATGATATATTGCTTAATAGAAATTGAAATTCTTTCAAGTATTTTATTGATCTATAGAAATATACTGAGTCTGTAGATAAGTTATAGTTATACATTATTCGTAATTCTTTGTAGGAATTTTTTAGAATTTCATCTAGCGGTTGTAGTTGCCAAAGATGATCCCATCAATATTGACTGAGATAAGCACCGTAATATTGAGGCAAAAGTTGATATCTGTTTGAAGAATTAATAAAAAATACACAAGAGATGAAAATCAATGAGAGATTTTGTAATTCTAGAAGAAAATTTGTAGAATTTATTCAAATTCATTGCCAATAAATAAAAAAAAAATATCGAAAAAAAATTAATTATTCTAATAGTGGCGCTGAAAATGAAAGATCTGGGGTCTATGAGGCCCTGAAGTTAGCGTTGAAAGGTTAATGGCGCCAACACTATTGTTAAGAATGATAAAATTATGTGTATTTCTGTCCCATTAAACATATTCTGCTGGATGATAAGTATTTGAACGTTTATAAGCGGAATTTATGGTATTACGTGGTAATATGAGTTAATCTAATGCTCTTGTTATTAATGTGAATTTCTTTTTAATTTGTACGATAAGCTCGTATTAAATAGATGTTACGATAAGCATGTGCGAATTATGGAAGAAAATGCAATCTAGATCGATCCGGTACACCATTCCAATGCAAAATAGATTGGCGTGCATAGCGACACATATGATCGATGTGAACACGACATGCGTGAAGTGTATTTCGACACGATAGCGAATTATATTTATGTATATCACTTTGGTAAATTTTATATAATTTTATTTTGCATTTCAGTATTGACTTAGATCTGTGCGAAATTGAACGCGACGTACAATAGGATTTTCGACACTTCACAAATCGCACGGTTATTTTTCAGGCACGCAAAAATTTTTTCGCTTCAATTTGTTATGTTACTTTGCGACTTATTTTAAAAAGTCCTTATAGTGTTCATATGCCTAGGCTTGTACGATGATTTTCTATTGATTTTTTCATCTATATCGAGTAGCTTAAGAACTCAATTTTGTAAACTTGCTCTCCGTAAGTGTATTTAAGAAAATAATTAATTTATAAATAAATTAATTAAAATTACTTAAATTCGTGTACTATATATAAATCATATAATAATTATTACGTTGATTCGTGTATTACTAATATCGGCAGTATAAACATTATTTAGTTATATGAAGATTTATGTTTATAATAATTATGATTTACTATACTGAATATTTGCTGTGCAAATATATGAAATTGGTAGAATTATCAATTGTGATTGGAATTTTGGCTTGAATATCCTATTTTTGATAATACTTTAATATTTTCTTCCTTGTCACCGGATAGATAGACAAATATATTGCATATACACGTATGCACAGAGAATGAAAAAGGTTGGAAGAACGCAAAACTCGGACAGTTATAGACGAGTGGGCACATTTACAATTATCCATCATTTTCAATTTTGAATTGATGTTTGCGTCAAACCTAAATAATCTGAGTGGTTGCTTATGCATATTTTTATTTTAAAAATTCCAGACGTAGTACCGAACCAGTTCGTTTGAAATTTACATAAAAATAAGAAATCTGGATACACGTTAGTATGAATGCAAGACGCGTTTAGTATTTTCGATTTAAAAACGGCGCCAACACAAAATTTAGTATAACGTACGGCAGCCTAGTGACACATGTCAAACCTGTTCGCCCCTATATTTTCATTCCGCAATACCTTGAAAAAGAGCTGAACTTAAATGAAGCATTTCATTGCCACCATCGGTATAACGATGCGTAATGTATGCGTAGATCAGGTTTCTTCGATATCAAGGAGACTTTATATCTTTCATCCTGAAAGTAACTATCGTTCCAATATTACGCACAAAATTCTTACCCTTCGTGACTGGTCATTGAATAATAATCCAAACGTTGTTACTCTAATTAACATATCCTCCCCTCCCTCAAGTGCAAGGGAATATATGAAATACTTCACATATAATTTCGCCGTAAACAAAACCTTGAACCGCGAAGCAATCAAAATCTGAGAAGTGAGAGAAATATGTTAGGTATGTATTATTTAATAAGTAATTGAAATACTGGCTATTTTTTTGACAATTTTTGAAGCTTTGTTTGCAATTTTGTATATGCTGGACACTAATGAAAATTATTTCAGATAAATTATCGCATTGAAATGATTTTGTACGGCAAAGGTACGATAGAATATTTCCGCATTAATCGAGAGAAAACAAATCTATTGGTCAAAGAATTAATGAAGGTTGGAGAAGCATCGATTCTAATACGTCTTTAGTCGATGTGGTAAAAATATTCATGCGCGGCTTTCGAATGGCTTTAGAACTTACCATGTCACAGGTTAATGTCTAATTTACTTATGACACCGTGTCTAGTATTCCAATTCGATGCTTTTCAAATGGATAAGAAATTCGCACAACCATTCTCAAGTTAAATACATATTTGTGGATACTGCAGTTTAATATCCCAGCAAACACAATATTACATGTAAAGTGCACGTTAGTTGTTATTTCGCACTCAAATAAATAACTGCAATGTAACAGCGTTCTTATATTGAAGTTATGAAATTGAATGAGTAATTACAACTACTATGCATGTTGTATGTCATATCGTGTTTGCTGAGATATTGATAACACTGTAGATTTAAGAATTAATGAACGACAGATTATTTAAGGATTGCAACTGTCAGGTACGACTTTATAACATGCGGAAGCAACGTATGAATTCACCATTGAGAAAAGGGATAGGTGTGTATATGTACTGGCACGCAAATTTTTTGGGTAAAATTTCAAATAAAGGGCTAAACCAATAGGGATTAAATTTAAAGGGGATATCAAACGGAAGTTTTTCTTGTATCATTTACTTTTGGCTTGTCTCGCAATCTCGTACAATCCACTGTCTGTGTGCTTTGTAAATTAATAATAAATGTCAATACCTAGGAGATTATACATAATCTCGTAATTCTCCGCAATAGAAGTTTTAAAAATGTATACAGTATTGGCGTTTTCGAAGGCTTTCAAAATTTATGTATATGCATTGATTTAATTTACCTTTATTATTTTATGATGTACTGTGATATTAATCATCCAACATGAGTCATTTTAAATCCTATAAAAGAGCGTATGACGGATTGTAAATGACTTTTAGAGGATTTTTAACGTAGATTGATATTCGATTAAGTATATTTCGTAATATAACATTATGACAAAAACATTAATTTCCTAGCAGCAAAATAGACTAAGACCATGAATCTGAAATCTATCTCAAACACATCATATTCCCGTATCTATATAAATTATGCTTTTTTTAATTACTAACTTGAATCCAAACGTCAGTGACTAAAGCATACAAATCAATTTTACGAATATCATAAGATTCTTATAAGATGTGTACTACGGTATGGCAGTCAGTGAGCCATTTTTCTATTAAACATAATGATGTTAAAGTCAGTAGCCATTATCGTTATACCTGCAACTATTTTCGAAAGTGTATTAGCTTCTTCAGCTTGCAACAGTAAGAAAGGCATGAAATAATGTTAAACATATAGAATTAATCAGGTTCTTCGACGATGTAAAATTCCTGAATGATTTGAGCATATACGTTATAAACATAAAATATCACAAGTAGGGAATGGCTTTAGCCGTAACGCGTATCACGATTTTGAAACCATCAGAAAATACATATAAATATCGAGGACTCTTTCAAGAATCAATACCATCTAATGCAGTAGAATGAGATTCGAGGAGTTTCAAGGAGAAACTTTCAAAGAAATAGTAAAATAAAGTATAGTTAGAAATGGTTTGAAGATCATTGATAAATCCAACGTTGAAGTATTTTCATACGTTTTATCTTATCACAAATGTTCTCGAAACATTTGGAATCACTGAATCTACTTCATTAGAAGAACCTCTGAAGATAGTACTTGGAAATGTTGTTATGTTACTTACGGAGATCATTATCAGAGAAGTATGAAATAATTATTGAAACATATTGCATTTTTAATAATAATGCAATTATATCATTTAGTGCACAATAGCTAACAATTTTAGTCTTCTTCAATATATTTACAAAGATCTGTATAACAATAATTCTCTCTTTTATTGACAAATATAGATTGCAATAGACAGCAATAAAAGTCTTATTCACTTGGACGATCACGATAATGGCAGTATTAATGTTACTGCTGAGACTCTTATGGGAGCTGCAACGGGAATGATTGATTGATTGATTGAATGATGGTACAAAAATTCCTATCACAATTCCTGAAAGACCGCTGAACAGGTGACTTAGCCCACGTCGCTTAAGAAGCAGTGGCTCGTTTCTTTGAGTTCAAAATATTTCTATAGAAAAGTTGCCTATGCGCAATAAAATATAAAATTTCTGCGATGCCCTCTTCTGTATGATTATACTTTAGTGCAGCATTTTTTCTTAAAGCCACATTCCTATCTACCTGTGACATATATTGTGTAAACTATTAATCGTTATGTCTTCCAACAATAAATAATAACATTTCGACTAATTTGATTCACATCAACCTTTAGAGTGCATACCGGGGTCATTTTCACCCCAAAATTACATGCAACCCAATAGGCTCGCCAGAGAGTTGTGATCTTTAAGGGTTAATATATGTTGTGACATGGCATCTTGATGTACGTCACAAAATTATAGGAATTCAGCTACATCGTGGGGCCCGATGGGTTACGGATCGTTTCGCGTGGCGTAGGATTGATTTTATTTTTAGAATTTGTATTTATTTTCCCTCGGGGAACCATTTTTTTTGTGTTTGAGTTCATTAAGCGGATCCAAGGGGATTCGACAAAATTTCTATTGGGATGGGGCCTGAGAGAGGCAGCTACGGGCCTGGCGGAGTTCTGTGACGGCCAAGCGACAGCGAGAACCTGGCGGCTTAACTAAGCGAGGCGAGCAGCAAGCGTTTTCACGTCCAGAGGGCATCTGGGGGTTGCAGAAGCGGCACAGAGCCGTAGATCGAGGGAGTGGAGGTGGATGTGATTCCCACCTCCCGCAAATAGCACTGCAGCCACCCCAACAGGAAAAAATGCCAGGATCTATTTCATCGGGATCGGCAAAACAATCGAAGATCGCGAGCTAGCTAGCAGAGCCGATGTAACAGCGAATATGATTGGGCCAGGGGGTTGAGAAGTTCGGTCTTCTCCTTTCCTTCTTTCTTGTAATTCCGATTTTTGCGTCAAAATCGTTCGGTCAACGCTTCGCGGAATCGTCTCCCTAGCACACGGGTTCATGAGTCATTACCGATTATTGTCGTATCCTACCGTTTAGTATCAGACCGTTTATTATCATACAGATTATCGTTTAGTCTTATATCGTATCGTTCGGTGGGTTGTTCCAGCGGAAAAATTATTTTAGAATATCGTTTCGAGTATTGTTAAGTTGTATTCTGTAACATCTCGATCTGTCTTTTACTTCATTAATTTAATTTCGTACTACTGAATGTTATTGTTATCATTTTTCTATCTAAAATAAATCGGATAGGTTGTTACGAAGAAGAAGATAATTTCAATAGTTTTTCGCGAACCTCCCCAGGTAATTATTTCAGTTTTCGTTTTTCGTCTCCCAAACTCAGGAACCCACCCGTATAAGAGCCGGTCATGGTAAAATTTGGAGACAGTTAAGAGGTACAGCTCATCTGTACCTGGCGCCCAAAAATCTGGTATATCGTTTTTCTCTTTCTTTTTCCAGGCTGCCATTTATTTGTTAACGGAGGTTCAGTAAAAATTGTTACAACGTGTTATATAGATTTGAAAGTAATGCAATCAGAATATTATTAAATTCGATATTTAGAAGAAAAAAATATTGTCTGCTCTAGGTCTGACGGTGCAACTAGCTAGGAAAATCACAGAGTACGGAAAGGGATACCAATATCATTGTCATCCTACAGAAAGGGACAACAATGTAAAAATTAATCGAGAGCTTGAATCGATATATGATAAAAGCACCGTAAGAAGTCATTATATCCCCATGGACCTTTCCCACAAGAAACGATTCCGAAGATTCATGTGTCGAGCCGGTTTTGATCCATTTGTGGTCAAGGAGAATAGCAGTACTATCGAGAAGTTGCATCACAGTTTCCGCAAGCTGATGTACGTCTCGCCGTACGTCTTCGGGATCTTCAAGTATGGCGTCAGCAACTGCACTTACGAGCAACAACAGCCATTCGTATGGTTTCACTTTCGTGATGAAAGTCACAGGGAATTGATAATTTACGATTATACACGCAACGTCATCATATTTTATGGGAATTTACAGAATATGGCAACAATCAATAGGCTGCTTACCAATATTTACCTTCACGTTAAGTCACTCAAATGGCGCGATCCAGCTACTGTGAAGATATTGGTGGATCTTTATTGTATCGAGAGAGTTTTGGTAGTGATGCTACCTTATTTACGAGAGTACAATGTTAATTATTATGTGCAGACGATACTTAATGGCATTCGCACATATGTCACGCCTGAAGATCGAATTAGGGTTACTTTGTCCGAGGTAGCTCGGGATATTACAGAATCTTTTATGCCTGGTTTGTACGACCGAATTCAACTGGAACTTAATTTACTTGGGTCCAAAGGTGTTCCATTTTCTATAGATTCCATTTCGCCAAGAATTAACATTGAAAATGGTACAGGTTCAATATTATTTTCTGAGTTATATTTTACTGATCTGTAAGCTTCGATAAGACCGGCTCGTCCAATAAAGTTTTGGATTATACACAAGTGTTATTTATTTATCTATAGTAATTCCAATTTATTATGTAAAATCTGTAAAATTGAATCTAAGCAATTAATCAATATGAGATTTTCCATTTTTATCCCATTTCAGAAATGCATGCAGAAACTGAAGCTGAGGACTATGCAGATGTTACTATTGCACCTGCACCTCTGGTAACCGATACAGATAACTCAGAGGATTTTGATAGATTCGAGATCCATGAATTTGATGATCCCATAACCAAAAACTATCATTGTACAGTCAAGGATCCACATAAAAACGAAAGCGTTGTACCAAATCCAGATATGATAAAATATTTGGACAGTAACGGGATTCTTTCAATTAGACCAAAAAAAAATTACTACCAGGTAGTTTGTTTATTTAGTTCCCTATGTTTTTACTAATTGTCTTTTGCTATGTTGATCAGTAAGTTTAAACTGTTTTTTACATAGATTCGAGATGTACGCCGGAAGTTGTGTCAGTTTGGTTTCAATCCTTTCGAACCTGACAACAAAGCCGGTTCGATCCACAAGCGTTTCAAGAATACACTTCGCCTCATGCTATACAACACCCCAGGCATGTTTCCGGGTCTGAGAGTCATCAGAAATGATTTGGATCGCAAACGAAAGAGGGAGCCACAGATCTGGTTTCGTTTCGAGGCAACCAACGGCACGCTAGTAGCTGAGTTCGATTATGACAACTACTTCGTTACTGTCAGCGGAGATCTAGCTCGAGTTCAAGCCTATTCGAAGTTGCTCGTTGCTTTGAAGATGCATAAAAGATTGAATAATTTCAACGAGCCGGTCAGCTACAAGGTATAATACGACATTTTGTCACGAAGTATTTAAATATTTGGAAGTAAGTAGATTAATTTTCAATGACTTTTTCAGGTGAATCTGGATCTTGGTATCATGGAAGCCATTTTAACCAGCTTTGGAATTTGGATGATGAGAGAGAAAGCGGTGAGCACTCTAATGGTCAATGCATTGAATGGAATCCGTACGGAAATTGGTGACAAAGGTGAGACTCGGTTGGAATTCGAAGAAACTTTGAAGGAGGCTGCTGATCAAGTCGATCCTCTTCTTTATTCATATATCTGGTTACTATCCATGGCGGAGAAATATGACATTGTTAAGATCCGTGAAAGAAGCTTGAATAGTCAAGGAAAGCCAAGAAATAGCAGTTACGATAACGTAGCTCGATTGAGACGCGACCATGCGATTGATGTAATTTTGAAAACTCATTAATGACTGATAGATAAAATATGTTATAATTTATCAAATAATGAGAGATGACTCGTGACCGTTCTACGTCCACCATCCTAATAACGGAATCAATGAATAAGAGTATCAAAGATAAAAGTGAATTTTGTGTTTTCGCACAAAATACTAAAATTCACTAAAAAAATTATATCATTCAAGATTTAGATATACTTAAAATTATTATAATTATATAAGTCTCAGTACTACTATGATTTAAATGTAGTACCAATAGTACTGTTTATACCTACGAACAATCCAACATACTTTCACGTGCTAATTGAATATTACTTGGTAATATATCCTTTAAGTTCAAATCAATTGGTTTTCTTTTCAGTCTCTTAGAATAGACTTTATTCTATCCAAGCTTAGACTCTACTAGATATTCTTCTCTTTTTATTCTCTCATAAGTCAGGACACTGTAGGGCAGTTACCAGACCGGTCGAACATTACCAGGGACCACACTTCACTTGTTAAGAGTAACACATGCAAACGATAATTTTTAATTTTCCTTTGAAAGTACTTGACTTGTCGATTATTGAAACTGGTAATACTTAGAAGTATGTATATTTTTATCAAATTATAATATGCTTGTTCAAACGGCAACGGGTTCAATAAACTTTAATGAAATATTCGATGAAATAAAATTTAACATTTGTCTTAGTCTGATAGTTCACCTACTTTACCTGACAAAATATCGAATTTTTAATAGCATGTAAATTTATACGAGAAAATAGGGTGGTTACGAGAATTAAGATCGCAGATGAGCATTGGAAATCTTAAGTGACGACTTCGACTGTACTTATTCTTGGTTAGGCTAAGTTAGGTTGCTAAAGCTGTCGTTCAGAGAATGTCGTGTAATTACTAATAATTGCTACTGAATATTATTAAAGTCCTTCGCCACTCTGACATGGACGACGGGAAGTTGACAGTAAAATTCATGCAAGCATAATCGCTGAATGTAATCATATATAGCGGGACAGATGCTCATTAAGTAATTAGTATATCAGATATATTATCTATGCTGTAGGTAAATAATTTTTAATTTAAGATTAAATGGACTTGTACTACGTCCCATTAATTATTCGACAAAAATGTTGTCGGTTTGCTACATAAAATAGAAATGTTAGGAAAGTTTTCAGAACACGAATCATTTTTCTGTACTTTACACGATACATAAGGTATTTCGTTTTCAACGTGAGTATAAAAATACTGAATTATAGTATAGAATGAAATTAGTGTATCATAAATGTGTAACCGATTGTTTAGTTACCCGAACATATCGGCGATTCACAACAAACCTCAGAGAATGTATTATAGATGGCGAGAACATTCACTTAGACGGCGGTAGCAAAATATAAATACTGGAATAGTTTCTTTTGTAAATTTATTACACGGTTATCCTGAAACATATTTCTTCATGATAGGTACATTAATTGTTTTAAAAAAATTGTTAGCTTATCTACATTATATTACCTTGGAGAGTTAGTAGGTAATATCATAAAATGCCACTTAGAGCATTATAGGAGTACACGCAACTCTCATTGCTACTTCGAGCCTTGACGATAAGACTGCAGTAGGTAAACGGATGAATTAAATCTAGTAGAAAAATTAACTCCTCTAGAGGTGGGATAAAATTCATCTATTTATATATGGACAATAAATGCCGGAAGAAAATTGGGATTTTTCAATGGCCTCAGTCACAAGGCTGAAACTGTACTATATGTTTAAGCATAGAGATAATCAATGATAATCGTAATCTTTACGAGCAATAAGCTTCGAGTAGCTGTGCTAAATTTAATCGTGGCAGCACAGTGGGTACTGTGCTATACTTGCGATCGTTACTGATAATCGTGCGCACGACTGCAGCGAAGTTCAATACCTTGCGTGCCCATGAAAAGTGATAAAAGCTTGCGGAGAACAAAATTAACAGCAGCCTCTTTATTAGGGGAGTGCAAAAGTCCTACCCGTTTTTCATGATGCAAATTCCAAGTAGTTTTCTTCTAAAACGGAGCAGTTCTATAGAAGAGGAATTCAATTAACTCAATTATTCAATTCAATAACAATAATAACAATTATGTAAAAAAATAAAGACGTTATTTATTTTAAATAATTCTTTCTCTTCTGTATTTAAAAGTCGGGTAGGACTTTTGCACTTACCTAATAATATGGAAATTAATATTTTCTAGAAAAATTCGATACGAATTATTCAATGAGAAATCGTAAAGTAGTGTAAAGTTGTGAAAAAAGTAATACATACATATTTATTATATATTTGTATGTACATAGATCCAATATCTAGGCATGTATTGCACGTGAATTCTATTAGCTCCAACTTTGCTGGACGCCGTTTTCCGCTGGACTTTTCAAAAAAAACTTTATTATGGAACCAAATATGATTCTACATAAATGACGTATCAAGCCTTTGATTCTTAACCCAGCGCTACTCATCTGTACTTTTCAAATTGCATTACCCACGTAGAGTAATTAAACACTCCAGATCGAATTTTTGTGCCCCAGTTTTCAATAAATACAGATACATATATTTCTAGTTTCTTATTATAGCTTTAGTGAACTACATACTACCCACTGAGTATGTCGATCAATGTAGTAATAACGTATGCGCTTGTTAAACACGTGATTATAATCCGTGTTGATATTTTAGTGGCATACAAAAATAGGATGTTGGTTAATAAAAAAATTGGTGGAAAATGTAATGAAGTTTAAGAAGAATAAATTGCTGAAATTGTTGAATAAGAAAATGTTTATAAATATATTCGTCAACGCTGCTGTTCAGCTATTCTATGCGTCCACACGGACAAACAGTGGTGACGTCAGAAGCGAGGGAACGTGATTTCCATCTTTCTCGTTTATTTCTAAATATTTTATTAAAATCTTTGGTAAAACATTTTCATTATATGATATCGCTAGCAGCTCTTCTAGATTTAGGTGTGTAAAAATTTGCAATTTTTACAAAATTATACATAAAGAATCGTTCGTTTCCAACCTGTTAAAACATCATGGGTACCGTCATTGCAGCTGCCTGATTTTTATACATTTTTCTTTGAATTGCAATGTACGATACACTTAAGCACAGAAAACCCGTATTGATTACATAAGGAAGGCGGCTAAATCAATAATTAGACAAATTAATATAAAACGCAGGAGAAAAATGAAAATTAAATTTCCTCGCTTCTGACGTCACTACTGTGTATTTGCGTGGACATATAGAATAGCTGAACAGCAATCTTAAGATCATTCAGTTTTGCGGTTTGACTGATCACTGTCTATAGAAATTTTTTGTATTTGTTTCTTAGTTACAATTATAAATCATAGTCTTAAATTATAAAAACCTTTGACGTAACGAAATGTCTTTGATAATAAAAATAATGCACCTTAAGCTTACGTATAGCATAAAGAATTTTTTATTTAAGAGTCCATTGTCTTCTCCGCCAGAAGATATATTTATTGGTATTCTAGCTCTGAGCGTAATTCTATTATACTTTTGTGGTATACAAAATGAATTACAGAAAAATGTTGGGACTAGTCAAGCATTTCAAAAGTGGTCTGCTTTTTTTTTCAAGAAATCTAAGAAGTGACTCACAGCTGCATGGTTCTCAGGGAAACAATGGTCTCCTCGCGAAATAATAAGCGATTTTCATGCACTATTGGTTGTGAATAACAATGGTGTGTATTTGTAACGACTGCTCTTGAATAAAATTTCAACATTATAGTTATTTTCTTCACTGCACCTCTATTCTGCAGAAAATATTTCAAAACTTGAAATGCTTACCTACATCATTGCACCATAGTTGTACCAAACTGCGATAAAAAAATTCATAAATATATTTTACTAAATAACCATGGCATTGATATCAGTGTAAGTAATAGATGCTTACAGTATAGCATAAGGTGCGCTGAAAGAAAAATTATTTTCCACATTTTAACAATATTCGAGATACCCAATTATATTATTTTATTAATTACATCGTTTTACCGAAGTCGTGGTTGTTTGTTTTAAATTTCTTTTACTTACAATCTGTAAGAAAAATAAGTCATTTCTTTTTTAAACGAAGTTCAGTGCACCTAATGATTATAGATATCTCGCCAGTGGAATGGCTTTTAGGATCTAACCGCCATGGGCCGTGCTCGTTATCGACCCGTAGTGTTTTTTTTTTTTTTTTTTACAATATCCGTTATAGTTATCGTGGCGATGGATGTCACGGTTATTTTTAAATCGCAGGGGATCTATAACAGTGCACAACGTTCCGAGAATATGTGAGGTATAATCGAGCGGTCAATACTTACGACTTTGATTCTCGTTATATTAGAGGGAGGATTACAGAAGGTAAGGAAGGTAGTGAATGAAGAAGGAAAGAGAGAGAGAAAAGAAATATAAAAATGATTTAAAAAAGTGGAAAAACATGTCGAGAAAAAAGCTATAATAAAAGGTTGGACCAAGACTCGCGCGATTAGCACTTCTGTTTCATAAGCTGTATTTATAAGGATGTTATCTCGAAGCGGGACGAGAGTAGAGAGTAAGCAGAGTGCCATTAAATAGACCAATTTAAAAGCGTTTAAAAATAATCCTATTATGCAAATGGAGCAGAGCCAATGGGCGTCTTCGTATAATTCCGAATAGCATGAGCGTACGTATGGCAGAGCCTAGTCAAACTATCCCTATGTATCTGGTCTGCGTACATATCCGACCGAGAGAACTCATATGCGTGCGCATAAAACATAATATAAGATACCTAGCACGGGTCCCAGTTGGTGCTACGTTATGCTTCGTAAATACGGGGTGGTTTATCCATAATGCATCCGCCACACCCTGAGTTCATCCTTCGGACAACCTGCATTCGATAAGGTCCCAGCGTTCAGATAGTCCAACTGAGTTCCGCTTACATCCCCCACTCCTACTTCGATATACTCGAAGACAGCTGATCTTGCATCCATCGATTGGTCGACCCATAAGGACGATTCCTTACGTGGACCCAACTACTGTACCTTTTCTATTTACATTAAGCTCCCTTATTACCTAGCTATTTATGCATTTATAACTCACGTGGGTGGTAAGATGTCACGTGGTAGAACTTGATTCTTAACATGTTCGTTTCTTCGTGTCCACCAGCGCTGCTAGTGACTTTGGAGGCCTGGTGAGTTAAAATAAGAAACTCGCAGAAGGTTTGCAGGGACGTTGACCTGCATCCTAGTGAAGATGGTGAACCTCGACGTCGTCGGATGCTCCGATCGTCGTTATCGTGCTGCTCTTCCTCGTCACTATTACTCATTAGAGATACGTGGCTACCGTGACTTCTCCAACTCCAAACGTGCTGCGATCACGGAGCTCAGGATAAATTATCGCCATGGATAGATGCGTAGCGCAGATCGGTTGTCTGGGGTCTTGATCGAATCGGACGGGTTGCCAGTATCGAATCTAACAGCAAATGTCGCACCAGGCAAGGCGAGAGAGTCCGACTCTCGCGGACTCGAATGCTAATGGGAGATGCGATGCTCGATGGCAAACGAAACATTCCGACGAAGCGGAGATCCCGTATCAGGGAGCCTGTTCGTTAGTTGAGACTCCGAGAGTTTCTAGCTTATCCACTCTCGCTTCTCTTCTCTCCGCTTCTCTCCTTGCCGTCACCATTTCCACTTCTCACCCTGGTACATACTCCTATCATTGGCACGGATAAACCCTCTGCTTAGCTCATTGCTACTTTTGGATCGCTTACTCGTATTATGCGTTATACCTGAATATCTTCTGAAGTGGTGAAGTGGCTTCTAAGCATACCTTAGCGGAGGTCTTGGTGAAAAAAAAACCGATGTCGTTTAGATACCTAGCAACCAAAATATTCAAATCTATTAATCCACACGGAAGCATCCAGACCCGTCGCTCCCGTCGACTTTGTCGCGGTGCGCTTACCAACTGTATCTCACTCTTAATTTGAATGCTCGAATAATCCTTGGAAGTGGGAAGACGCCGGTTACGAGTACCGGTAACGCCCGTGGACAATGCTTATCATGCCGAACAATCTGTGGCTTCACGGCAAGATCGTGAACGCAGCCACATCGGGTACCACGAGGGTAAGCCGGGACCACAGAAGATGAAGTCACCTGTAAAATGCCCGCACAATGCATAGCACGTCAGGTGTCTTTGCAGCTAATCCCATAATGACGCTCTCTACGATACACCCGATTGCCTGCTAAGTCCGTAGGCTTCATCGCACCTCGAGATCTACACGTATCTACCTACTGCTTGGTCCATATGGACGTTCGATGTTAGAACGGCCCGCGGGTCGATCGTTTCGAATCGAGCTGATCTACGTCTACCTTCGTATAAAGATTCTTTACACCTTTCGATCTCGACAGAGCAGACACGACTTTGCACCGTTGTGGCCCGCATTGGGTGACCCACCAGTACCAACCTACCAAGTCCATTGTCAGAATTACCACGGCACTCCTGATGGCTGATTCATGTCACATTTGCGATCATCCACCGATTTCATTGGATCGATCAGAGGTTACGTGGAGCCGTAAGTGGAGACTCCAACCGGAAGTCTAGCACACTGTCGAACGGTTCTCTGGAGGTGACACAACGTGTCAGGAGTTTTTTTTTTATTCAACTCGTGATGGATGGTAACATGTCACGTGGCTTGTTGTTCCCAAAAAGATGCAGATCGAATAGGAGTGATTCACGCGGTGACGTAGCGTGACTTACGGATCCCGAAGTCGTTACCATCGCCATTCTGTGAAGACGCCCGTAAAACACTCGCGTCTTGAAACGTCGAGCAATCAGCATGCGACTCGACGCTCTTCGACTACCAAGTTCGGCATAAGATTGCACGGTGAGCGGGTGTCAGGAGCGACACTTGTCACTGGTGGACACCTCAATCGTGCCAGTGGCCGACAGAGCGACACCGTCACCTAGCAGAAACCTTCCTGTCAATCACTTCTCGATCTCGGAATGTTAAGCATTTGCAAGCAAGATCGATCTGCTTCCAGGACGAAGTTCTTTCGAGTCTCCATCCTCCGTGCTACGATTTACATGGCTGATCTTTTTGATTGTCCCATCTGCGTGCGCTTCTTACCTCGGAGCTAATTTATACATACAAAATAAGGAACTGTTTCAGTTGTAAATAGTAGTCACTTTTTGGAAGATCATTAATGTTTGTTTGGATCATAACTGGACTCGATATCTGAACTAGGATGGGATGGAACTATAAACTGGTACAAGTGAAGGGGATAGTAAGTTACAATTTATTAAACTAAGTTCCGATCGAAACTAATCGAATGATAACGACGGCTATTCTAGGTCTTCTCCTCGCGGCCACCTTCTTCAAGTTTTATTGAGGGTCCACGGCCCACAGTGGCCGATACATTGGAATGTGCCTCATCACTTTGCTTAATAAGTCTTCTTCTCTCTGCCTCCCTTCACCTTTCCGGTGGATTGCTTCGATCTTCGAGCAAACCCGAATTAAGCAGAATCGAATATTTGGTAATAGACAGCCATTTTTCATGGATCCCTGAATCTTTCATTAGATAGTTTATAGGATATTTATATAGATCACATCCATAGTGGATGCTGATGTTATTTTATACTACGTTCAGGCTTACAATACTTGATTGGAACATTACTCATGCATTATTCGCTGTGCCACATGAATTTAATTTTGCGGCAAAATTTAAACTACGATCTACACCTCCTGCAGATTTTCCATTCGTTTCGCGTAGTTACATGCTACGTCCTGAATCCAGGGATTATATATAGATACGCTCTACGATTGGACCTTCAGTGGAAAATGAACGATCTCATAATAGCGTTCATGGACAGAGTTGTGACTGTAGTGGTGTCGCAATATGGCACACATATCCCATCGTAACTAGGTAGGTCTTATTCCCATAACGCGTCTCATATCGAACTCAGCGGGCAGGGCCAGCATCGTGGGCGTCAGGCCATTCCACGACTCCGTTGCACAGCCATAAAGCTGCCATTTAATTAATTCCACATAATGTTTCGCAAGCGGACACGTGACCCCGATGTTGAAGCATAAGAGCAAAACGGGGAAGATATGTCGCCAGGAGGAAAACATATGAAAACTGAAATTAATTATATAGAAAATAATGGATCAAATCGATGCATACCATGTGACTGGAATCGGTATAAGAAATGATATCTCGTTTAATATCGTAAGGCCAGTGTACATACTTATAAGAAGCTTAAACAAAGCTCTAAGTAAAACTCTTATTAAAATGTAGGTCGTAAAGCTTTATAGTTGCACGGTGTATATAACGTTGTTCAACACTTACTTCCTTCTTCACTACTAGTCTGGCGTGCTTCGTTCGTGAAAAACTCCTCCAAAAAGAGAAGACAGGCTGCGGGAACGTTCGTGAGAAGATATAGGATATGAGGTAGACACACCAGGAGCGTAGTGAGCGTGGAACTGGTAATTATGAGCTAGGAGAGACGAGCACTTACTTGCATACTCGCCAGAGGGCTGGCGGGCTCAGCTGTTAACTCCAAAGTCCTTAGCTGCGGCTGAGTAATGAATAACGACTATGCTCTAGCTAAGAACAAAAGAACAATGACGACCGCGCCGATTGTTTATTCCGCCTATTATAATTTTAATAGCTCCCTTGCCTAGTGAGACCCAAAGAGTCGTACAGCGCAGCACGGTAGTGCGTTAATTCGGCGCCGACGTTGATGAGAATACCGCTTGAATCTGGTCGAAATGGACAGCAAAAGCGGTAACTCCTTTGCGGATGAAAATCAAAGACTTGGTGGTTAAAAAATAAAGGAAGGATCGATGAGAAAAAAGGGAAAAAGTCAAGGGAAGAAAAGTCATCCTCATTGTCGGTGTCGGCACTATGGGCCAATGATCGAGAACTTATCCCGGTCTTATCAGGGAGATTGAATCGCAAGCGACGAACATGTAATTGAGACTTATTCAGGCCGGTGTAGTCAGTGACTAATGTAGCCCACTTTATCTCGCGTGCCTAAATACAGGTTGTCGCTCACTGGTTGCGCGTTACGTTCCTTCCATTTTGACCCGTGTCCATTGTAAGGACATGGTATCCCCTTTTGGTAGAGGGTTACCCGGTCAAAATTGACAGAGTGATTAATCGTCATGTTCCAGCGCGCCCACGTATGTTCGTCGTTGACATTTCTATTCCACCAAAGAATTATTGATTGGCGCGCATCGCGAACCGAGGGAACGCATTGGGAGCTTTGTGAGAGCAGTTTGTAACGCGATGCATACCAGAAAGAAGTAGCTGATAAGCGCAATTTGTATAAGAATGCATTGCGATACGATAACATTTTATAAAGGAGGCTAATAAATGCATCGCCAAGAGATACCGGATGAGTTAACGATCGTTCTTTGTCACGTATTCGTGTTATCGATCTACGGTTCAGGGTTCAACGGCTTGTATAGGTCTTGAATCCCGTTAAGAATATAATTTACCTCACCTTCCGCTCCATTCTAATTTACAAGAGATGAATTAGTATTTCCGTATTCACTCTGTCCAGATAGGGAACAAAGAATAGACCGTTTGGTTCTGCCGCGATTTCTTCCTCTACTAGAGTGATCTCAGTGGGTGGACAAAACATTCCCGGGCACTGACCAAGTGATAAATATGTGTATATTAACCGAAGATGATATCACGGGTTCTGGGGTGAGTATGGTGAACGCATAGAAATACAGTGCGCTCTATGTTAAGCTTTAACTCCAGGCTAAACAGCCCCCGCATTAGAATACTGTCTACACAATCTAATACAGAGGTCTAGGCGTACTCTGTATTCTCTACACATATGCCGTGCATCCTCAGAGACCTTCTGAGGTCGCCACGCTCGGGAATTCTCCAAATGCCTCTGCGGCACAGCTTCGATCCAACCTGTGGATACAGCTTTCGAGTTGAGTGCTCGACCGGAACGTCGTTGTGTGTGGGAGAGAGAAAGTATGAGATAAATAGAGAAAGAAACAACATTTGCTGACGGAACGGGACCGAGAATAATGTAACGGACCGTTTGGTACTTGAATCGATTTGTAGCTTCACGACGTCGATCGATTTAAATCGGCTGTACGATAGTCATTTTTATAACCATACAATTTCGGTGTCAATAATAGCATTATTATTATTTAAGTTTGATTTGAGTATGAAATGGCTTTTAAATTATTTGTAGCGAACGTAGATTAATTGGAACGTGATGCTAACAAGGGAAGGAGATTAATTGATGGTCGAAAAGCAAGGTTTGTTCGAATAATTATAGAGGAAATTGTCATTTTCACAATTGATATTTATTTTGGGTGCTTTTTTGTTTTATTTGTAAGATGTTTTAGAGTACACGATCCCTAAGACATCTTTATGCTTATCTTTTAATTAAGTCTTTGACGTATGATTAAATTGTCATTGTATACTTTGGTATAAGAAACACACGACGTGCCGGGGACGTCGTTTGAGCCCGAGGGGTTAGTCAACCTAAGATGCATGACAGGAACTCTCCATGCCTTGTATATTCTTGTTTAACAAATTTTCTTCAAGAAATTATAGTACCGCAAATATATGCAATTAAATCATTCAATTAAAGTAACGACAGAAATAAATATCTATATAACAAATGACACGTAACTGTTATAATTTTCTAGCAATTGAAAATATAGATTCCGAACACTCAATTCGTATCCTTCAATCGTGAATAAAAATGATGTCAAGTATAAAATCTCAGAAAATCATCTATACTCTATCATTGTGTACATCGGTATGCAAAAACTGAAATTTGATACAATAATAATTATTCGAGTCGACGCTGCTCTCTTTATAGAAGGCATTGAAAATGAATTCGTTACCAGCATTTTCAGGCGATTGTGACAAAATTCCCTAGTATTACAGTTGGAAACATACTCTTGTTTGGACGAAATATAAAATATTTCCAGCAATAGAAATTCCAACGTTTGACCGATGATCGATTCCCAGTCTTATGGAGCGTATGCAAGGCAAATCTTGTGTGACCACAAGGTCGACTGTACTACGCTCTGGTTGCAAGAGACGAGATGCTCTTGTGTAACCCCGGCCGCAAGAAACGGCACCCTGTTGTGTAGATACACGAAAAGCATTGAATCACGTTCCGTTCTGCGAGTTAAGTAGCCGTTAAACCAGGCAAGGAGCACTAAAAACTGACATAACTCCTCGAATATGAAACGAACGGCGAGCGTGTCAATGTGTGACTCTGCCTACGCGCATGACGTACAACCTACGTATCCGCCGGAGTAACAATAGATAGAGCAACGTGAAGAGGAGAAATATGGTATGAACTCCCAATCAAAAGGATCAGGCAAGCTCAAGGATTTACGATCCATAATGGAATCACTGGAGTTATATGGATCATCAATGTTACCATAGTATTGTTTGAGATGATAGTTTTGATTGGTCTCTCTCTATAATTGACGAGACTAATTGCGCTGTAACGGGTCCATTTGCCGTGTCAATTGCTTCACCGTGCTAGGTGATCATCGAGATATCAATATGTATAAGTTGTGGTAATAAATTGAGAAAAATTATTTCTGGCATACTACTCGTTTCTACTGATTTTCATGTTTTTATTTTCATTTCTAATAACTCCGTGTATAACGTATGTACTCGTTCTGGTTAAGAGAAGTGGTTTGACGACATTGGTTTTTCCCATTGGAATTAGTTGGCACCATTGCTGGCTAATGTATTAATTATTCAAGAAGCTAGCGGAAGACATTCGTCAGGTTGGTAGGTCGTTTCATATAATAAGTAGGGAATATTTATTTAAATTGCAATAACAAGTCGAGAAACGCGTGCTGTCGAAAAGCCGTCTTTAACTCGGTGGTGTCTGGTGGGATATACAGGGTGACAAATAGGAAGCTGCCTAAATTAAACTATTATTGCTTTTCAATAAATGAAGGAAAAAGAAAACTAATCGCCGTCATGAATACAATAAATTCGTCAATTTTAATTGTAATTGATTAATCGAATATTTTAAAGTGACAATAATTTATGTTTAAAACAATTATTAAAAATTGACCAAGGGCAAATTTTTAATGGTAAAGATTTTCAAAGTGTTTTCCATCGGAATTAGCACAATAGTCAAGCCGGTTGTCGAGATTTGTATTTGACTTTTTTGCGTAATAATAATCTATAAAATAGCCCCATAAGAAGAAATTTAAATTTGAGGCGTTACACATAGTTTATGGTGACCGCGTCATCAATTTAGGGCATCTTTGCTTCGCCCATGCAGGTATTGAGTAGCCAAGGTACTCACCAGTTTTACACCCTTGTACGTTATTCTTATGGGACTATTTTAAAGACTTAGGAAAATATATCCAAGTTTGCCTATTTTGTCCTAGGACATTATTTATGGACTCTGATAGGTTATTATTTCAAGAAAAAAATTCAATGTTCAAGCTATTGCAAATGTTTATCATTTTTTATATACCAAGCTATGGCATCATACAGAGCACTGTAGTCGGTCCACGTGTCCATGTGTTTTTTTGACAGATTGAAAACAATGAAATCTCTAACAAATCACGTGTGGCTCTTCATAGAGTATTTCGTGCAAAGTATGCATGTGCATGGTTTTGCAATGAATTATATTTTGTTCTTGTATTTTAGCATATAAATTCAGATTTTCATAGAAACCTACGTATGATTTGTTAAGGATTACATTGTTTGCGAACTGTCAAAAAAATACTTTGAACTCGTAGCCCGACTATACTCAACTATTTATTTTTCCTTCGGAAGAGCCCTTCGGTTACTTTCATAGTCAAAGGACAATTTCGACAATTTTGTAAATATATTTTATATGTTTTGGGAGACTCGAAGTACTATTTTGTTCGTGAAGGAACAACAATATACATTTTCAATAGCTCGAACACAGAAACTCTCGTCCTGAATAATAGCCCATCAAAATCCATAAAGAAAATCCTACGAAGAAACAGGCGAACGAACTTAAATATATCTCTTTAGTGCAGTAGAATTACTTGTAGATTTGATGTATTATTAAATTCCGGAGAATACGTCACGCCAACTATAAAATGAATTACAAGCGCAGGTTTTCGTGGTCCTGCAATCCTAACGGTTGTGATAAAGTTACATAATGGTGAGCCTGTTAAAATTTTTTGTTCTTAATATCCACAGCGTAGACGATAGATCGAATTACTTATACCGACTTGAGAGAGAAAGATCGAAAGCTCATCATCGAGTTTGATGGGCATACGCAGTGCGTAACAAGTGTAACGAAATGAAAGAGATCGAAGGATCGTGCATGACGAAACACATAGAGAAAGTGTATGAAAATGGCTTAGGTTACATAGGTTATGTTAAGATCAGGACTAGGGGTACCTATTTCCAGAATTTGAAGAAGAAGCAGGTGAACTATACAAAAGTAACAATTATTCTTTCGAAAGACGCATGTTTTGCAATTTATAATTCGGCTTTTATTAGTAAATAATTAAAAAGTGAAGATGCATTCAACATTTTTGAATATAGGATTATTTTAAAAGTATATATATTGTATACCACATCTCGTGGTATTTCTACCATAAAAGTTAGATAATCGAGCTAAATAGTATGCAAAACTTTTAAGTAGCCCTATATATGTAATATATCTGTGCAAAAATTTTTGCATATTACTTAAGTCTTTAATTTATAATTTGTCGCTACGAAAGTGTTATGTGACTAATAAAATACATAAAAAACGTACGTAACGTCCATTTCGATCAAGATTATGTGTTAAATTCTTGTTATTTATAATATAATTTCTGTGAATTAAAGTTTAGAGTGAAGCTCCAAAACTGAGCAGTCGCCGCAAAGAATGTAAGATTTTAGTAATATATAAAACTGAACCTTCAACGACGACTAAATTCATTGACAGTCGAAGGAAAGAAAGAATTATTCGGAAAGCGCGGGTACATAACTACAGTTGCAAGAGCATGAAACACGTTGAACACGTCCGTATTTATTCGTGTTTGCGTGGTCACGTGTAACCACAAGGACTGTGAGTAGAGCAACATAACTGCGAATAACTAATGATGAAACGCCGTGGGCTCAATAAACATAAAGCATAAATATGCATGAATCGCACGATATATAAAACCAGAATTAAAAAACCATATAGTCAGTCCACGATTAAAATATATTTTTTAAAAATCGAAAACAATGAAATCCCTAGCAAACCATATCTGCATTTGCAAAAAATTTATAGTACAAAGTTTACAGACATACGGTTCTGTATTAAAATATATTACATTCTTGCCTTTAATAATTTTATAAAAAGCCATATGTGGTTTGTTAAGAATTTCACTATATTCGATAAAAAAAATACATTTAATTCGTAAACCCGCTATAAGGCAAGTTTTACATCGCTATGATAATATCGAACAAAATCAATAATAAAAATGTGACTTATCAATCCGCTCGCCGCTACAAGTTCGACAACTCGGAACTCGTTCCGGATGCGTCGTAGTACCGAGGTCGGTGACATTCGCGAGGGACGCGAACAGACTGCCGAAGGGAAGAAGCGTAAAACGTAAATAATGATAGAATCGGAGTCCTGAGAGAAACGAGCGGTCATCGTGCTTGGCGTGAGGTTGTCTGCGAGATTAATCGCTTCCTGAAAAACGACATGTCAGTCATTTGGTGGAACAGTGAAGGTACGTAGGTAGGTATTAACAGTGTTGGTCGTCCGTTCTACACCATGGAGTTTGCGTAGTAACCTCTGTTCAGGTATCGAAAAGCATAATTTAATAATAATCTGAAATCTAGCATGTTCCGCTCTGGCACTATTTGATAAATGGGGTAGGTGGCGCGTCATAACTGAAAATGGTTGGGTTGGTCAAGTTGGGTGTCTTGCTCGCTCGCTCAGCTCGGAGACTAATGCACATGGACGAGCGCAGGTGCACGCACAAGTGCATTGCCCACTCTGGCGCAACGTTCCTCCTTCGTTGCACTATCATCGTTGCCCTATCGATAACAGGTTGCCCATTGATTTTACTACAGTCGTATACGGTACAACTGCCGCGTCTAGATGCTGCTTGAAAAATTGCAGCTACTTTCAATTTCGAAAAAATACATGGGTCTGGTAAGCATCGAGTAATCTGTTCTTTTTGAACGGGTTGTATGATCGCTTATACTCGTAGTGTTCGTACGTCGAAAAGTATTGAACCATGAAAGGCAAATATAGAGTAGATTCGATTTCTCTTCTCCACATGTTGTTGTTACGCCGGTAGAGCTTAATACACACTTTGATGACTGAACTATAAGAAAAGTTAAACCAAAGCAACTTGTAGTATATGGATTTGATCTCTCGCGAATTCATTTGCAAACTCTTCCTAGTTGTTGTACAACGTTGCATATGCTAATATTCCAGGGCCGCATGCATTTGTTGATATTTAATTTTAGCACGAAAGTTCATGACTTCTTTTAAATATAGCTCGTAACTATAAAGAGATTTATCGGTGGTGTCCCTCGTGCTAACTTTGCATAGGTGCGTTGCGTTGCCGATAGGTTCTTTTAGTTTCATTTTTTATCCTCGTTCAAGCTGAACCGTAGCTAAATCACCTTTTGCAATGAATTATTTAAGGATGACGCTCGTCCGTGACTCGTAACAGTCTTCTATGATAATCAGGATTATCATCTCGAGCGAATCTGCAGCGTGAATACAAAACATGTTATAACGGTTAGTCAATGTTCTTTGCACGCCATTACGGTTAATTGCATGACTGCAGTCTAGCCTTAAAATTTTCCCTGCCTTTTTCATAACTATGCGAAACTAATTACTTGATAGATAGTTTAAATTTTTCAAATCTTTCGGTAACACCTGAACTTATCATTGTGATGAAAATTGTATACACTTTTGACATGTAAGGGGCACTGTAACTAATGTAAAATGATTGAAATGATCTTAGAGAAAGATAAAATATTTGCACAGTAGTTTTTTCTGAATCGTGGATTTGACCGATTAGGAGGGCAAACTGGTTTCTTTGTAGGTTCAAGAATCATTCAAGAATGGAAATGGTATGTAATTGAATATTATCAAGAAAAGACGTGGAAATCTGAATAGACACGTAGATGGCGGTTGTCAAGTATCATTTCGATAAGCGCTCTTGAAAGTCTTTGTTAAGGAAGGAGGATTATTCACGCCTCTCTCTCGGTCACGCCTTTCTTTCAATTCGTGGCGGATTAAAAAATCCCCTTTATCCAGGAATTCACTCCGATCGCTCGACACTTCACAATGGAGATAATGTTTTTATCGAGTGGCATGCGGCCTCTGACACCTTTGTCGGCCAAACGTTCAGCCGATAACGTTCTCGAATCGATTGGTACGCGAAATTGTGTGATAATAAACAGAATAAGAAATACTTAAGACCAAGACACGACTTAAACTCTAAACTCATCTTTAGGATGTCTAAAAATAAACAGTCTCATTAGACACCTTAAAGATGACGTTTGAACGTCAGTATGTGTTGTATGTGTAGAGAATTCGACGATTTCAAAATATATTCATAAAAAGACAAATGATTGAAATAAGGGTTACGTCATTCTGAAAAGAGCGAAATTCAAATCCAACCACCTACTTTCGAAATAAGGAAAATAAGTTGTTTCTACTAATTTATTTATATAGTCGCAGTGACAATCTGTGTCGGAGAGACCGAGGACTACATTTATTATGTATGATGAAAGTCGGAGTGCTCAATCGCCGACAAACATGGTCATCGCACCCACTGATTGTCACTTTTAGATTCCAATCGGATCGTCAGTTTCGGATGAGAACCAGCCTGATTCAGTTGAGCGGAAATAGAACACGCTTCTTTGAGCTATAAGATAAAATGGTGGTCATTAGTCTTGAACACCTCAAACATACATATATATTACAATAATTTTGAATAAAATGATTGACTCGATGCAACAACGTCATATTCGTAGTAGCAACGCGTGACTATAGTTATTGCGATAGACCGTCGAGACTCGTATAATCTCGTAGAATCTGCCAGATGTCATCCGGACAATAAGATGCAAATCAGACGTGTGACGTAAGATAGAGAGTAGAAGAGACGAAGGGGAGCTGCTAAAAGACGAAACGGGATAATTTTATGCAGCGGCGACTGCGTCGTCACCGGTTGACATTTCCCGCCTCCTGGCGACACGTACTCTAGGTACACGAAGATGGTGTGTACCGAGGGGAGCATTACCATACGCTAGAGTCATCCTAGAGTCATTCCACGAGCTTGTACTGCGTCTATTCTCGTCACCGTGTTCTGGAAACGAGATCCGTACGAAGAAGATTCTCCTGGTCCCAAGAAGGAAGAAACAAAATAACAACAACCAAACGTGCAAGCTTCGAGGAAGCAGGACTCTTTAGAGGCGCCCCTATCTCCTGCGACTTTATTTTAACCTAACCTAACCTACAATCCATGATTTATCAGGAACTGTTATTCAAGTACAGTCGTATTCCCCGACGGATACGCTCAAAAGTATATGAGTTTTTGTGCGCACTTATACCTAATGTCGTGTAACATTACCGAGATATGTTGTCTGGGAACATTTCTATTACGAGGTACCAACGTATAACTTTGAAATACTGTGGCGTGTTATTTTGATAAAGTTTGGCTGCTCGACATTACTGAACCGTTATTGCGAGCCACGTACGATCCTCGGATAGCAAACTATTAACACGCCATTTGTCTTGGTTGGGTTGTAACGTACTATTGCTCCGAACTGTCTACAACTCGGCGCGCTTTCATCGATGTTTTTCATAAATTCATTCCACGATGTATCGGTGCTACACCGTCAACCTATTGCGAAATTTATATATGCACTTGGAAAAGCAATACTCGGCTGATATCATAGCGAACATATATGAGCCGGAACTCGTTGAAACTTCCGAGTAAATAGCAGTTGCTTCTGACTGAATTAACATAAAGACACAAGATAATTAATCATACAATTTTGTAAATGGTTATTTGAGAAATTCTCGAGATTTGTTGTCTCTAATGTAAAAGTTTTTAAGCAATCATTAGTATGATCGAAATTATCAAAATTATTCTAATCTTATAACAACCTGGTATAACAAACCATTTGCCTCCCTATCTCTTTCTACCTTTCGTTAGCTTTGGCTTCGGTTCTCTCCGTTTGTCTCAAAGTGAACTTGAGCTAGAAGAGGTGTGAATTTCTAATTTGATAAAGGAAATTAATCGCTGAGGAACGTTGTAGTCGATTTTTCAGTAGTCCGCTAGCCTGATGTCAGTGAGTACAACAGCAGCAGCAGGTATAGCATCTGGTGTTCAATAGAAAAGAAGAATGATTTCCCATCTCTTAGCTTGGCAGGTAGGCCATTGTGAAAGCCTGACGCAATCTGCATTTAACTTAACCCCGACAGTCCGCGAAGCATCCAATGGTTTAGAGTGCTGATTCGCCCAGAGTGCGTAGGAAGCACTCGGTGAGGAATCGCGTGTAATTGGAGGGCCGGTGTGCAATACATCTCAACCACCATCCCGCAGTTGCTTCTCGTATCGTGGACGTACTTGTAGTACGTACCGGACACTCAGGGACCCCTCTCGAGTAACCATGGGGGCTCGCGACCTAAAGCCAGTATTACGCAGCGAAGCTAATACTTATAACGTACTAAAAATATTATATTATAAAATTGCATTATACACGATTCTATCTAAAGACAAGAAAAATTACACTTGATCTACCCGTCGAACGTTGTCGTTCACTACAAACCAATCTGGTCAAGGTTCGACCTGTTTCCTCCGCGACCGGTTTCAATGCTCTTTCTTTATCTTTTGTTCAATAATTGATTACCCTCAGTGTGGCTGTTATCCATATCGTTGTATTGGTCGGAATCAGTGCTAACGAACCAAGGAAAAGGAACGATCATTTCCAGTGATCGTACTTCTCTTCCATGCGATAGTCTTGAATCCCTTTAGTTCTCAACCCTTGGCGAACTGTGGATAGAGCGCAGTGAAAGTCGCGCGATACGGGCTTAAGGCAGTACAAGGGGATCGCATGATGCTTCAACAGAGTTGCTGGAGGATTCATAGGATGTACGGTGCACCATCAGTCAGACTTGCCTCCCATCAGCTTCCTGGGCCCTGCAGCCATACGCCCACCTAGCCACCCCGCAAAAAGTGCACTCGGATTACACATTCAGCGAGCACAATGTAATATCAGATCCGGCGCGTATAACTTTTACACAATAATATCTTTACTAGTTCAATAAAGCCTGACGGTAGAATGGCTGCGTTTGAGGCAATTTGCTTCTGATGAAATGCGATTGGACCGTAGTCGGTCTGAGGAATTTAATCAAACACGTTCAAATTAAATTGCAGATATCAAAAACATTTTTAAATATATGACAAAGGATAATATCGCATTTATCATTCAAAAAATAGACCGATTAACAGTAACACAGTTTTAACGGTTGAATCAAACTCTTCATTTTGACTATCATTTTATTGTTACGTGCTAGTCCGTTAAAAATCGAGGAGTGTGAAAGGTAAACTAAATATGCGGGGAAATGAGTTTATTAGATAAGAGTACGATATGGAAGGATCTTCAGCATTCCACTAGTGGCTGGCAGCGTGAACGCAGTGCATCTTCAAAATGACCACCGATTAAGATGTCCCTAAGCGTAACTAACTGACGGTAGAGCTGAAATCGTGAGTTCCAGTTGCCAAGTGATCGCGCACTCCCCGAGTGATCAGTTTCGAATAAATCACTTAATCGGGCGCCATTAGTCGAGAATTTGGCTGCGATAGCGTGAACCATTTTGAAATCGCTTCCTCATTCCGCGGCTTTTAGAATCCCGTATCTCGAGCCGGTGACTACCGATCTAATATCTCAGGCTCTTGGTAAATAAAGGCGCTAGTCGCTCGCATGCCAGCCGAGCATTACCAACACGCTATTAATTGCTTTCTCGTCCCTACAGTCCGATCGAGAAAGATCAGTACGGCGTGTTCACATTGCTTTTCGATACGATTACGTGCGTGTATCCTCTCCACCTCGAGGCCTTCCACTTCCCGGTACGATTCGAATTATTTATTGCTCACCGGCCCTGACCGATCTGACTCTCATGTTAGCGACGCCTCCGGGGGCTGTCGTTAAACTCGGCAAGACGAATGCGATTATTGGCGCGAAAAAATCACTATTTTTCTCGCACCATTCTACAGCAGACAATCTTTGATTCGATGATTCATTATTCTCCGAAGGATCATCGTTAGGCTTGATTTATAATCCATGATTTCATGTAAACATTCTACTCGCCATAGTCTGTAGGATTTTTATACGCTTGGCCGATAGCAATAGGACTTGCTGAATCGAGTGTACTTACTTTAATTACAGCAAGGTGTATGTGTGTAAGGTGCAGCTTCCTAGCATAGTAGGTGGCATGTTGGCATTTCTGCCATACGTGGCCCTCTTATTGTATTAGCATTCGTAATTGTACGCTTTATCCGAGCTTTAAAGCAGCGCGATAAGCGCTTGCCGCGAGTCAATGAAGTCTCACTGGTAAGTACACCAGAAGCAATGTAACAAAGTCCACCGATAATACGCGACATGAAACAGCTACAGCAATTTCCGGTCTTTACTTAGAACTGTTACGAATCTTCTTTAATTAACGTAAAGGAATTCAAGGTTGATCTTACTGCTAATTCGTTTTCTAATCAGCATCTAAGGTAAGCCAGCGTGTTGATATTTTTCAACCATACAACAATTCTGTTTAGAAATTCTCTACATCGTTATTAAATAATGTAATATTTTTATTTGGTTTTACTGATATCAGACCGCTAGATGTATTGGGGTACCAATTTCCGCCTGCGATATGACAATCCGTGAGCGCCCGCTTGCTTGCAGAATTGTGTGGGCATCGATACTATCTGCATTGTAGAATACGTGTGTACGCCTGATGCATAAAATCGCTCGGTGACACACCAAGTGATTACTCGAACGATACACGAGAAACAGGTCCGATAACGCGACCTCAATGAACTTGAACCGGTATCGAAAACTCTGCGAGGACGCGAAGCTATTCTTCGTTCTGGGCCAACCCCCGCGAACCATGGTGAGCATAAGTAGTGTGGGTCGTTCGTCGTCGGGCGTGTTTCTGCTAGAAATTCTCATATCGCTAAGTACCAACCTAGGATGCCTTACGAACGAGTTTAAAGAATGGTAGGAAGGGCAGATGCAGAAGCGGAGAAGCTAGAAGGTCGCAGTGGGTTCGTGCGAGGGTGTACGGATCGTGTCAACGATACAATGGATTTACGACGGTCACTGAGCGAATCCATTTGTTTCATCTGCATCTGCTTAGCACGCTAATGCTGCTTCCTTCGTACTCCTTTTCATTCCGTTAGCAGCGAAGGTGTCCTGCCGTCTTAACGTCCTACCGTTTCTACTGTCTCCCTGGTATCACTTAACCCTACCGAGACTTCTGAATCGAAAAGCTTCGACTCGGCGCGCGCGTGTCTTCGTGAAATCCCGATGACCATCCGTAGTACAGGAAGTCTCCGATGGCTTTGGACGATTTCATTCCTTCTCGGTGAATAACTACCCTTCCTTATTTATTGAAAAAAAAAAAACTTTTTTTAGGGTCAACCTCACCTGAACTAGCATACTGCCTAAGAATGACTAGTATATGTAAAGATGTATGTACTAGTATGTACAATGAAAGATATTCGAATAATGAAACTGTAACTTAATTCCAATGTATTTTTCGTTGAGACGTTTGGCAATGGAGTTTTGCGAATCTGTATCTATTGGTTAATTGAAAATCTGGTTCCTGAGAGTTCTGATCAGGTTATACGGGAAAGTTTAATGAAATAAGGACTAATAGAGGATATGTTGCTACGTGTAGCGTGATTGGAGTTGGTCCGGTACTTCACACCCGGCCGAGCAAGCATGCAAGTTTCTAAGGTTTTTCTCGGGTGCACGCCTGGAGCCCTTCAGCCTAATGGTTGCAAGTTGTTGACTTTGCTGAACACGCTGCGTCGACATATCGATGGGCCCATCCTGTAGAGCGGATAGGGCATAGGAAGTGCTCCATCAAAGCCCGTACCGCCTTCAGTCCGGTTAATAAAGTTGCGAAGACGCTTCCACGATAACAAGGCAGTGCGACCGCGAAGACGCCTTAGGCCCTTCTATAAATCAACTGCTCGAGGAACGCTCGGGCAACGTGCCGCGCTTGGCGTCGCGACGCGACCGGCGCCGCGAATGCTACAAATCCTACGATCCCTGCAAAATCAAATGGCTGACTTATACGATCAAACTAGATTCCCAGTAACATTATAGCATAAGCATATATTTCCCTAATGACAAAACTTATCAATATTTTTTCTTGCTCTTCTAAATTGGCATCTGATTATAGTTTCTCGAAATACACAATTGATTCAATACGAGTAACTGGATAAAAAGCACAAGTCAGCTCGCAAGTTCTGTCTGGCAGGACTATAAACTGGGACCGGAAACTCGAACCTGGTAGCTAGTTTAAAATAATATTCAGAGTCGTCTGCCACCTGGTGCTGGCTGGTAAAGCATCGTCCAGTAACTCGTTGTCCAAGGTAACGGTATCACGGTCGATAGTTTCGAGACTAACCAGACGAAGAAGCGATGCAGCGAGGTCGCTATCGAGTTGGACCAAGTCGTGACCGCACGGGCGGAACCTAGCAGAGAGTCGAGCGCATCCCGGCGAACACGCGTGAGCGTCTTGAGACTATCCGGCACACACGTTTGCCACGCTTACCATGCTTACCAAGCTTACCATGTTTCTTTGTATTTCTCGTTTATCTTTCTCTCCCTTCGCAGGATTTCCTGAGGCTGTTCCGCGTTGCAAAGACCTGGGACGGTGAGAACGTGCGGCCGTCTACTGCACCGGTAACGAGGTTCTCGTTGGTTCCTTAAAAGCCCGCTGACGTAGGAATCCTCGAGGATGGTCGTGCATCTCCACTTATTAGAGAGTTCCTAAAAGACTATAGCAACATCGACAGTATATGATGGAATATTTCAAGACAGGAACAAGAATCTAGAGATCGATCCCAATGCGATCAAGTTTTGCGCCGCATGATTATCCCTTAAACGAGAACACAGCATTTTTTCAAGAGTCTCATCATGTAAACTACACATAGTTGATAGGTAAAAAAATTGGTTATCACGGCGATTTAGAATGGTAGTGGGTATGGATAGAAACGCGTAACGAGGAGCTGAAAAGTTGGTGGAGATAGGAAGTTAATACGTGGCCACGGGTAATGAACGCGTGTTAACCAGTTTGTTATCGGTTAATGGTGCCCACTTTCCTCTTGTGTGCGAGTGTAAAACGACTAAACAGCCAGAGAGGGACTGAGGTAGTGAACCAAACGAACTTCTCGAGACTCCATCCAAAGTGTACCTACGTACCAATACGTACCAGTATGTAATGCACTAGTACTTATACCTACCATGTGTCTTATCTTGAGATCATCTGCTGTTAATCTAAATCTCGCCAACCCGTACCTCATGGTCCCGATTTTCTATTCGTAGTCGCTGCGGAAGTGACGTTCATCTCGTGTCTCGCTTTGTCTCGCGTTCAGTCCGATTACCTCGTAGACTGCATCCACTTGGCCGATCGCTAGTTGCGATTGCTTTCAGTATACTAATACGATCAAGATGGATGCGAAAGACAGGGCAAAAATATAGCTTGGTTATCTATCGGAATTACTATCTAATATCTGTCAATATTGGAATTTCTAATAGTCATTTGCTTTATTTATTTCTTTTCAAAGTGACAACTGGACGCGAGCATGTGGATAGAACTAGATGATCTAAAATACATTGATTTGAGATAAGAATAGTTTAGAAATTGTCATAAAATGTTTACTAGAATTTCTGCGGCATTCGTTATGCGTATTGTAGACTGTATTTTTTTTTTAAATCAAAAAACATCGTTGAAGTAAGTCTAATAATACTTTCGTAAAGGAATGGCGGCAATTCTACCGTTCATTAACCTTTTCACTCCTCTAGTGGAGTGAAAAATTAAAGACACCGTCAACACTTAGCGTGACTCATCCGTAGAAGTCACGTTCATCGAAATTGGTCGCGGTATATTTGATTGGCTTTGTACGACTTTATCCGATTTCAATAACAAGAAAAAATATGCCGGCTTCCAGTGTGACTGAATTTAGTGGACTAAACTTAATGCTATATGAAAACTTTCAAAATAATTAATAATTTAATTATTGACCGGAACATAAATATCGAAGATAACGTTCTCTTCGTCATCGTTATCGGAACCAGTTCGTTAGAGGTATGCACTTGAACAAAAATATAGTTCCTGGAAATAATACCTATAGTTCAGAAGTTCAATGCGTTTTTATTTTAAAAGTTTGCAAGCAATACAACCCTTGGTAAATGACAGGTCGCTTTTTACAAAATAACGTAAATATATATTAAAATGAAAAAAAAATATTCAGTGCAAAATCATGTATATGCATACTTTGCAACAAACATTTTATGAAATGACACGTGTGCCTTGCTACAGAGACTTCATTGTCTGTCAAAAACGCACCTCGAACTTGTGGATCGACTATATGCTGTTATGATATCAAAAGTGATCAAACAAAAACAATGTAACAGTGATAGTAGGGGATATTACTGAAATTGTCTTGTATAATCGATAATGTAAAGAGTCGATGAGCCTAGGAGTAAAAGAGTAGTTGATGATCAGTCTGAGATATATCCAAGATTGTTCCTCATAATTAAACTCTAATCGATATTAAAATTTGTAGGGATATTCGAGCAAATTTAAATTCCAACGATCTCTAGGCGGAGCGTTGATTGCAATACAGAAATTACGGCGCATTCCGTTACATTTAATCAGCGATTATTACAGGACGCAGACCAGATGAAAAATGCATGATCGAATGATGCTGCGATCGATGTAACTAATAAATTTTTAGCGTAGCACAATTTTGCAAAACAACACTATACATTTAAAGACTCATTTATAACGTTTGATATATAACGACGTTGGGTTAAGATTTTTACGTTGTCCTGTCGGGCAATAAAAATTAACCGTCTCTAGTTATCGATACTTGAAAGATTGAGTGGCTGATGTTGTAAGCCGATGATGCTGATACTGACATCAATACATTGGAAGGCATGTGACCCCTTATGCGAAATGGATCCGCCTTCAAGTGTTTTAATTACAATAATTAACCCCACTCCCAATTGTCTCAACCACCTCTACCACATCCCTATACCCTATGCTACGGTCAGGCTCTTCACACGCCTTCTCCCTAAGATTATTTAAGAGCTTCTCTTTGAATATACGTATGACGTCATAGCCACCTACGTATCCCATGAAGCCTGGGATCTCGACGAACCTTGGTAATTCTCAGCATTGGATGAACAACTTTTTGAATACCAATTCGAATTCGTTTCCGTAAAGCTATAAATTTTCCTTATAATATCGTGGAGCATTGGGGGTCTCGGTGTTTATTGAAATACGGTAAAAGTGCAACGAGGCCAAGTTTAGGTACGCGTAAATACATCAATGTAAAGTATAAAGTGCTCGTATGCTCTTTTGAATAAGAATAGCTAATGGAAGGGAGGGCAGGAGGTAAATGAGTAAAAAGGTTGGGCTAGGTTGGGGTTTACTAATAAATCACCGTGTAAGCTCCTTGTTATACCTGTATCATTATTTGTATTCCTAACTTAGATGAATTATTTGAAATACGAATGTCGGACTATGTGTTTAAATTCACAGATTCTCTTTGCATCAAGTTTCCTACAATGTATTTATGACGTATTCGCACAATACCTTTAGTACTTCTTGGACTCTTTTGTTCATTTAATTTTGAGGAAGTATGAGAAGTTGTGTGATGCAATCATTAATGAATATTATGACTGTGGAATTGCTGGTGGCTATTACTGATTTTGTAATCGATCGCAATTTTTTAGGCACCAACGTATGGAACATATGGGAGAACTTATTTATTCAATACATCTTATCAAAAAAGAGATTTGCCTGCGGGTGATTGCGTATGTATGTGCGTGTCAAATTTTGTAAACAAAATTTCAAACAAACGTCTAAATCGATCGAACACGCAGACGCACAGACACTTTCCTTTTTCAGGCACGACCACGTTGAACATGTGGGAGCGTTTTATGTATTCGCAACTGAAAAAAAGAACGTGTGTGTGCACGCGTAAGTGTGTGTATGCATGTCAAATTTTGTAAACAAAATTTCATTCAAACAACTATATATCTATTGGACTACAATTTATACGACATGTCAAGTTTCCGATGTGGATGGAAAAGCAACATTTTTATATGTTCAGTACTTCGACCTGCAATTTACACGAGAACTTAAGTTTCGAATGTAGACGGCACAGGAACGTTTACAAATATTTAGCACTTGGTGTCAAAACGACACATTTACAAATATCTACAAATTTAGTGTAATATGTGCACATTCAATTGCCTGGGTGAAATGCTTAACCAATTGGATTTATATTTATAAATAATTACATAAGTATGTATATGGTGCAATTACATTTGCGAATATCGAGCAATTTTTTTTTTTTTAGATTTCCGCTTGTTTTTTGTCCCATAGCAAACCTGTTGGCGCAATTTTTTTGTATACAAAGATATGAAACATGCGTAACATATTCTGTAAAATTATTATGGAATGAGTAACCTTATAGAAGACAAAGATTATCAATTAGACGTAGAATAATATTAAAGGAAGACATTAAGTCCAGATAAACATGCCGCGGTGATTACACGAAGGGAGTATTTAATTCACTTGACCATGCGTGCCACTTGAATTGTGTAATGCAGAGTCAAGTGCCTAAAGCAATTGCGAAATATGTATGGTTAATCTTGTCAATTTAAGTTTTATGCAATTTGCAAGAATGATAGTGAGATTACGCACCACCCACGCTTCGTAATGGCGCCTTGATATGCTTGAAATATGGATGTCCGTACTTTTCGAAGCTAATAAACCAGTTTATCATTATCCGTTTTATAGTCATTACTCTTCTCGAATCCTTAACACTTTAACCGGTTCTTTTTTTTATTAATATGACGTCGAGTATTATATATGTCCAATCATGTATTAATGTCGCAATCGATAAATAATATGGTTTAACTTCACGTTGCGATCGATCTAATTGGAAATGTAGACCATCCAAGAAATTATGTCGTAAAACATTTTAGAAAAATCTTGTTGATTCTGATAAAATTGATAAAATTTATGTATTCATATAACATAACAAAATAGAGGGCGGAAAATGTCCGAAATATACGTATTTGAAGCGTTTGTATCGAAATTAACCTTAAAACCACATGTGGTGAAAGATGCAGAAACGAAGAACTTTGTTATAAAAATTAATTTTCTCAACTTCCCCACCATGGAGATAAATCCCGCACATAGATCTTTTAAAGATATAATATCCGAAGATTTTATTTTTAACAGTGGGCAGTTGCGTCACTTTACTGCCAAACCAAAAGATCTCATGAAGTCTTTGTTGAAGAATCCATTGAAAATTGGTATTTTTCGTCTCGGAGACTCTTTCCCATTATGTGAAGTAATAATTCCATTTTCTGGCTGCGCCCGTGAATTGGTGAGAATCGTTTTATTATAAATCAGTATAAAAAGTATCAACTGATTAGTAGCAGTTTTTAATACTTATTATTTGTAGTCTTTACATTCTGAAATTGGTAAAAGCCCTAGGCCATTGGAACTGGAAGGTCTCTATTACTTGATGGATCCTAGCGAGAAATCAGCTGGTCATGTTCAAATTCAAGTCGCTATAAAGTCTTATGGAAAGTAAGTTAAAATTTTTAAATCACATTTAATAATAAAGTATCGAATAATTGAATATGGATTAATAATATTTAGATACATCCATACATATTATAAATTGCAACATAATACCTTGTTCTTTAAAAATCCTGGGTTGCCTGAGGATTATCAATGCACATTGATAAAAATACCTGCTGTCTGCAGAGATACTGAAAATTTACAAATCACTAATTCGAATAGCATATACTGCCAAAAAGGTATTGAATGCAAGGACACTGATGAATTGGATTTTGTGAAGACAACCAGGCAAAAGTTTGTAAACGCAATTACGGGAATGTCGCTAACAGCAAAACGTCTCATTCCTGATAAAAAAATGATCCAATTCCGTCAAGCAAATCTTTGATTACCCGCAATGAATTTAACACAAAAGTAGCAGACGAGTAGGAAAAAGACTCAATAGCAACACTTTAAAGAATTTCAATAAGCAGCATTAATCTGTTTTAAAAATGACTATCATCGTGTCATTAAAAAATTGATAAAATTTGTATATTAGGTAAACTTGTAAGAATTATCTAATACTAATGCTTTCTAGCCACAAGTATAAGCACGTGATACACTAGTATTTTGATATTCTATAAAGATTGAAAATATTTCATAGCAAAATAGTCTAGTCACGAGCAAAGATGCTAGGCTCATGGTGTCGTAAATCTATAGTAGTAACTTTGATTCGCCATAAATCATAGAATGTCGAGGGCAATAGGTAGGTATCCATGTCCTGTTACGGATTTCACGTGTAATGAGAGAATGATGAGTAGAAGTGATTGGACAAGTTCATTATAAATCAGGAATCTCATCCCTCCTAGACTTCTTGATTAGATCGTAGGTTGTCGGTACTCGAAGTTAGTATAGCTACTGAAAGTCTTCAGGTAGACATTCACCAAGGAAGAAAGATTCGAACGATTGTCAGAAGTAGCAATCGAGGAGGAGCTGACATCATCCTTTCTACTCGAAATGATCTTTTGTATCGGAAAAGAGATCTGGCTTTTGAGCAATGCAAGAGCCTTGAGCAGGAGCCAGTGGACTGAATCCGTAGCAATCATGATCATGCGAATGTGTCGTGCTATTGGATATTTAAATCTCTTTCTTAATGGTGCAGTCCTTATCGTTAGTGTGAGACTAGTGCAAGCGCAGCTATTACTTTTGAGAAACAGTTACAATAATTCCAAGCAATAAGTGGTCCTATGTGAGTATCTCACAAGTGATATTAAAAGCAAGGCAAGAGCGTATGACTATTCTTGCTGTACATTTGCATCGAATTAACCTCCTCTTAGTGACTGTAGAAATGCGATTACCGACACTCGTATTATTATTAATTTCCACCGCTTCCGTGTACTTCTTGAATAATTCAAGAACTCATATTCCGGGAGATTGTAATCGCTTCGTAAAGTTAATTCTTTTTTTCTCAAGTCATGTCGTGCAAAGCGTAGGGCTTGAACTGGCGACCCTTCGCGTTTCAATGTCACATTCGAATTCGCAAACGAACAAAAGATGATTCGCTGAAGTCGATCCGTTCCCGACGGTATTAGACGCTCAACCGTGTAAGGTAAATCACCAGCGGGGACTTCGCGTACCATCTAGACAGAGGTTATGCTAGGGACTACGTCGTTGGGGCAGTAGACAGGTAGGTAGGCAGACAGGTAGGCAGGTAAGATGGTATTAACGATCGTGCGTGAAATCGAAATCTGAAGATTTCGCGCTGGCGGTGGACATGAGGTATATCGTGAGCTCGCGTGTTTGCGGATCGTAACTTGTCGTTGCTTGTCGTAAGGAGGGGCTTAAGGTCGCGATGAATTTACGCTCCCGGCCGACGTTGCTGCCAGGCCGGATGCCCATAAAGGCTCGTTTACGCATGCCGAAAGTCATTCGGCGAACATAGCAAAGGGGTCCAAGCACTGCAAAACAAGATGAATGTGATTTAGAAAAAGGTGCGAGAATTGGATTATCTAGAGGCGTTCTTGATTCCTCTTCATCGCATATTAGGTACCTTGGGTACTATTCCTTTTCATAGTCTCAGTTGGTCGTCACGAACACATCGTCGGACCAGATGAAAAAGCACAGCTCGCTCGACCAAGGAAGCAATTATCTCCTCAGTCCCGACAATGTATGGGTTTACTGAAAAACAGGGTAACTCTCTTCTATACGCAGTGTGGTTTAGTTTACGGCGCTCTTTCGAGCCCACAACGTATGGCCTATGAAACGGCCATAGTCGAAGTACTAAATACACCATAAAGCAAGGCGATTGCATGTAAACTGTAATGTTCCATGTGGTAGACGACTCTGTCTTGTTAAATCCCATACTAATTCCCAATATGCTCTTACCTCGTAGACTTTGATAATTTTATTTTGATTTGGAAGTAAAACCGTCACAAAATTGCGGACCTAATTCAAGAGCTTATTTTAAGTTGCTTCAGAGTTAATTATTATATGGTGCGACCAGCGATCAGTAATTATCAATCTAATAATTTTTAAGATAATTTCAAGGATACGAGATTACACTGTTACGACGCAATGACTTTATATGCCATAGGACTATGCGGAGAGCTCAGTTCGTTATAGCTGACAAAATAAAGCTATCGTCCAGTAAATTCTGTAAGTTTACAGTAGGTCGGCGAAAGAGTAAAAGTATGTTCCAGATTGGAATTCGATAATTTACGATACGGTAACATGAGTTACGTACCAGTTTAATTGGAGACTCGGACGAAATTTTCACTCGAGTCGATCCTTAATACCAGCGATGCGTTTTAGCGGATTCAATTGGGACGAGGAAGTGTCCGTAATGAATTGACGGGATCATTTAGATAGCATTGTAGGGTACAGCTGCTGATTATTTCTAATGAAGCTTATTTATCGCACTATTCACCTCGGCAATATCTTCCCGAGTAATCGTTCCTCTATAGTTCGTCCACCAGGAGATCTTGCCCTCGTTAGAGGTTGGCTTCGCTTTGTTCGTTTGCTCTTCGCCTTCTTCGTGCTTCCTTCTACTTCCCTGAATACCTTCTAGTTTCGTCTTATTCTCGACTATCAGGGAAAATCATATACCGGAGCCTAACTGCAAGCCTAATGTAATAATAATTGGATTATTTACGTTTAACCGGCTTGACTTCATAAGCGTCTTCGACTTGGCTACATTTACTCCGCATATTTTACGCAAATGGCTCAAAGTTAATTGTTTTCTATACAGTCTTGGTCGGCCGATCTAATAACTAGTCGTTCACTCCAAAGGACTAAATATGTACATTACAACTATATACGTACGTTTTGCACTTCAAGCGTTATGAAATATCATTGCGAATTATACCTTTTAATTTAGCATTATTTGTGCTTAGTAATTTCATGTATATGAATCCATTCCTTTGTGGTAATTTTGTTTAAGGGGTCCCATTAATACTCATTTTATATTACGTTATGCTATGCGGACTATTTGTAAGTTCATTTTCAAGGGCTGATTGCAAGTCAGCAGTTCATTTCGATGAAATAGTTTGCACAAAATATTAGTCACATTTCAAAGATAATTCGCTTGAAGTTTCTAATAGATATTTGCAGCTTCCAAGCTGATTGTTAAATATCACTGGTTTTTATCGATCTTAGAAACCGATCGCCAACAACTCGATTCGACTCGCACTAGTAACAGGAGCACGAATGATTCGAGTCATTAATAACGATACGCACAGTGCCCACCAGGATCCGAACACGCTACCATTTAAATGATCGCAGATGACCATTGCTCGGCGCAAGATCGATCAAACGCTCCATGCTTCGTCAAGCGCCGACAAATAATTGTCCATTTCGTTGTACGACTAAACTGAGCAAAGTTGACTTTGAATAAGTCAAACATTACGCGACCCACCTCTTGTTCCGATAAGGTTGTTCGACTGACTCGGATTGACGTCTGCATGACGGGTACACAGACTATCAATGAACGAAAATTCAAAATAAGGCGACAGAAGTAACTACGCTTCGTTATAGGCTCTGCTAATACAACATATAGTTGCGTAAAAATAATTTTCTTGCGAGAAATTTACGTTTACATAGGTATAAGAATGTATTAGTTGAAACGAGTTAATTTTTGCTAGTCGAGTTTTGCCATAATTGTGCCCTACATGGTATGCATTATCCCCGGTTGCACCATAGGTCTATGGGATTTTTCTCGCACGTGACCCCGGATGGACTCCTCTGTATCTGCAGGAAGCGAATGGCTAAGCTACGATACGCAAGAGCACATTAATTGCGATACTAATTAAACAACAGATTTATCATTCTTAGTGACCGTGCGCCGCGGGTGGTGTCCCGCTAATAACCCCACCGATTAATTGAAACCGAGTCCTTTGAAGAAACCAATGCTACGAGTTTCAAGGTACGAGCTACGAACTACGGGACTGCGCACCGTACGACTGGTTCGATGCTCGATTATTTATTACGGACCCTTTGCGGGCTCACGAACAGAAACTAACCTATCTTTCAAAGTCCCTGAAATGCACATGGTAACTCGTTCAATTTTTCATGTTTAAGCATCGATGCTTTTCATTATTTCAATAAAATACAGATAGTCCAACATGTGTACTTGGCAAGAAGGATGTTTCCTCCGGTATACGTGAGATTGAAAAATTTGAATTTTTCAAATAGCTAATATAAAATTAATTATACCAATCATGTATTAATTTCACATGGTTTAAATCCTCGAGGCGATTTATCAGTTGATGAATTTATTGATTTTCCTCTTGTATATAAATGGATGATAATATAACAGATGTAAAATTATAGATAGAGCAATAAAGGATCTAGAGTAGATACACCGTGTCTTATAAATAACCATTTCGAGCAATGCTCCCCGAGTTTACGCCAACTGACATGAACCCATTGAATCTCTTCCGGGAGTACGACCCTTCATTTTCTACACCCTCCATGTGTCCGAATGGATGTCGGGCGTCTCGACTTGCACTCAACGTGATTCAATTACGGTGAACATGCGCGCAAGAAGCCACCAGCCACTGGCCACTGCCAATCCCGTTTCGAGTCAAGAAAAATCATGGGCGAATACCTCGCACCGAGATTGCACGTTTCGTATTTTAATGTGCCGCCGAGATGCACTTAAGCGTATTCTAAAGTGGATGTACACAGTGTTTATCCGACAAAGTACGTATGGATGTGATACGCGTACAGAATGAATATTCTTGTTCGGCAAATCGCGAAGAGCGTTACGCTCATGAAGTATATAAAGATACAGGGCGTTTCAAAGGCAAAGTTATTCCATTTAAGTTTATCAACTTACTGGCCCCATTCACTCAGCTAGGTTGCTACTTAGCTGCTTATCTCTCAATAAAGCGACAGATCATTGAATGCGATAAATAATCGATAAAGACGTTTCCGTCGCCTATAGATTTTACAAAGAGGCGAGTCCGTTGCCGATTGTATCAGTGTTACGGATCAAGGAGGTCCTTAATTTATCGAGCGACTCGAACTACCTCGTGTCCCACTAATTAATGTCCGACAGTTTTCAAGTTTTTGCGGTGTGTTTAAGCCGTGCGAGAATCTCGCGTAATAGAGCCGATTACAAGCCAATTAATGAGAGCCCTTGGTACATTAATTGCAATCACAAAATCGTTGAGAACTAAAAGGGAATACATATTGGCATGGGGCTGCATGCGTGTTTCGCAATTATACTTTCTCGCTCTCCCGTACCCAATCTATACTCGCTACTTGGCCATTTGTCAAGATTTGCATCCTACTAGTCGTCTCGTCTGTTGTCTTACCTGCCTTGACCCCATCATTTCCTGCACACTCGTTCACGTACCTCAACCCTGTTTACTGTACATATAGTATCTTGTGTCTTATCTTTTGCTCTCTGTCTCTCTCTCTCTCTCTCTATCTTTATCAATGCCAACCCGTATCCGTTAGCAATTACCATGGTGTTTTTTCCCTTAAAACTGTACTTGCATTGGTTAGTTGACGTGCTGGTATTATCATCTTAGCGAGCTGTGGTTAATTTCTAGAATCATTCGATTCAGCGTTCCCATGAACGAGGTATGTTTTATATAAAAACATCTTGTTGCTTTTCTTTCGATATTTAATAGTAAAGAGATGATATTTCTTGACATTTCACTTGTACCGATACTCGGCATCCAATGCTATTAACGCATTTACATCAATGGCCTCTGATCACACAGAGCTTTCCTTCAATTATCCATCTTTTTTTCTCCAATAATTGCTGTAATACCAGCTATTTATCGAGCGTTTCATAAATAGGAGCGTCCCCGGGGAAATTTTAATAAAATTGCACTCTTCCTCCTTTATATCCTGAGAAAGGTGAGTGGTCGATTATATGGAATACTTTATAAATGATTTCTTCAAGAAGCTCTTTTTCATCCTTTCTACCTTTTTTTTTTTAAATCAACATAGGTATAAAAGTGTCTGTATTAAACTGGGCGGGAGACTTGAGAGAAAGGAAATTCTGCCGATAATTTCTGCGGTGGGTTTGCGTCTATTCAGGCGTCTTCAGGATCTTCGTCGTATTTGAAGTCCCTTGTATAGTATGCGAAGCCTGGGGCCTCTTCGTGCTTCAACGTTGTACGACAGCCTTGCATTACGCGAGTCATCGATGGATAGGCAAATTATAAAGATTACCCAAAGTGCCTCAGGAGACTGTTTGAAGTCACTTTTATGTTTCCACTTGGAAATTAATCTTAAACCGATGCAAAAGTTCTCTTCAGCACCTTAAAGTATTGTTCCACGCGTAGACTATACGTAGTTTGAAATTTTTAGTCCATCCGATCGAGGTCGTAGAGTGTCTGAACAAAGAAGACGCACACGACAAATTTGGAGTGTTCCTAGTAGCTCCTCTCTAGGACGCAGGAAGAAGCCATTCGCTCGCTGAAGCTTGAGCCGAGAACAAGATGTTGTACACTAGTAATAATAAAGATATGAAATTTACTACACACGTAGAAGTTGTATAAGTACTGAAAAAACTATGGTTAAACGATGGCAGTATGTGGCAAAGCAGCGCAGGGCCAGTGAGCATAGTGTACTAGCCTTACTTACGTTTCCTTACCGATCGATACTTTATTATACAGCACGAGTCTCTAAAGAACGGAGGCCGCTGTTGAGAGAATAACACGATTAAAATTCCAATGACTACCATGGTAGTTATCGGACGATCATCGAACCTCACGTTATTCGATTTCGGCTCGGAGCAACGATTGTTTCCGTAAGACGACCGCGCGCTGCCAAGAAGCAACTTCAATTAAATGATAAGAGTGACTCTGGAGAACGGCAGAAGTAGAGGAGAGGGAGAGACTGAAAGATAGAGGGAGTGAGAGAAACAGAGGGAAAGAGCTAGAGTGAAAGAGGTTGGTCTTGTATAGGAAAACGAGACGAGGCTTCGCAACGGTCTTTACGGATTCGGCATTAACGGTATTCATAGGTAGCGTAGGTGGATGTCCTTGATCTTGAGATAACTATCAGGACCTCACCAGGTGTCCTGTACACGGAGGCCGTGTTCGATAATCGCATGTCGTTGACATCGTATTCACCTCGACTGGCAAGGAAGGATCGAGCAACGTCTTCTAGAGGTTCGAATGTAAAGTGAAGGGGGCGGGCAAGACTAGGAAAATCAGTGAAACTTCCTGGAAGTGAGCCAATGATCATGATCCCTTAGTATCAAAGGCGTCAATGAGTTCGTATGTATCTAACTGAGCAATCAGGTGGATGATTGAAGAAAAGAGCCCCATGTCCAACGAGGAACTCTGTAAAAGGACAAAGGATGACATACCTTAGTTCCTCTTGAGAATGAGGGAAGCTTAGTCGTCGGAAAGTGCAAGCAGCAGTAGACACACGGAGGCACGTGTCAGCTGAGCATGCGTTCTATGCGGAACGCATAGGGTGTCCAGTATGGGCGACATCCTGCGACAGACTGGGAAACTAAATAGAATGGTGGCGTGCGGATGTCACTCACTGGTAAGTCGGTGGTTGGCGCATTGTTCTCCATCTCGTGAAAGAGAGTCCTCCATACTCGGTACTGCTGAGCGAGCAGCATAAGACGAGAGCCAAGACGATGAGACACGAGGGGATCTCTAGATTCCTCGAAAGTTCGCCGCTCTTCTTATCGATATATTATCCGCGCATCGACAGGATAAGCATGCGTTCGCAAATAACAATGTGAAATGCAAATGGCGGATGTTTCACATGGGTCTACGCGTGGTGTGCCCAACGGCGGCCGCTTTGAGTCACCCGGAGAGATCTCTGTAAATCATGGCGCGCGCGCACTCGCGGACGCGCACATAACCGTGCCGCCCCGCATAGCATTACGGGAACACACGTTTCCCCGACTCTATCTAGTGGGAAATCTCCAGGTAGCGCACTGAATCTCCTTTGGATCTCTCGTAATCTGCCAAGCGGACTCTTCTCTTGGTACCCACCGACGAAATTCATTTACCATCATCGTATGAAGGACGCCAGGAGAATAAAGCCACTGAAGCCTGGATCGGTCTCGTTATTTCAATTGACTATTTACATCCTTAAAGTAACGACTTCTCCTGCTGCATCGGCAGAAATCGTAAATTTTAATTGGAGCTCGACACTGCGATGAATCCCTGTTGGTACAGGGAATATTGCTTAATAAAGAGTCTAGTTGACGCTGGCTACGATGTACTAAACGTACCTCAGTTACGAGGGTACCATCAGACGGGGTTAGGTTAGCTAAGATACGAGTAGTACATTGATGCCACGCCTCAGGCTCTCTCTCATTATGCCAGAAACATTGCATGCTTCTCGAAGCACTATAAAACTTCATTTACCCACGGAACAATTGACCGCGTCGTGAAACGCGATAAATAATTTGATTAAAGGTGGAAGGGGCTGCTTGACCTTGAACCTTTCCAGGGAGGACACCTCACTAAGAGATCTTTCCTCGGGAGTAACGAACTCTCGCTCGGGGCTTACTGGGTCCACTGCGGAGACCTACGACGTGGTCTTCGTCCTGCTTACGTGCACGCGACCAATGTTCATTTTTCTTAAACGATCACGCTCTTCGCGACGCTAAGTCCAAATCGTTTGGAATCCTCTTCTTCAGCGTGAGATCTAGCGTTACCACTACTACGCCTGGAATGATATTTCACGATGCCCGTTAATGGCACGGAATGCGCGTATCGCGGTGGAATCGCTAATCGCGAATCTTCTCCTCGTAAAACAATGTACAAAACCAAGAAGAGGATGGCACTTAATCGCTCGGTTATTACGCTCGTGAAATCTATTTGAAGTCGTTTTCATTAGACACTCGAGCCTTGGTGCTAGGCGATACAAATCTTACGGATTATGACTTCGATCGAGTTTCACTTGATAAACCGAACGAGGTGTAACTCAAACTATTCTCGTACTATAATAAAATCTCAGTATGCACGAAAATGGAATTACATCTCGTTACTACCCTCCTTCGTTTCTCTAACAGCGTCAAAGACTAATATCCAAAGTAAGGATTTCACTTATGCAGGCTGATTCGCACTTTACACGTAACAATATAGCGTTTACTAACTAAAAGGCTATTAATTTACTAAACAGTGGAATTTATGATAATCACTTTAAACAAAGCTAACGATATTTTTACCTGCTACCTTCGTTTATTCAAATCAGTACCAGTTGGCTTCTTATTAGCCATTATTATTTTTGTATACATTGATAAATACGATTATTCACATGTAACATTTTCATTTACAACATAGTTTCAACAATTGATTGTCTAGGAAATTCAAGAAATTTTATTTACTCATGTTTTCTCAAAGCTCACTTATCCATTTGTAAATGTAAGACGTAACTCTTTACAGGATTACAGTGGAGATCTATATTTATTTTTTTACACTTAAGTATTTTTTTTTTCTTTCCATGAACTACGTTTTCTCAGTACGTAAGGTGCGCCCATACGTAACTATACGGACTACTAGACTAACAATAAGAGGATTACGCTTGGTGGCACGTTCGCATCCGCCTACGCGAGTGTGTATTCTTATATTCGATATCGATATAGAAGAGGCTTTGCTCATCACCGGTAGTCGAACCCGGACTCCAGTCTGCTTGCATGAAAGGCACCGACTTGAACCTTGTATCTCATTCTATTCTAATGTTCGAACTTACATTGGTTAACATAATTGTCGATTACAAATATCTGCAATCCTAACAAATAGCTAGGATTGTAACGAGTGTTATGAGACAAAATCATTCTTTGATAGAATTAATAAAATAATGTTTTCGCAAGATATTACTAATCTTTGACAATACAAGCAATTTCAAGTTGAACAAAAACAATGAATGCATGAAAGAAGATCAAAAGAATGAATTGTATCGTTATACAGATTCCTACTCGTTATAAATTTGCAGAATATTGTGTAAATAGTCATTTTTATGAAACGCATTCACAGACGTTTATTATCAAATTTTCTTGTTCTAAAAGATATTAGTTTATTCGTGTAAGAATAATAACTACATTATAACTGGTTTTGCAGCATCAGATCTGCTTGGCTGCGAGACACTCTAAAGTTTAAAACGACCAGATATAACTTTAGATTCGCTAATTTTTTAATTCTACAAGCGTTACCAGCCTTGAGGATGCGACACAAGTCTGTATCTATACCTGCGCACTGTATAACCAAGTACATTTGTGTCTCCGAGACTAAGCGAGGAATGTATAGGACGATCCGTTACCACGGGCGTCTCAATAGCGTCTTTTCAATATGGTAAAAAAATCGAAAAACCGACGTTAGATCCGATCAATGATTTACTCTGTTCAGCAGCACCTAGGGCTGGACTCGTACTTGCTACTCGCCCAAACGCAAACGTTTCCAGTCAACTGCAGTCCAGCTCAGCAACCCGAGTAGATGTAATTCGTGAATTTCTTTCAGGAAAAAGTTGAAGCGTCCAAGGCAAAAGGAGGTTCACGATTTCGCGTTAAGCATTCTGGTAATCCGATTCACGTCCATTTCAGCGTGCCGCGCGTCACTGTCGCTAACTTCCTGGAGGCGTCTTCCGTATACGGGGAGAATCGTCCGTCCTCTCCTCGGTCCTCCGATTCCTCATGGTACCATAGATGCTTGCTGGTGGCGAAGCGGCATAAGAGACGCGCAGGTGTGGCGGCACGGGTACACAAAGGACCCGTAGATGGCTCAAGCTCTTCTCCTAGCTGGACAGTGCTGGCAGTCCACAGTCCCATACATTTTTACCGGCTTGCATTTGCCTGCCAGACCTCGCGGTCTCAACGAATGTCTAGGCCACCTGGGAGTCCTGGCCCTTAAGTCCGTTCCATCTTCTGTCTTCTACTTGGGACGGGATAAATCGTAATTACCTCATTGTCCTTTTTTTTGAACCAAGTATAGTTAAACCATACTATGCTTTCGAGTCGAGTATCGTTCAAAGGGAAGAGAAGTGGGCGTGGGTGACATACTTAAAAATAAAAGCAAATTCTGATATCATTGATCATGAAAATTTGTTAAATAACGGAAACGGATAATGTTTTGCAAAAAAAAGTAGAATTGTTACTAGGTCTCGTAGAACATTACGTACGATCCTATTCTTCAGCAGGACGCAACGAGATCTGGAGATAGCTTTGTGCCAGACAAGTACGTAACCTCTTGACTTGAGTTACAGCTGGTTAAAGTTTCAGCTCTTGGAATAAAAGTCGTCGGGGCAGCTGCAAAATATCCCTCTTAACCGTCTGTGTCTTTCTCGTCCATTCTCTTCAGCGATATAGTGCGATTCCTTCCTCTTACGTCTTATCATTTCAAGTACGACTTGAATTTCTGCATTTTTCCAACCTTAGCGAAATCTTCGTGAAATCTGGTAACGTCGGCTTGACAAAATTTTTATATCCACGTTTCACGTGCCATGTCGTTTGGATGAAAAATGTGAAATTTTTTACAACTATATGTTAATGCGGAAAACGTTTATAATTGTCAGATTTTAAATGATTCAATCTTTTCAAGAGAACGAGACAGCAAGGATGTTCGAATTGAAGACTACAGATCAGACGAAGGACTATGAATTCTTTCTCCGGAAACGGAAGCACGCGAATCCCCTTAAGCAATCGTTCGTCGTGATTCTCGCTGGCATTATTGAGGTTCACACGCATGCTCGCACGCTCGCACGCACGACACGTAGCCGTAGGAGAAACCTACTATTCAAACGTAATGACCGTTTATAGGAAATAATGGGGAGACCGGTTCACATTTATCAACTGGATGCAACCCCCGCACGTGAAACTACTACTCATTCATAATACATCACTTGGTTCGAAATAACTGGTGTCCCTTCAATTATGATTAGTTAGTTGAGCGATTTTGAGATCTTTTCTTTTTCCTCGTGACAAAGACAAGGCGAGAAAGATCGATTAAATGGGGATATTTCTTGAAGCACAGATCGTTTGTGCCTCAGGAAATTTTAATCGATCCCTTATCTATGCTCGTACCGTACGTAAACTAAACACACGTACTTAGTTAATAAATTGTAAATACCTTGGTGCACAACTACGGCAGGAAATTAGCTACATGCATCCTTTGGGTATTAACGTAGTACAAATCATTCGGTCCGAACACAGCAAAACACGAGGAGAATGCGAAAGATTTCAATTAATTGGCGAACGGTACTTTAATCTTTCGTTTAATTGCAATCCAGATACGTAAGCGCGATATCGACAATTTTTTCAGCATGAAACTCGTAAGCTCAGCGACGAGCGCTATCTTCTCCTGATTCTAATTGCACAGGACGATAAGGCGCAACTGATTCGTATGTTTAGTATTTCTTTATGGATACTACACCCATGTTGCGCCAGTTGCATAAAGAAACGATGAGACGACCATATGATTTATACCGAATCCCCGTTTAAATTCTATTTAAGGAAATCAGGAAAACAAGATCTAAATGAGAAACATTCCGAGAAAGAATTATATTCCTCTTCGTCAGACATTCGTTTCTTTGCTGTCGTAGAGTAGGACACGAATGCACGTGTTCGCAATCCATTTGAAATTAGTAATTTACACGTGGACGTGGAAAAAGCTCGATGCAAGATAAACAATCTTTGTGCGCGATCTGATCGCAAGGACAATTTCAAATCGCGCGCCAGTATCGCGAGCATCCGCGAGTCCACCTGGCTCGAGTCCACTGCGGAGCGGATACTAGATCAGATAGAAATCGATGGCGGAATCTCGCTGAATCTCCATTTACGTCTTATTCAGAGATCCGCGCGAGATTTCCGAGATTATTTATTTGCGCCTGGCATTCAGTGCATTCAGGACATTCAGGGCTCTTTGCAAACCGACCAACCGACCAACCGACCAACCACCCACGCGCTCCTCCACTTACACGCGCTATATATTTCTTTTCTAAGTAACATTATGCGAAGAATTCTCCACAGCTGCGCGGATTTCAACCTTTCCGGATTCCACGCTAGTGGAAATTCGAAACTTGAGGAATTCGTTCAGTACTTTCAATCCAATTATACAAATACTGCTTACGATATTATTGGATAATTCAGAATATACCACGTGGACTGATTTTCAATATTCTTACAATTTTGTTATATTTTCAATATACTGATTTTATTTCAAATCAATACCACGTATGTAACAAATGATCGAGTAAGGCTGCGTACATTTATTTATTTCAATGGTTAGAAAGCATATAGTTATAGTAGACAGCAGTTGGTTAACTATGGCAATGACAACACATGGGATATTCACGAGTGACACTTACAAATGTAGTGTTTAAAGCATTCAATTACTGTTTGATGGAATGTCAATCGCTACGTAAATCACAGGTTATTCATCCGCTATGATAGGTTAGGTTTAAGTCGTTAATTATATATATGACTGAATTGGTCTGCCATTACGTAAGCATATATCTTGATATACACTGTATACTATGGTATATGTTGCACACTTTCGAATAGTCTCCTTCGTCAGACTTGAATTTACTTTCGAGATTTCAATGAATTTCAAAGCATCTGTGTATTCGAATTCCAATAAGTAGTTGTCCTATTTACAGCACGAGACTAGTACCTATGTTTCTCAAACTTCATGCTTCTATTATAAACTATTAAAAAATGCAATGTGTATGCAATTCTGCAAATTCGATAATTTCTCACGCTTAACTTGAATTACTAATGTAATAATTAAAATTTTATAATGATTTTTATACTAAGACATTAATTATAATTAAAACAGCAAGAAACATTGACTTTAGAGTTTTTTTTTCAATAGCTTAGACTTTTTATAAAATATTATTTATCTTCCTTAATTTGTTACTCTACGAGTACGTTTTGGAATAAATTATATCATTTAAGAAATGCCACTTATATAAATCAAATGTCGATATTTAACAAAATTTTTATTAAAATCACAGGTGCAGATTTCACTATTTCATATTAATTGTCAAAAATTCTTTATATAATGTTAATGTTTTGCGATTTGCGTCTCCTGGAGAATTTTCTATCATGTATTGAAAAATCATATTCCGCAATTAGTCGACTGATTACCGAGTGTCAAAGTACCTACTTATCATGATCAGCGAAGTTTGCCCGAGTTACTTTCGGAAACCATATTTCGGGGTGTGGCTTATAGCGCGTTCGGGATCGCGTTTGAAAGTGTTCAAATACCTATAATTGAAATATCCCCGTAAAGTACGCTGCCATTGAATTCGAGTGGCAACCACAATTAATTATCGACGACGTTGATTATTTAATTATATATAATTATTTTAATAAACATATTACACAGGTATAATGAGATACTAGAGTCATAATTGCATTCGAAACAATAAAGTTATCCATGCAGTTAAAGCAATACTAACAGTCGAAATGTATTTCAACGTATCAGAATCACTGGATGTGGTATTTAAAATTTTGAACTGGGTCAAAAAATAATTGCAGTTCATTAAATAATTTTATATTGATTAGAAGCATTAAGTATATCTCATAACAAAAACAGTATACACTATAACGAATTATTAAATTAAAAACGTATATCATATATACGAAATTCCAACTGATAGAATACACGTTATATACTTTATACCCGTACGTATGAAGGTATTTTTCGTGTCAACGCGTCTGATAAATGATGACAAAACAGAGAAAAGTGATTTTGCAATCAATTGGAAATTTATCCAGATCATTCCGGGAATATAGAGGTGATGGTACTTATACATTCTTATAGAGGATATATCGGTTCAATGCAATTCGTATTCTTTTTAAATCAGATCCACCTACAATTCAAGTCAACTTCGACATGATATATGCTGCTTTTAACAGCTACCAAGCAGGATACCGTATCCGTGCTCGATGCACCAACTACATTGTGGATCCACGCCTATGTGCATTCGATTCACACAACTGTCCCGGCTCGAGATGCACGATTGATTTACACGCGACTGCTCGATAGATTGTATTTGCGAGAAATATAATTCGCCGAGAGGCAATTACATAGTTGACGGAAATGCCTGATCGTTCGTGAGCCACCGTGAAATACTTTGAATGAAATTCAAATTGTCAAAATCGACAGCTTTAAAATGCTATCGTCATTGATATCATAGCAATAAGCTCGTTGCTGGTATTAATAAGGTTCAATGCATCGAAATACTCTTAACGTACAAACAGTAAGAACGATTATTTGAATTAACGAGGGGGTGTCGATGGAAAGTTGTAGGAAGACGTTAACATACCATACTATGGGGATTAGCTGTTCCTTACGAGGTAAACCTTCTTTCTGCATAACGATCGCGATCAAAATGGAAAAAGAGTCGATGAGACAGCCGCTTCCAAGATGGAGGGCGAACCCTTCCTCGGTTATTAAGACGTTGGAACTGAAATATGGCGTCCAACGGAAATAATTGCTCCGCGCTCTCGCTCGGCAAGCGATGCGCCAACTCTAATTTATGGCACCGCTATTTCAAGTTGGAAACCCGCCATCTTCGTAAGCCTTAACCTATGTATTTCACCCTGGACTCGAGATTGCAAGTGGCTTTTTCTTGAATCTTTTTCAAAATCGAAGCTCAGCAATCGGCTGGCGGCTAATCGCGTAATCGAATGATGCGAATGCAATTTCAAAATGCATCGAGAAGTAGTCGGGCTATCGCGTGTTCTGTGCCGAATCATTCGACACGATCGGGTGGTTCAATTTATCGGATAATAATACTCGATTAATTAGAAACTTCTTAATTGGTACCGGTCGGCTCGTGCCCATGGAATTTCTGCGTAGTTCGTTAACGATAGAGTACAAGCCTGAAGAAGCTGAAAACCATTCGACGAGTCCATTTTCTAGAACGAAACGATCGTTCGGGACGTCCGAGAAATTGCATATCTCGATTGGACATGCTTCGCGTCTTAGAATTATTAAAAGTTATACAGCGCACGAGAGTGTTTTCCAAGGGTCGGTGGGAGTGAATGGTCGGTAACATTGAGCAGGACGATATCGACGTTCTCTTGTAGCGGTATTATTATCGGTGGCTTCCTCGTTAAAGTTCTGCCCGGCGGGCAACCATCCGCGTTCCACTCGTTCCTATCGTTCAATTTCATCGACAAAGCTTTCATCTATTTTCCATCGGATCGCTCGTCGATCGCTTTCCAGCCGCGCAATGAGCCACGAGATCAAAGGTGCGTTGAGAAAAGTTGCATCCTTGGCTTCTATATATCGCGTACATGAGCCTAGTATAGCGTAACGAGTACAGAGGGATGCTGTAAGCCAACCAGCCAGCTAACCAACCAGCCAGTCATCTAGCCGACTAGCCAACCTCTACTCACAGAGAAGCCGCTTGGGTTCGTAGCTGTGGCGCACGCCGTTAATGGCCAGCAAGTAATTATTGTCTTAAGCCAGGTGGTCCGTTGTTACTTATTAGTACCATAATACAACCACCGAGCTACATAGAAACCCGGCATAAAGCAGCAGACGTGGTCAGCGCGCGCCTTCTTACTGGAGAGACGAAAGGTTATGCCGAGCAACGTACGATCCGAATTCCATTCTTTTCCGTTTACTTGACTTTCGCATTTGCGTCCCTTCCATTGCTTTCATATTCTCTTCTTACGCCTGAGAAATAACAAAAGACTTTCTTCTCGTACTCGATCTCGAAAGTAATTCAAAGTTTCAATAATTTCATTTTCACTTTATAATCAATGACTGCCGATGATTAGACATAAGACTACGCAAAAGTACAGGTATATCTTTTTCATCAAGATAACTTGAACGATTCTTTGTTTTCTGCTTCTGTTACGACGTTTATCCAATTTCTAGACAACCTGATGTATGTATAGCAGCCTTGGAGAATAGAGAGTAGGTCGTACTTTGCGAATAGATTCATAAACATGCCGTGTGCCAGCAATGTTGTGGCTTGTATTTCACACCGAACAGCAGAATAGAAAATTTTTTCCTCTAGTGCGTAGGCACTGGCCTCAGTTCCTTAGATGGAATATTAATTTTTCTTCTCTTAATTAACCGCCTTTACCATGACTGCCGTCGACTCTCTACTGTCCAAGTGATATTGTAACATTAGTTGAGTGCCTGGAGCATTCGAAAAATCAGAATAAAAATGACAAGTAAATATATTGGACAGTAGCATGCATGAAAACATTGTCGTACGAGTAGTTCACGATGTAAGGAGAAAGAAGGCGTGTTTAATGGTTGGCTATAACGAACGAGCTGCATATACGTAATAAAGTTATAATTAACGGTTAGATGCGCAGGGCAAATAACTTCGCGTTAAACTGCGCTATGTACGCACGCGTATTTAAAAAGTTGCTCTCGCCTCTCACGGTTGTTTTGAATAGTTGTAATAGCCGTAAAAACATCACGGAAAGAATTTTCTTTCCACCAGCTATTTCAATAGTTATCTATTTCCTCCACACTGTAATAACGATTTTTAACGCAGTAATATTTCCTGGTCGTATTTACGTTACCACGAGTGCCTGTCAAGCATCGTTCTGACTAACTGTTAGTCTATATGGAAAATGTAATGTAAAACAACTAACTTCGGCAATGGTTCAATCACCATAGCACATGAACAGAAAAATGGTCGAGTTCAAATTTTCGGATTGCGTCAGAAATTACAGTCTGGTAATCCTTTTGAATATATATATATATATATATATATCACCATATCTCGTCATTGATTTTTTACGGTACACCGTTGCTCGACCATTATTTTACGCCCAAATCGTCACCTTGGAGAAAGAACCAAGTGTTTATAAGACCATAAATCATGAGTCCAGGAGCTCGAGCCCAAAAAGATGTTTTCTCTTTCGTTCGCTATCGAAAGAAGGACCGCGGATATTTACGACTTCACTAAAGTTCCGCTCCACGTGCACCAGGCTATACGGACTTAAAGACGTGTTGTAAACTCGTCGCACGCTCCATATCTGTTACACATTCGACATACCAAATATAATTTCTTTTATTTTTATCTTTATAAACTACAAGGCATTATTGAGATCTCTGAGACGGGAATAACTAAATGTTTTATTGTTCCAAAAATTAGTTCGAAATTTGCGTATATCAGCCAAGAGATCTCGAAGCGATCTCATTTGTGGAATGTGCAAATAATGTATATTTAATCCTAAGAAATGCATTTATTACCCAATTTTCTTTTTATTATTACTAAATTATCATTTTATTGACCACATAACGCTTATGAACATCGTATGAAATAAACACTTTTATATTTAGCGATAACAGGGAACCAACCTACAAATCATTATGAAAAAGTACAAAACGTGATTGAAGCCAGGCACTAAGGATTTGTTCCGTTATTTACTACCAGTGCAGCGAAATAACGATGTATCCTTTCTTATCTATATGAATCTAAGAGAAACATAACTACTTTCACAGTATCAGCAGTAAATTTCGGAATACATCCTAAGTAGTCACTGAACAGCGTCGGGTCTAGATAGTAATAAAAATAAATATTCTCTGAGATGCATTTTCTTGCATGTGATGCATTTTTTACGTCATCGAACAACAATTATCATGAGAATTATGATTGCCGTTATGAAATTTTGTGTCGGACGGTACTGCCGGTTTTTAAAATTTTCGTTCATTAAATATTCGCATAAAATATATATCTATACATTACATAAAATCATTTAGGAGCTCAAACTTAAGTTGGTTTTACCACAGAAATTAAATGTATGAGCTAACTTCAGTTGATATTACAGTTGTTAACAACGTTATATATATACTATATGTTCATCCAACTGCAACTTCTCTTCTGTCTATGTTTTCTGCAGTATTATCTATAAATGGTCTATATAGAATTTCATTATCAGCTATTAGCTACGATTAGGCCGCGCGTACGCTGATACAAAACGCATGCTATTTTTCGCGGACGATGTCGTAGCTCGCGGGTCGTTTCATCAATTTCGTAAAGAGTTGAAGAGATGCAGTGTGAAGAGAAGTAAAGAGGAGTGGAGAAGAGAGGAGACCGGAGTGGTGTACCTGTCGCCATGATGAATGTCGTAAGATAGCAAGCAATGGCTACCGACCGACTATGCGTCTTACTTCTGTCTCTTTGCTTCGAAGAATGTACTCCTGTGCGACTAAATTGCCAGTCTCTGCGAAATATTCGCGTAGAGGACACCTATCTCGAATCTTTTAGCTGGAGCCGAGTGGAACATTATTTTCTTGTTCTTTTTAAACCGTAGTAAGAACGAAGAACTCTTTTGAAAATAAAAAAAGTGAGAAAAAATAAACTACGAATACTTATAACACCTATATGTACTATATGTCAGAATGAGTTGTAACGACAATCTTAAAACGAATGAATTACTTTTATAGTGTATAAACTATGAAAAGATTTTTTAATCGTCATTCGGATAAATCTTTACAGACTGTAAACCGAACATTAACATCGATGTCGTGAAATATAGAAGTCGATCGAGTAAGGCGAGCAGCTGATAAATTATTTATTACGGAGATCTGTTTTAGTAAAATCATCAGCAGTTAAATTATTGACCATAGAATGCATCTTTGAATATACGTTCGTGTTATACCTGACGAGTTATTTGCCGACAATAATTTTCCCGCTTCAAGAAGGCCTGAAAGTAACAGTAATATAAATACGGAGACGATAATTACATTAATAACGTGACAATGAGGATTGCATGGTCTTGGTGAGGAATTTGATAATAATAATAATGATTCTAAGACCATTGTCGCTCCTTAACGAAGAAACAGTATTAACAGAAATGAAATTGAAAAGTAAAGAGCGGCGCGTTTTCATTACTCGAGTCAAGACCTCCGAGGTTGCCTGTCCAAACACCCTCGAATTAAACCAACATTAATTTCCAACATGATTTATCACACGTACTTCAACACAGGATCAATAAAAGCTTATATGTATGTAAGTCCGTCACTGGAATCTAATTATCTCATTTTCACCTTAACCTCTCCGTCTTATTAAATCTTAGTAACTTCTCCTTTTATCTTTTAGTCATCTTGCTGAATCAATCAGGAATTCTTATCACTGTTAGTGAGAATTTTATGGCTCTTATACGTTACTAGAAGTACGGAAAACGGTATCCGGTATTCGTTTATTATATACAGGACTTATACTACTGCTTTTATTATGTTTCAGTAATAAAAGCGAAAGTGTATAACGTATTCGGACTGTGTATTACTATAGTAGATAAATATGTGCACACTTCATATTTATTGTCCCGATTGTACTATAAAATTGTCAGACTAATTATTTTATTATGAAAATGGTACCCGGTCGTGATCGTGATACTTAACGTAGAAAAAAACTGGCTCTAATATCGATATAAAATTATAGTATTTATTTATGTTTTTTAAAGGAGATTATCAAATATGTCATTGATTGATGTTGCGTTTACGTACTTAGGATCATCAGACTTTAATCCGTCGGCGGGAACAGACACTATTCGGATGTTTTTCTCTTCCATTCAGCCACAAGATTCGCAAGGGTGGACTATGTAGCTTCGCGAAAAGACATGAGTCGCGAACATTTTTGCATTACAATGAGAATATGAGCAAAAGACTGATAAGTGCGAATCATATGTAAAATAGTATGATTGTCAAAAGTGATTTCTTACCAGAAAATTTAAGAGTAATTGTAGACCCAAAAGTTTTTTTTTTTAATAAAATCTAGGAAATTAAAGATCATGGGATTTCAGCTTACGAATTTTAAGAGTCCTAAATTATAACGTATTAATGGACACATGAGAAACATATCGTATTGGGAAATATAAGAGTTAAATCAACATAGTTGCTACTCACGTTGTTTACGAGGGGTTCGCAATCATAGGTATGTGTTAGTTCATATGGTATAATAATCAAAGGTAGATGCATCTTTAAATAGTTTGCAATGACATGTTATTTCACTTTGCGAATTAATATTAGTAACAAATTCATTGAAAATCATTAAGCCTTACGTTACGAAAGTCAAACATTTCAATTCTTATTTCCTGTCCTACACTCTGGCTACTTCGCGAATAAACTTACCATCTGGTCCGTCAGAGCTGAGAAGAATTACTACCCAATGATTTGTAACTGTACGAATTTCACTATGCTAGTGTAAGAGCCTAAGGTGGCGTCTTCTATACTTACACATACGAGATGAAGATGAAAGCAGTATTTCTAGATTCTCAATGGATAATATCTCACCCAGCCACTCACCCATTTGTATGTTCGATGCAGTCATTCTAAGGCCAGTTCTCAACAGCAGCTTATGGGACAGCTACCACTTGATCGACTGAAACTAACAAAGCCTTTTCTTTACCCCAGCATCGATGATGCTGGACAGATCTTAAGATCCACAATATCATAACACCTATGCTGTAATCATCCAATGGATGTACATATGTACTACGCATATATAAATTTACTTCTATGCATGGTTAGTCGTACGATACAGATCGACTATGTACTTGATCATTCTGCTTTGGCATTTTATACAACTTGTCGCAAGTTTATCTGATTGTGAAATTACGGATGCTGCACAATTCTCTATGTGAGAGAACATGATCATATTTTCAAGCGTTACGATTATTTATTATTTATTTATAACTCAGACAATTTTTCAGAATAGCATAATTCTACTAATGTAACTACGCTATTAAGTTTTGGAAATGATATGCACAGAGTTATACACGACAAACGCGTCATCTGAAGTTAGGCTGTCCATTTGATTGCTATGGTAGAACCAGGTAGAGGTGGTGTGTTTCTCGTGAATCACCCTATATACATATATATATGTGTGTGTGTATATAGTGGCGGTTCATTTAATTGAAAATCCTTTTTTTCTTGCAGCGGTCAGTTAAACTGTTGACTCAAACCGTAGACTCATAGAAACTATCACTTTTACCAGTGAAGAATTATTCACTCTCTGTACCCAGACCAGGGTCTGTTTTAGGTCACGTCTGTTACTCCTCCTATCCTCGGATCTTGACAATTTCACGCGACTCACTGCAAGCCAATTCTTAATTGGCAGCGTGATGACCATTAATCTAGAATCAAGTGAGCTCGACAGGAAACCAACCAGGCTGTCAGGTTCAATCTTACTACCCAAATTATGTGATTGTTCCTGATGTAGGCAGTCATAAAAATAACTTCATCACTCTCAAAAGAAATAACATTGACAAACCACAATTGACCGATTCATTGTAAACGATACCGTCCTTGTTAGTTTTTACTATCCTCCAATTAGGCTCACGTGCATGTAGAAAGACAATCTACTTTGTGTGGTCACCGTGCCAAGCGATTCAACCGCATTGAAAAGAACTAAGGCAAAACTATGCAACCTACCTGTATGCCATATCTAAAACAGAAAAGTCTAGTTCTTTACGACCAGACAGTAGGCCTACTCGTCGAAACACCTACTCACTGTCCTTACGAAAGGCATGGCAGTTATTTCCTGAGTTTATATAACGAAGAATCGCCACACCTGAATATTCAGTCTGTTTTAAAATTAAGGCGGACGACATGTTGCGACTAACGTGCTTGGGTTTACGCAGGTGGACAAATTATATATTAATTATATAAAGTTTGTAACGGGTTTTGCCTATATACAAAGTATATATGTATAATTTATATATTTCATATATAATCGATCATGCAACATTCTAATGCATTTGGATGCACTTTTCCGCCTATTCACTTAAGGGTAAATCATGAAAATTTGTCTGAAATTTATTACTCTGATACTAATTCATATTGTGTCCTTTAAATTATTTACTCGTCCATAATGGAATACACAATGTCCAAAGTATATTTAATAGATTATGAACAATAGTATGACAATCTTGATTTATGGTAAGATTCGTTCGCAAGCTACTCGGCACTTTGGTCAATAAAAAAGATCAAGGTTCGATCCGCATCGAGATGCATCGACAGGGAGAGTTTCATAAATTCTGTTCGGGTAAGCGTGCTATCGCGAGATCTACGCGTGATCATATCTAATAATAATCAGCAACCGTTTTACGGCGGCTCCTGCACCATAAACACAGCATCCGCTAGGCCAATTAACGTTCTGCAACTAAGCTGCCTGAGAAGCCGAGACGACCGAGACGCATATGCTGCCCGTTGCACATGCAGCGAGAGGGTGGGAATCAACAGAAATACTTGAAGCAAATCTAGAATGCCGAGGTAGCTTTCCGTGTCGGCCTCTTCACGCGCATTCGTCACAAATCTACCGTATTCTTAACTAATTATCTATCATTTCTAATGACGATACAGTAAAGATAACTGCGTTCTGAACTGTTCGGAAAATTAACTAAGAATAAACAATATTGATATAAGGCTAAGCAAGAATAAAATGTTTGGAGAAACTCATAAAATTGCCAACGTAAATGTCCATTTTTTCAAATAATTGGAATTGGATTATAAAGTTATTTTCTCGATATACCTTTTTGATCCTTTACATTCATCAACGACCTTTCTACGTTCTCTTTTAATTTTCATTAGCTTTCAGACCTTAATCTGATTTCATGACAGCGAGAGTAAACGACGTGTTAATATTGTTATATCACGTTCATACTCAAATACTTTTGCGAGGGTGACGTGAGTTAACTTTATCTATTTTAGTTAATTGGTAAAACTATCGTTCAAGAAGCAGGCAGGTTACACTTGCAGTCAGTTATAAATGACATTCAATATAGTTGCAATCATCGTTAATCACGGCGCAAAGGGACCAGCTGTGCTCCAACTCTTGCTGTTTGCACGCCACTTGGAACTTTTACCTTGACTTCATCGAGGACGCATGCATACGTCCACTTGGTATCTTATTGACAAGAAAAAAAGAATAGAATAGCATCGCATCTATTTCGAAAACTTTCACGCGGGTGAAATGAACTTGTCAACTATTTTAAACTTGTTGGTCAACATATAAGGCAAAACTTAAGATCTAAGGTATGTTTAGAATTTGGAATACCAATTTTAAATACAAATGAGCGACAATGAAATAATTAATAATTAACATTATGTTTAATAATAAATTATATCAGGTTAATCATAAATGTAAGTTGAAATAAAATTATTTACATCATTTATGATTACAGAAATGCATTAATCAAATTACTCTTAAACATATAAGCAATCTATGAGTAAAACATGAACCTCAAGGAACTCTTTTATGTTGAAACTCATAGACAGATGGGTACTCGAAAATCACATTACTTGTTGATGGACTGAACGTATAAAACTTTTTACCAATAAAACGTACATATATAATATTTTTTTTAATTGCACTACCATGTATTGTATTAACTATCGAATATTGTAGTACATAAAATTTTTTGTTACGTCAGTCCCTATGTTCGCTGGATGATTCCCGTTGGACTTATGGTTTCTTTGTCGAATGGAATTTTCATCACCAAAAAAATTCCAAACACTGAAATTTCTGTTGAATTGAGTACCTATAAAATTCGTACAAATCATGTATAATAAGCATAAACACAGTACAACGTCGATTATCCAAACAGCTTTAGAAGTGTTCCTCTCGTACTTTCATCCATGCAAATATCGTATAGGCTCGTCCCGTAGGAAAATTTCTCACTGTCAATGGTTCTTTGCCAAATATAGTGAATAATTTTCCATTGACTTCCATTGATTTCCCATAAATTTTCGACTATCCTAAAAAATTTATTATTCGAACACCCATGTCCCTCAACTGGTTTGAAAAATCGACGTTCTACTGTACTGTACCACCATACACCAATCAATCCAATCCATCCAATCCAAACCATACACATCTCATTTATATCCACCTTGTAAAAAGTACGACGTAAATATGTACATGTATAATGAGATTATTTAATAATCATTAATCGGTTAACTGACCTAATTGTTTTCCATCGGGACTTGAAATCGTGTAAAAAATTCGAGTTTTATCCGGAACAGGAATTACGTCGACGACATGATCCAAACTCGCAAGCACAACTACCGTCGCGGATTGTGTTTCCCAAAAATACCAGTTGACTACTAGTTCCCCACTAAGTTTATTCCAGGATAAAGAATCGATACAGCCCCAGCCATCAACACGACGGTATCCCAATAATCGCCTTGTATTGACACTCCATAAAGTCAGAGCCGTATCGCCCGATCCTCCACCAATGGCGAGCTTAGCACTTTCCCATGGATGCCAGGCAATAGCCTGAAATTATAGAATTTTCTCGATTATTGATTCGATCCACATTCGGTTCCCGGTTAAGAATTTGGCTGATCGTGATACGTAAACTAAATCTTCGTCCTTCTTTTGAACAGACAATATATACATTGTATGTAAATACAAGGTTATTCAGTACAATTAGCTATAGTTGGTATTTTTGACTTAAATAATTACATACAACGAATCAAGGGTAGATAATAGATATTCATAATATACATATATACTTTATCTTGATTACCGTACCGTTATTGTGGAAAGATGAAAAAATTCAAGCATTATTTTTATTTCCAAAATTAACTTACTCGAAGGGAGCAGTAAAATCCTATTTCCATTATAGGTAGCAGATTCGGCCATGAAGAAATTCGAACTGTTGTGTCACGACTAGCGGACGCTACAAATCGAAAATCCACGGAAAACAATACCGTGTAAATTTCGCTTCTGTGTATTTGTCTGTGCAATATCTTCTTGCCTAAAGAAGCCATATATACGACTAATCTTCCTCCAGTGCATCCTCTGAAGAAATATAATATCTTTATGAAATACAATTTTTAAAAATGCAATATAAAAATATTTATCATATTCACAATTCTATACGATCAATAATACATATAATTTCTTTATAAAGACTATGCACTATTTAACGTAAACAATTATTTAGGATGTCAAAATATTTTCCTAGCAGAAATTTTCTTATGTAAGCCCAGGGCCTGCTCAGGCTCTCACTGGGCCTGCACAGACTTAGTTAGGACCTTGAGGGGCCTTGGATTTTCAAAATAATATTTCTACCAGACCTCTATAGTGCGATTTCTGTATAATAAGTGAAAAATCTATAAAAATAGATGAATTAACGTCATCGAATACTTACGTAACAATTTCTTTATCGTTAATTGACCAATCAATGCAATTAACGTTACAGAACGAACCAAATTCTTCTGCACATGCACAAACGCATTTCCATAATTTCTTTGTCGGTTCGAAAAGATGAACTGACATGTATGCATTTAAAGTAGCTGTAGCAATTTTATTACCTACGTCATACATACGTATACATATACGTATTAAAGGAAATTACTATGCAGTCAATTCTCAATAGTTGCAGCCTCAATAGTCGCAGAAGAATTCGGATCAAAGTAAATTCAAACTAACTGATCGAGAAGAATATTCTGCTTGTTTAGCAGTCGGACCTCTCAATTTTTATGGTTGGGAAGTCAAAAATATCTTCTGCAATACATTGATATTGAAGTTACTTGTAAACAGAATATTTTGGAAACTAATTTCGTTAATTTATAACAATTTGCATTGTAGATTAGTATTCTTCGAAAAAAGTATCCCTTATACTTTATGCACTATTGGTTCGTTCATTTGCTGCAGGAGCCTCGATCGTTGCGTATTTTTTGGTCCCAAGGTTCTGCGACAATTAAGGCTTCACTATATATGATATCTTTATTGGACTTACCACAGCGGCTAAATTTAATAGCAGATACGTATTCTTCTTCATCAAGTCGAACAACCGGTACAACGTTTGTGGCAATAGGAAATAGTGTTATAGAATATCTATCAGTGCCGGCTATTATATTCAACGCGCCCCAATCTAGAAGATTCTTTTCTTTGTAAGAGAAAAGACAGAAAATAAAAATTCATATAATCGTACCGAAGTCATCAATCAATTTTCTTATATGTATTTAAACGTACGTATAGTAGGTTGAAAAGTTATATCATCCAAAATGTATTCGGCAGTACCCAACAGGGGTTTTCTTCGGGATCGAGAATCCCATATGCAGTCATCATCAAGATTATCGTCCCAAAACTCTTTAGGTTTTCCTATGAGGCGACCAGGAACGGTTCCATCAGACGTTGAAGGTTTGCTTAGCGTCAATAAATGCCCCTGTTTCACTCCACGTATAACGTCTGCCTTCTCGAAAGTATATTTCATCAATTTCTTCTGCCATGAACATTTTATAGATTCCACCTTGGATAAAACTCAAATTATAAGTTAAACAATTTGTGACTCATATAATTATTTTGTTGCACATTAAATGAATTATGCAGTGAAACGTTCATAGGCGTGTAATGATAACACATTGGAGTGCAGCCTCGCATCTTCATTGATTGGTAATTAGTTTAATAAATTACACAAGTATATGTTCTATATCAGAAAATGTAAAGGGTACATACAAGTTTAATATGGATTAGCGAAAATAAGAGAACAAATAAAAACGGGAATTAAGGGTGTTCTGGTTCAGGACATGTGGAGCCGTCATCTTCGTATACGTAAGTACATATATACGTACATGACTAGCTAGTAGCTTATAAAAATGTAATAGTTTATTTTAAAGCGGATACTGCGACTATTAAAAGTGTTTATCGTCTATGCTGATTCGTCATTTTAAAAATCACTTAACGATAACGCAGGACATTTATACCGAACGACGGGTGATCTGAGTCACAGTTAAACGATGATTGAACAACCTTTTTACGTATACTGAGTTGACGATCTACTTGTCGTGTGTGGCATACGAAATTATCTTACGCTTGAACGCTTTGTTGATAAGCAATTTACCAAAAATGAAATGAATAAAAGATAATATTTTGAACTAACCTGTGCAAAAAGATCCAAGATATTTTTCTTACGTGAAATCTTTGGCTTTTTTGTTAATAGATGGTTAGCAGCTTCCAGATTCAGATGCCGTCTGTTTGATATAAATCTATCGTATGGGCAGGCAGTATAGTTTGTTAATTGGTATGGTATTCCTTTTGTAGGTTTCAGTGTGTATATGGGGGCTTCTTCCTGAAAGTGAAAGAAATATTGCATACAGCTTGCAGTGCATACTGGACGGTTAAGTGTAAGAGCCGTTTGGCTTTCGATCCAACGGTTATACTACAAATTGTATAATGAACAGTAGACGTTGCCAAATGAAAAAGATGTCAGACGTAAAATCCAAAATTTTATCACGAACCACCAGTCGACGAGCGGTTGCTAAAGGGGTGCTTCCCGTCTTTCAGGATAATTCGTGCTTGGCATTATGCAAGTCTGACAGAATGAAGCTGGGCCGCTTACAGGGGGTAATATTTACCCCAATGCACCCCCTTACCCCCAGTGAACATCTGGCTCTCCTATGGTGATGGATAGGACGAGGTGGCTGGAACCTGGTCCATGGCTGCAAGACCATCACTTCGCGTTACATGCACAGATTTGGAGGGGGGCCTAACATAGGATTCCTTTACCCTTTGGTCATAGACACGAAGCTGTTTTTCATTCATTTAATGATTTTTTTCATCTTCCCTATGTCACACTTAATTTTCTTCGTTATTTCGGAAAATTACAAATTATATTCCTGTAATAATTATAATCGTCTTGTGTAACCTTGAAATATTTTATTTTTATTATATTGATTTTTCAATGTCAGCTTATTTAGGAATAATGCGTATCAATTTCTTTTACAGTTGGCCATGTATAATGTGCTTAGACATACGTTAGGTAAGTATTAGATATGCAGAGATTGTTATAATAATTTTGCTTTTGTTCCTAATGCTCAACTCTGTACACAATCGGAGAAGCGATGTATATTTCAACATTTTTACTAATTTCGTATCGGACGATAGTTCAGTGGATGGAAAATATACAGAGAGCAGAGTGAAAAATAGTAAAAATAAGGGTGAAGTAACGAGGGGTTCTGTTGCAGTAGAATACAAAGTTCTTGAACAAGGAGATCGTCGGTATGTCTAGTGAACGCTATGGATACTGGTTTTCGGGTCGGCAGTCGCCCAGTTGTCCCTTCTCTTATACCGCGACACATTACGCATTAATTTACGCGTCTGCTGACATTTCATCGAAGCCCCTTGATCCTGACATTGTAGGGTTCTCGGGTCCTACTAAGGGGACCAGTGAGTCCTTTGGGGGTCTGCTTCATAACCAGCCGACTGGTTGCTCCAGCCCGAAATCAGTGCACGAATGGGACCTACACGAGCAGAATGTATGTTTGTTTCATTTCTCATACTCCACAGTCACAATGTACATAGTGACACTATAATCAAGTAAATATACAGTTGTACGCCTTTACAAATTTTATCATAGTGCGTATATATAGGTGCGTGTAGCCCGAGGTGAATGAAAAATTCGAAATTTTACGGGGAACCGGCGATACCGGTATTCATCCCCAAAGCGGAGCTTAATGGCAATGGTAATTCATGCGTGCTCGTTGGTTACGCATGCATGCATCCATTTGGTTTATGCGAAGACTACGCGCATTTCTATGCTCGCGCGAGTCTATCTGTACGTATATCCGCACTGTTTGAATCCGATTAATAACCGAGTACGCCTTTGAATAATTACTCTACATTTTCACAGATGTACTTATTACTCGGGAATTATAGCCAGCCGGGAAATTTATGTCGTTGCGAATTAAGTTTATTTCACAATCAGAGTTTGTTGAGGCCTTTGCCTCTATCTGCGCGTGTACCGCTGTGAGATAGGAGCGCTCGTATTTAGTATTTCTTAGACTAGCTGTTAGATCTATCTAAGATCTCGTTGATCGGTTTGCCATCGGTTAGCTATTTATACCGTGCTGTACAAGTAATTACAAGGTGCCATACTTAAGTCATTTGCAAAGCCGTAGCTGGAGAGATTAGACATAAAGATGTGGATTTTTCTATCAGCTTATCTGAAGCCTATAAAAGGATTGAGAAGTAGCAGATAATAGATGTTATGTTTTGGAATTGAAGATATACGTCATTTTCAAAATACGAAACGTAGTAATTTTTGGAAATGTATGATCAATGAAAATACGTATTAAAATGTCAACATTCAAAGCAACGAGGATAAATCTTTCCACGTGTGAAAAAAGGGGTTCGGAATACTGGCAAGCTGTGGCTACAACCCCTTTTATCTTCGACCCCACAAACTTGTCTTATTTTAATAATGTTTAAATACTCGAACTGCAGGGGTCCGCTAAGAATGTACATTCACGAATGAATCCTTGTTATGGCTGCGTACTATGCGATGCCCTTCTTCAGTGTAGACTGTAAGACGTTGAAATGAGCAGCTATTTTTATTTCCGTCTCTTCATAAGAGGATGTACCCCATTATTAAACCAGATTATGACTATTGTTAATACCTTCATTTCATCATCACCAGATAGCGTTGAGTTTATTATACGCGAGAAACATTTATGATCACAATGAGTTTAAAGGCCAATAGAGATGCATTATAATTTTATACGTTTCCAGTTGCAGATAACTGCGAAAGTAATACGGAAAGTTTTGATCTTTGCCGTTAAATACCTTCTTTATAAATACGTATATTCTAAATTATACTTTATTACGAATATCAACCGTAACTCTGTCATTTTTCATTTGCTAAATCGACGCAATTACATTAAATTTAAATACAACGTTTGCACGCAGACTCATAAAATGGTGAAGTTAAAAGGCCAATTCAATGTATCCATATACGGGGATACGGGGTGTAGATGGGGTAGGTTCAAGTTATTTGAATGAAATATAAAATACGTGCAGTCCTACTTGTGTTTCATAATAAAACTAAGATACTCAGATCCTAATTTTACTTCGTCTTATCATTGATTTTATGCAAAGGCAGTAGCATGGCGGCAGATAAGATAGTACGACATGATGAGTTCATGGTAATGTGTCCACTCTCGCACCCTACAAATTGCAGACGCACATTTAGTATCGAAGCGCCAAGCGCACTGCACAGAAATGCACATCGCGTGCCCAACACTGCGGGGGGTTTGCCATGACACCGTGAGCCTGATGTTGCTCCGACGCCGACTGGTGACATCTTCATTAGCTCTGCAACGTCTGGAATGGACGAAAAATTAAAAGTCGCTTCTAAGGAGTCAAACGAATTTGTTTTGACTGCACGTGACGCGCAAAAGGTGCATCTGATGCAGCATCTCGCAATTGAACTCGTTCTTGTTATTACACATGAGACTCTCGTTAAAGAAGCCGATCTGCCGATGCCATTACGAGAGCATTGCGGGATCTTTGATTTTATCAGGTTCAGCGTACACGACTATAGATTTATCGCCATGTACAGAGAGTACGATGGGAAAGTTTCGGAAATAGAAATCGTAGAGAAAATTCAACGTGCATTGCTTGGATTAATAATGTCAGAGGGGCGTTGGAATCTCGTTGCGTAAATGACGTAACGTTTGCGTAATTCCATCAGGACGCCGTTCTGCGTTCATAGTTTTGCACCTTTTTTCCCCCAACGGATCTTATTTACGTCAGCGATTAATTATTTTCCTTGGCACGTGTGTTGCAAGGGATGTTTTCTACTTTTCAAACTAATAAATTGAACTTTGTATGGACTTATTTGCATGGAGCTAAGACGTAAAAATTCTTTGCAGCTGCTCGAGGTGTCCGCGGTTGAAAATCAAGGAAGATTTTCCCATAGGCATCGAAATTATAGGAGACCCCCAGCGAAGATAGTAACGTAGAGAAAAATTTTGTCCATGTGCCAGTACGTCGTTTGGTCTCCTGCTCGAGAAACTGGTTCGGTCAATTACTTCTCAGTGGAGGCCGAATCTCACGCCGTAAGGTGTTGAAGGGGTTGTGCCTGGTTTTCATATATGGTGTCTCCGACTTACGTACCTTTCGAAAATATTGAACGACTATTAAATATTTATATTTCCAAATTAACAATGACAGTACATATTTTCAAGTTGGAAATATTATATTTTCTACATAAATTTTCTCTTAAATATTTATACTAGCACGTTTGACGTATTACTCCCATATACAAAATCACTCATATCATAAGACTTATTTGCAAATACGTAAGAGGAGGATAAGTAAAATTTTATTTATGTTTACGATCTACAATCATATTTATATGCTTGACGTGTGCTTGATGTTATATTTAATAAAGGTAAATGATCCACCCTATATACTAGATAGAATTATTGTATATTCCGATGGGACTACGGACTGCTCCAGCATCCGTATAGAAATAAAGATAGCCACTGTCCAGAGGTGTCCACTGTTCCTTTTGCATAGGAAAACTATTGTCCAAAAACTCACCCAATTTTTCGAGGATCTACTGGACAATTTCTAATCGTTATAACCGGTGGCATCTTCCCACGGTACTACCGTGAACCGGATCGGTCAGCAGATGACACCGCACTCGTATGTACACGCGTCATTCGAAGAGTGTGTGATGCACACGAGCATCAACTGGACACCGTATCACCTGCAACCCAGTCCCAGTGGGTCAGTCTCGCAGGGGGTTCCTTTCGGAAGGGTTATAAATTTGCAGGAGGTACCGAGACGGAGACTGCGTTCTGCTGGCACAGAATGCACAGGAAGCTGTAGTAGGAAAAATGCATTGTACCCATAGGCGTAAAATTATAAAAGTCAAAGTTTCAGCAACGATCATAAAAACCTGCAATACCATATCGATAGTTATCACTATATACATATACAAAATTAATCTCACGTGATACTTGTTATCACTATACCCTGCATCCCTTTGACCGATACGATCACCTTGGATTTTCGGCAGATCCAAATCTACATATATACCAGATATGAACAGACGTTCTTATTGATGACGTCAGACGTGGTCGATACGCAATGCTATCATGGATCCATCAATAAAATAATGTTACGACTCAAGGACGATCTATTTGTATCATGAAGGTGCATAAGGCTCGGTAGGCTTGGTGCTTTCTTATGATCGTACTTACACGCAATTTCTCCTCTGGGCATAGCTAAGCGCGCAGATAGTTGAATGTGCGTATAAGTGCACATGCGTAGCACCTATAAAGAGAGATGGCGAAGACACACGAGCGAGTCTGATCTCAATATCAAAGAGCCCGATGCCGATGGACGCTCCGTAGGACAGAGTCAGCGCGATGTTTTTAATTTGTTGCTACGATGTTGGCAAAAGTGATTACGCTCATTATCCATCCACGCAGCCGATTATCCACCTGGTATCGACAACGGATTATGCTAATCGCACATTTACCCCCGCCAATTTATCTCTATCGATTTATTAATCGATCTCTTCACTTATCTTTGGTGGTCTTTTGAACGTCATTCTGACGTCATCTATTTAAATATCTTCACACGCGTCTTTAGTATTGCGAGTTTCCTCTGACCGTCAAAATAATCCGTCTAGCGTGCTAAGCGCATCAGCTTTCCATAATATTCCAGTGACTTTTTTTCAAAATCGACATTTCCACGTCAATGAGAGCGATATTCGCTACATGCGTATGCAGACATATTCACATACCTAAGCATGTATCCCAGTGCACGTACAGACAAAAAGTCCAGCAAAATTGGTGGCGTTAATAGAATACACGTGCACAGCAATACATGCCTAGTTATCTGGTCTATGTACGTAAGCACATAGCCAATTGAAATAGATACCTTGCAAGAAGATCGGTATGTTCTAAAAAACTCAAGTATCTTTGATTAAGCAGACAGGACCATACGGAATTCCTTGGTTTGTTCCACAATGCATCCATGATCAGTTACAGAGACTAGTGATCGTATGACGCAATATTTTCATCTTATACAAGTTTAAGTCTCCGTGTTCTTCCCTTTCGTCTTCTCTTGATTGTACTTTACTGTATTCGTACAACACGATAAAAAATTGTATACATCCGAAATCTATTTTTAGGGACTCGTTTGGAACAAAAATAAATGGGATTCTCTCTCGTTCATCGGGCTCGTCAATAAAAGATGAGTACCCAATGAAAAGCTTCTGTGTGTGTCGTACGCGTTCTTATACAAATAATGCAATATCGTTCGACGTGATGCAGGATCCCTCTGTACTTAGATAGGTATACGTGAATGCGCGTTATAGTTATACTACAAGAGAATCGTACACGGTGTTTCTTTAGTAATGACTTTGTTTCCGAGAAGAGGTTTGCTATATGGCCGCTGTTGCCACCGCGGGAGCCCTTGTAGCCGTAGTCTTACCGATAATACCAAGTTGCCTGCAGATCGATCGCACGCGATATCTTCAAATTTTCATTTGACGCGACCCTGATATTCTTGGCGAAATTAGGAAAGACGTGCCTCGTTCTTTTCCCGATTGGAATGTAGAGTCCGGGTCGTTGTAAGTGGAAGAGAAAAAGTGTACTGCGGAACTTTATGCTAATCCCTCTAGGCAACGAGATCCTCGATCGAGCGATTCGATAGCCACCATCTGCTTCTTATATATCGACGTTCTATCTAGGGACTTTTTTTTTAATGGCCGAGATGGGATAACTAGTTGCATGCGATGAACGATGCGCGCGTCTGACTAGTTGTGTATTTTTTGCAATGGAATAAGTGAACTGGTAGTGTCGATACTAATAATGAACGTCACTGAGTTTATATATGTGATATATTATAATTTCAGATAATTTAGTCTCACTGGATAGCATTCATTACTTTGTTATTCCCATAATACGTTAATGGTATATTTTAATATTATATGACATCAGTGTACCTTATCAGTGTACTTTGTTGTGAGATTAAGAATGATAAATATTGGTTATCTAAATATTTTTATTTTTTACATACTTCTGTATTACATCAATCTGAAATATGTGTCACATGCCTGAATAATAAATATACGATAACTTTATCATATCTCTTTAACAAATATTCTACTTTCTTATAACTACATGTAATACTCTGAAAAAGACTGCAGTTTTCTGTACATTGATTGTTATTTGCTCAGACGAACATATGGGAAGATGTCAACACTTTTAAAAAGTCTCTAGTATTATCCATTCGAGCAAATCAGGTATAGAAGCAGTAACTTATACATAATACTTCTTGTCTAGCCGTTGAAATTGACATATGTAAGAAAGAATTTAATTTTGTAAATTACGCCAACGTGAATGAAAATTCGGTTAAATCGATTAAATACAATTATTTGTCGTAGAGAACGTCTATAGAAAAAATATTAAAGAAATGTGAAATGTGATCTGGAACAAGCAGGTAATGATTTTTATAAGTTTATATACTCTCTTGACGAAGACAGTTCTCTTCTCGGGTATAATGTTAAGCCACTATCTTTTATCTTTTTTTCAAAAGGATACGTTGATTGATCAGAGATGAGTTTTCCATCTGGACATGCTTCTTCTCCCGTGTTGCTTGGTCAACGGGGTCAAAAGGTTGGGCACGCTCTGATGTCAGGACAAACGAGTGGGTCTTGAGCTGGGGTGTGGTGGGGGGGGGGGGGGTCCACAAGAAGGAAGGGATTTGGGGGTTCCGAGAGGGGGAAGATATTCCTGAACAGTAGGTGCCTCCGAGCGCATAATACAAGCAATAATACGCCCCTCTTTGACGCACCGCGCGGTATTAGATCGTACGTTAGACTCGGGGATTGGCTCCCGATGGACACAGAGGTTGGGCCAGTACCTCCGGAGCTTCGCAGGGGGGCCCGGGTAGAGAGGTGGTGAGAGTGATGCGGTCTGCGGGGGATACAGGGGCACATGGGGGCACACAGGAGGGTACACAGTGGGTAGACAGTGGGGAGGACCAGTGGGGTCCAGCCTCATGATACAGCTCTCTGTTTCCGCGCTATCAGGTCGCGGGGGCGGGAGGGAGGGCAGACAGTTGCAAGGGGAGGTCTGTGGGGGGCCTAAGGTGCGCGGGGCCATCGCGGGGAGGTGCTCCTGGGGATCGAGGGAGGGGAGGAAGAGGGGTCACGAGGAGTAGGGAGGGGGGCAAGTAAGCAAGCACGCACGGCATCCTTCGGATAAACCGTGAAGCGGCTGAACGGGTCCTGAACGGTGCTGAAGTTGGCGTGGATCGTGGATCGTGGATCGGCTGGCGGGGTCCGTTCCGGGCCCGTTCTGGTCCCGCAGCATCGGGCGAGGATCTCCGACAGTGCCTTCAGTCGTTCGCCGCTGTCCCTACGAGTAGGAGGTCGTTCAGGAGGAGCAAGGTCATCCTGAGATCAAGGTGAATCGAGCCGCTGGCGACCCAGTCGACCCAACTGACTCAACTGAGCGCGCTATATCCTTCCACGAGCAACTCGTTTGGCATCGATGACGCGATTGGCTACGAATCAGTATCGACAATTAGCGACAAGATAATTCATGGTACCAACCCGTTACCACCAGAAGGGGGTAACGGAGCAGCTGATCGAAGCAACGAGGCTTTCTAGTATACCGACATTTTTGCTCTGCGTTACACAGGATATCGTCATCTTGAAGTGAGCACGCTGGAGGATATAATAAATCATTCAAATCTCGTTCTCTCAACAGCAGCTTCCATTCCAGAGGTTCAACAGCCTACTAAGAATCGTGAAGTTCCTTTTCGGAATCGATACGAGGGATACTCGAAACCTTCTGGGACGTTCTTTCTTTTGTCAGTGTTTACCAAAGAACAGGATCATCGGCTTATGTCGTCAAGAGGGACGTCTGAACGATCGTTAACACAGATCTAAGTGGAGATAATCAAGAACTAAGTGCCATTGATCAAAGAGTAGAAGATGGATCGTAAGGACTTAACAGAGAGAATTCGACGTCCGTGTTATCTCCGGAGTGATTACCTAATTGAACGTAAAAAGAAGCCACAAAGCGAACCGCGAAGGATCAACTTAGAGTCGAATGTGAAATTCATCGTCAAAGTTTCAGATCGCATGCAAGAATTTCCAAGTGAAATGTTTTGTCAGACGTTGTCTCGTGGCAGGAAATACGAATCTGACGTGAATAAACAACAGTGGGATGATAAAAAGTAGAAACCGGAAGTAACGACTTCCTAAAGAGATCATAGAATCTTATGGCTTTTGGCATCCAACGAACGTCGCGCGCTGTTTTATTAATTGAGTCCGGTACACGATGGAACTTATCCTGGTGTACAAACGAGTACAAAATTACATGTTACATATTGATTTACAATTTATGTGTCGAATGCATAAAGAAATCTCTAAAAAAAATTGTGCCGATTAGAGGAAGCAGATATCAAAATCCTATCTATAGTTAAAACTATGTGTGAACTGTCAGTGGATCTTTATTGATCGTGGTTGTTGTGTTACATAGCATAACCATTTCATTTTGGTCGAACGAAAACGAAAATAAAGCAAGTGAGAAGAATTTCGATTCTCGGGATAAAGTAGCTAAAAGCATTGAGTGTTCAGCGTGTATGATTATGCGCTTATAACGTCGGAGGTGTTGCGTTACATAAACGAACCGGTAAAAGTAGGGTTAGTGCACTGTCTATCTACTTACTTGCCAATCGACTCGACGACGCTCATCGAGATCGGCGGGAAGCCTCTATGGAGGATTTACTTACGGAATATCCTTAACCAAGTGTGCCTGTCTTTGCGAAGTGGTGAGTTCAACAAGCGCCAGCACCACGCCGGGCGATTTCAACGTGCGAACAGACGACATGCCCGTCAGAACCATCGAACGCGCGGCTGTTCAGCGGCTCAATCCTCAACTCACGGTAAGTTTTCTATGCTAGTCGAAATCACTTGGATCACACGGATTTCAACAATTATATTCCAATGACGCATTTTACCGAGCTTTTAGGTATAAATGAGAAGTATTGGAATAAACGAACAATTATAAATAGACAGTCTAAAAATAATAATCGGTATTCATTTTTTTTTACCGATTCGATCCAGTATTTACCAATATAGGTATAGTATAGATAATGTTGAGTATTGTTATAATACTCTTATGTATGATTGGCCAATTCCTATACGATGGTCGGTTAGACCTCTTCCGGAAAGTTCTTGTATAAGGTGTGCGATTGAACAAAAACCGTTTGGGCGATACAACGTTCTTAATACGATCTCAGTACCGAGTGAATTTCAATCCTGATCGAGTGTAAAAAGTGATTCTTCAAGATCGTTCACCCTTCCCGTGAGGATGACACAGCGTCCTTCGGGTCCTGTGAGGTATCTACCTATATACCTGGCCTACTCCATCCTCTTCAGTCTCTGCTCCTCGAATCGCCGCGAGTCGCACGTAGTCATTTTTACGAAGAGTCCTGAGCCGACCTAGAAAACACAATGAACAAACCTGACTTAGCCGCGACTTAGATTGCGTCGAGACTGCGCTTATCCGTCTCGCCGCTCCGAAGCGAATTGCAAGACATCACGACTCAAGAAGTCACCAGCAGAATCGAACGATTCATATAATACATGTGGCTACCATATAGTCTTCGGCTCATTACATTCCTGTAAGGCATTTCTCGTTTATCACGTCCCCCCTGTGTTTATGTAAAGTACATATATAGTTAGACAGACGTAATCGAATATACAAAAAAATGAGTTATTCATGTATTCGTAATTCGCACGTTTCATTTTTCACGTGGGATTTCTTCGAGTAGTATGTACAAAATACGTATATTATAAATCTCAAGGTACCATTTTATATATAAAATATTTATATGCAGTCAACTCGAATATCGATTAGTCAAAAACCAAGCCGAAACGACAAGCAAGGTCACCACGCGATCATCGACTCGGAACTCATACCGCTCAGCTGAGCTATTCTTACTGTTCTTCTTTATATTCTTTTTCTTTCTTTCTCTTTCCTTTACTAATGTTTCTTCTTCCTCTTATAACCTTCTTCCTCGTGGCGGCGTCCTCCTGGTTCTCGAGATTTTATTGAATCCCGGACATAGGCAGGATACCCTCTTGAACGCTGGAACACTGGAACAGCGGAACGCGGGTGGTTCGGACTTTAGATCGTTGGTTATCGACTTAACTGCTACGATAACTTCGACTCCGACGTCGCCGCTTTTCCAGCAAGGTTGTACAGGTAACGAGTTAGGTACCTGTGCGGGCAGACGCAGGTAAGGCAGGCAGTCAAGTACCCAAGTACCCACCTTTGCCAGTTTCACAACTCTTTCGCCTCTTTACGCTCCTACGTCTGTTCTCCTTCTCTCCATTTTCTCCGTTTCGTGGTAGCTATCTTATATTTACTAGTTCTGTTATTCAAATGCGCCTGCAATTTAGACCGTAGGTTATCGACTTAACTACGCAATAACTTCGACTCGTGTCCCTTATTTTTCTTTTCGCAGTTTTGTATCGCCGATAACGAGTACTGCTATATGTAGGATTCCACGTTCATCGTTAGCGGAATGCTTTTTCAATCGATTGGCATTTCTTGACTGTTCTATTAGACATTTGCGACTATTCCACTTAATCACTACCTATGGTCGATCCACGAGTTCGATGTGTCTTTTTTTTGATAGTTTGAAAACAATGAAGTCTCTAACAAGCTACACGTGGCTCTATATAAAATTGTCATTATTCTTCTATCGTAGCTTGTATCTTCATGCTTTGAAAAGCCATGTGTAATTTGCTAAAAATTGAATTTTTTGACAACTGTCAAAAAATCACGCTGAACTTGTGCGCCAACTATAGTATATATTTTCGATTGCTTATACCCAGTCCTACCTACCATTACTAGATACAAAAATGATCATTATGAATGGCGCCTTTCGACTATGGGGCGTCTACTCAGATAGTAGCTAATGTCTTCATAAAGTGAACTTGGCTACTTAACTTCATTCGATGCCAGTCGAATTAACGGTGCTAATTGCGCGATGCTCCTCAACTTGACTCTCCTGAGTTATTCTTGACTCGTTCTTCAAGATTGTATTGACAATTAAATGTATTACACTGAAAATGCTAGCAAAAATTTTCCCTGCCATTCAAAGACTACAAATTTTATAAAATCATTTCACACGAATCAAACGAGTACTCAAACGAGGGAATGATCGTCAGGTGATATCGATTCCCCGATGTTCCCCAGGACGTCGAATATGGAAAGTCTGGGGACATCAGGCTACGAATTACTATAAGATGAACTTGACGCCGGCGTTGCGGCGGCTCGTAAGTAAAGGCGGTCTCCATTCGTTCTTCACGGTTTACAGGACTGTGTTAATAAGGTCCGAGCGATATTTTCCACTTGGTTTCAAAACGGTTTAGCGTCCGATCGGATCATACGCGCGGGCTGGTAAGGCGCACGTTTCTTACGATTTTGTGATCGTGGCGTCGCACGATCGCATGTCACGAGATCTCGATGTGTCACGGTGATCGATCACCGTACACATAAATATGCACGCACAGTCTGCCCTTCGGAATGTTCAACGTCCGATAGAGACTCTTTTTATAAGGAGGTCCTATCTTTCCTCCCCTCTATGCATGTATTCGCCCCTCTTCCTTCCCCTCGTAGCCCCTCGCCAGCAGCGCGCGCATGTGTCCCTCTAACTCACCAACTCTGGAGACTTTCTGAAACACGTCAGTGCGTAGGTGTACGGATTATTAATGCGTCAAGTAAAAGCTCATTGAATTACCAAGATATTTGCCCTTTAACTTGCTTTACAATCTGTCCGCGGTCCTCCTATCCACCTTCTACCTTCGACGAGAGGAGGTCGCCTTTCTCCGGCGTCCGAACGCGCGTCGCGAATCGCTATGGCAATGTTGACTATTACGAAAAATCTTGTAACGTCCCACGGGACATACATAGATGCCCACGTTAAAGATCGGTATAGCCCGTAAATATATTCCGATCCAATGATCGGACGGCCAAGTCTCTGGATTGCACCTCAAGTCGGTGACGCGATCGATCGCTATGCGTCTATCCTAGGAATCGTGATTAGCTTACGATAAAATTGTTAATTGAGAGCAACTTTTCGAGTCACGTAGAGACTTCGGTATCCTGATTGGTTTTCCAGCGAGTCCGATCGCGCGATCCGTGAAAGACTCGAACACTTGAGATCGATGTGGAGGAGGGGTACGAAACGTGTGGAGAACTAGGGACTCGATCGCGGATCTAGGGGAGGAGGTAGACAAGATCCTGCAATAGATCACTGGATCAGATCCGCGATCAGTGGACCGCTTCACGCTCTTTCTTAAAATAGAACAATTCCTGGAATGGTGTTGACACCCACATAGCCGTCACGACACATGGCTATGCTTGTTATGAGCTTGACCCGAAAGAACCTGTTGCGATGACCCGCGACTTGCGACTTCTGTTATGCATTTTAATACAAGCATTCTATCAAGTTACGCTGTGATGAAGTCTTAACAGCTGGAACGACAATTGATCGGCTCACGTGTCTAGTCTCTGATCTACTGTTAAATACTTTATTGCTAAGATGCTGTAATCAAACGCTCTTAATGCTCGACATCCCTTCGATGTTTAGTCGACTTGATTTTTTTCAATATTTTGATTTCGGTTCATTTTCATTACACTGTTTTGTATAGGTTCATTGTGACGGACTGCCATGCGCTCCTTTGGATGCAACTACTTCGACTCTTGATAGACGCACTGGTCGCCCACGTATTGCCGCATCGGCTGCCGCACGGTGCATACATATATTCATGTGGGCCAGAGCCAAAATATTTACTTTACGTTCGTGCAGCGCAGCTTGAAAGGCGTGGTGCAGTCTGTTTTCTTTATTATCCGACGTTATGCTTCAGATTACAAATACATCCATAAATTCTTAGCTCAAAAATTTGGTACTTACAATGATTTATTCCTAGAAACAAAAGTTGACCTCGCACGATTTATTTATTGAATTATCTTCAAAATATTTTTGTCCTATTAGCGCTATACATTTTTTTCAAAATTTAAACAATCGTTGCGTTATTTTATTATTTCCTTTGTCGGTACTAGAATCCAGGAAATAGCGTGTTATTGCCAATCGCCAGAAGTGATTCGTGCATCGCAGTTGCACCACGAGCATCTGTTTAACAGAGTAAAGGCTTGCCACCCGGCGTAACCCTGGAATCGTGGGTCCGAGTCTAGGCAGATACTAGATAGGATTCTGAAAGCGGTGCAAAGTTAGCGTTCGCTCACGCCCAAGCAAAATACCGTAGGCCGACCCGCCAAGGAGTCGGCAGTCACGATTGCTCCCGAATCAGTTCGATTAATCGCATTAAGCGACAACAATCGATAATTGCTCTTGCCTAATCGCGACACAATGAGCTATCGACTCTTAATAATGATTATAAGACGGGATCCTACTCTGCGGTACTATTGCCCGTTTCGCAGGGGCCTCATGCTGGGCCCTCCTTACCTTGCTGCCGTTCCTGGTGAAGCAATGCACGCTCCGAACCCAAAGGTATTATCTCCTGACACGAAGTGCCTGCTCAGACGTCACCGACTCGATACGAATCCACTTTGCTGCTTTTCCTACCTTTCTGAATTTCTATGTACGTATAATGTTAGCTGCTGCTGATTGATATCGCATTTTTATTATTTACTCAATACAGGACTAGTATTTTAATGGTTTATTTCAAGAATTCTAAAAATAGGTATGCTACATTTGCTAGTACCATAACCGATACACGATGGTGCGAGGCTACGTTAAATTGCTATTTTATGAACTTCACGGATCAGTACCATGGAAATAAAGTGAAGTTATATATGATCTGTTTAGACTGTCAAGTAACCTGAAAATTACGAGAAAACCCATTGCGGAGCTAGTCAGAAATAATGTCTGCAAGTGAGGCCTTTCTTTCACTGAGGATCCAGACAATGAAGAATGACGGTAGTGATCGTAAGGCCCAGCCGTCGTATTGTGCTTTGTAATTGTTGTAAATTGAACGAGTTGGTAGGGCCCTAACACTGATCAACCGTCGATCGAAATCTCGGCTTGCCTACTGTGTTGGGGTCCGAAGGACCCCGAGTTGCCTTTTCAATCATCACTCCTTGTCAAACCACGTGGCCCATATCCATCGGCAACAGTCTAAACACTCCTATTGCGGAACTGCTTGCCAATATCCTGTTAACTTCAACGTTCATATCGAGAACGTGGTAACGATGTCCTGCATGAAGTTTTCATAGAATAACCAGCTGAGTATATTTATTGTAACTCCTTTTTCTTGTCCGGATTGAAACTTAAGGATTTTTATACTTGTTTTGAAATTCATAATGGAGCGAGACGATTTGGATCGGCTTCAGATTCTTCTGACAATGACGAGCTACTATCTGGCACTCGAAAAAAGCTAGCAGAGGAATGTGATTCAAGGCTTGTTGACCCTACCCGATAGAACTAACTTGTGATTTCACGGTTTAATCTTAGTAAGAATGGCTGTCGATGGTAACGCGGATGTGTCGTTGTAAGATGAATGCTGCGTCGATATAGACTCCCTGAAAAAGGAAGACGCTCTTGGGATGAAAGAGTTTCATAGGAAAGGCCGTTACTCTTGCACGCACACTTTACAGATCCTACAAGATCCTTGTCCGGATCTGTTTCTATGTACACCGTCATCCGGGTACGGAACGTCGCATTCACTCGAGTCACAAATTTCCGTCGAGTTGGTCGATAACATTCAAAATTGTCCGAAACGAGGAATTACACTCTGATGAGTAATCCTCCAATTACCTACATACGATATACAGTACCTACAGAATTCCATAACGTACTAATACAGTAAGGCTAGATACATCTCATGAATCGGCCTGGCAATTCATCAGGTGGAATGGCTTATTTTCATCCAAGTAACCCAACTGACCTCTCAGGAATGACGTAATTTTATCATTATCGTATAACCATTTGTTTAGCATCGAGGCTGATATCCTCGAGTTCCGTTGCGTTCCCAGTTCAATTATGACTTCATAACTTCGCACAAATGACTTCATACATGAGCGTAAATCATTCAGTAAACTTGTAAGACGCTGTATCAGTATGATACAGAAAGCTTATGGTATATATAAATATCCACGTTGTAGACTGTGTTGCCCAGTGCGCTATCGCTGCCGGTCAAACAGTGCGCTCACGCTTGTTTATAACGTGGCTGGCGCAACGTGCGTGCTACGAGCAGAGTCTATCTGTCTCCCAGGATCAGTTCTCAGCTTGGTCCGGCCTATTGTTGAAAGAATTACTGGAATTCACATATCGCTTGTTAAATCCTTCTAACTCTTATCTAAATCCAATGTTCGTTTAGGTATTGTCTTATTAAGAAGTTTCAAAGGTTTCGGTTCGGTCTCTAGTCAGAGCAATCTGCTCACGTGGACATTTCACGTTTCTCTAGTCGTCGAACGTGATCTTCAACCTTCGAGCGGTTACGGTCGTTACCGATTCTTCCCCTCGTAGAGGACAATTCCACGAGAATCTGGGATACTGGTTGGACTGTGAGCAATTTATGGGATTACTTGCGTTGTGCTTGAATAGCAAAGCCGCTCTATGTCCTACAAGTTATCGGTGAGTTTGCTTCTTGGGTGGCTTCGCCGCTCCCCGGGGGGTGCTCTTCTCCTCGTCTCTTTCCCTTTCTCTCCACCACTTTCTTCTCTCTTTCATTCTTCATGATACTCTCTCGGCGTTTCTACTCCTCTCATCGCTAACCTTCCTTCTTACTCTCTTTTGATCCTCTTCTTCAGAGTGCCCAGACACCGGAACGTATCCCAATGGAATTACTCGCCTATTACCACGTAGGTATGTGCATGCGTATACATCGCAGTTCGCGGACCCGTAAAACAGTTCGTTGCGAAAGGCATCCGTTCAGGTGAAACACGATAAGGCTTCCTACCGAGTGCAGCTCGCAGTCGGTTGCGTCGGATCGATTTTACAAGTTGGAATTATTTTGTCAAATTAATCCTGGCGCATCTGGAGGGAAAATACATTGCTGAGGAATTGCAACCATGTGAAGTTAAATGCCAGCAGTATCGATTTGTCCAAGATTTAACAAAATTTTTTTCATATATTACGATTAGCTTATCAGCACTTAGAATTCTTGCTTCTTCGAATGTTCATCCAACTCTAGGGACACGTAAAATGTTCTATACTGGTTAAGAACTTGATATGGAATGAATTAAAATCAATCGAAATATCGATACTATTCTCTACTAAGGTTGTCTATGTATGCTGATTTCCTTGAGAAGCATAAAAATATTATTGGAATCATAAGATTCAGTTCACGGAGTACAATTGAAGAGCGATGCTATTTACGTTGCTTCGTTTCGGCGAGCGTTTGAAGACGTTATTACACCGCACCCCGTCGTCCTGCTTCATCGAAAAGACACGATTCGATCTCACGAACTCAAAGAGGAAAAGTTCTGCATCGAGTCCCAGAACCCGCGTCGTAACGCATCTGCCTCTGATAAATCCAATCAGATCGGCTGTCGACACCGAACCGTAGTCTTAGTCTCAACTCCTTCGATGTAAACTAGTTTTGTGTATAGTAAAAAGAACCAGTGCATCCTCCAGTGATCACATAATCGTGCGTTCACCTCCCGCAGGCCTACGCCATCCTCTCTTCTAAACCCGTCTCTTCCTGAAGCAGTCCTACCTCATCCACCACCGCACCTTCCTCATGCTCCTGAACCAACTTGGTTTCACTCCCTGCCTCCGATATCGCCTCCGCTGAACCTCCTCCTACTCTTCCACCTTCCGCTCCATGATCTCTCGAACATTTACATTTTGGTTTGCTCCCATCTTTGCAACCGATTGCGAACCTGATTCCTCGATGACGGACGACCTCCTGGTGTTTTGTTTGGAAAGAACTCTTATGGGCAATGGCCGATGGCCGATGGAGCATGAATGACACTCATGCCATTATTTTTGAAAAGTAATAAACATAGGGCTTATTTAATCTGTGATTAATTATGGTTTATGTTATTCAAATTTTATGCCGATAGTGCGAGCCAGGCATTTCCATAGAAGTTGGATCGTTCGAAAAGTGTTTATTAAAGGTGTGTCGCGATTTGCTTGGAACGTCGGCCGAGTCGGGCAGTCGCATTCCACATGACAAAACGAACAAAGAGGCAGGAGGAACAAATATAATTTATTGATCCGATCGAACCGGTCCGTAGCAAATGGAACGCGAAGTCTTTCGCTCGATCGGAAAGTAACGTCGTCCTTCTCGCCGACGATGGACTTCCTTTTTTTTCGACGTTTACAATTGGCTCAGAAATTTTAGAAAATCTAACATATCTAAGTCCGAGATGTCTGCGATCTTGCCTTTGCGGGTGATGAATTGGATGCTTCGGCTAAACGTTTTACTCCCGAGGTCACATAACGATCGTATCTATGAATGATCTTCATATACGAATAAACAATACATGCAGGTAACAGGTATATTTACTTGTCACTGTTCTATATCCAGTACATCCGTGTCATTGACGTAAAAGAACTAAGACTTCGACAGCTCTTATGGACAATTTTTTGTAGACAGGTGTAATTTCTGTTAGCCTTCTATTTGAACCTTCCTGACGTAAACCGCTTGAGTCACAATGAAAAAGAGATGATCGAAAACAACCCGTCCGAGTAAAAAATAAGTCCTGTTGCTATACTTTTTCGTTCTTCGCGGCAGACTCGGGTAGGTCACAAAATATCTACTGCTTCTATCCTAATGGTTCTGATTTCGTTCTCACACTGATTTAGGCCAGGTCGTTCGATAAATAAGTCCTGATGAATCTGATCTCTTTTTTTTTTGACTCAGGGCACTTTGTCGTTTGGATTACTTTTACGTAAAAGTTACTAGACAATCAGTCGAATATTGATTGTTGGGTATTTGAAATACCGAAAGATTGTTCGGAACTTTTTGCAAGAAAAAAAAAAAGTTTTTTCAAATAGAGTCGCGTGCATATAAATAGATAACTAAGTACATCAGGCACTGATACTTTACGCGCGCTATTATATTCATAATGTAGCCTCTTGCGTTATATACGTTATTGCGGGAAATGAATACATACGTACGTGCGTATATCTCGTATGAGTATACCAAGGCACATGCACTGAACATACCAGAGAACGACAGATTCTTTCTTACAAACGTGCTGCAGATACGTAACACCAACCTGCTAACAGCTAATGCATCGGTCGCGGTGTACTTTTCATCGGGTTACGACGTAATTCGAGCACCTGCCTGGAATTCGTATTGCGTGTTCGCCGCAATAGCAATGCTGCAGCGGAAACTTCAATGTAACCAGACAGTATCGACAACTCGAGAATCCTTCGCGTTGTTTCGAAAGAAATAAAAGTATCCCAAGCGGAGGAAATTGAACCGTTAACCTTTGACCCACCGTATGAACTGTCCGAGAAACCGATACCAAGCGAATCAAAACTTACCAATGATTTTTCTACCAAAATGTATACCTACAGGTATTACGCATACTACAAGTATGTGTATCTCTTCTCTGTAAAAAATTTCGCAATCACTTACGTACCAACGTACGATTCATCCGAGACGGAATGTTTTCGTGAAGTGAATATACGGCGTATCTTTCGAACTGCATCTGATACGCCTCTTTGCTTTCGCAAAGTATCTCCATGTGTTTTCGAGCGTCTGCGTGTGCGGTGCGTCTCGATATGTCGTCGTACGGAATAAACTTCACGAGCTAGGGCAGCCCGTACGCCTACGTAACGTTCATATACAGTGCACACCGTTTCATGACTACGTTTCACCTAGCTGTGGGAAATTATAGCAGTTGAAAGTGGAATATCGGTGGCTACATTTTCTAAGGCTCCTTTGCATACAATGCGCTATCACAAAACGCGTCGGCATTTCTTTATGAACTATTCGTAGTCACAAAATCAATTCGCAATATCCACAGTAGTAACAGAGTTGGAGAACGAACGATTTTCTCGTTTCTATCCGGAGCGCCGATCGTAAGTACTGCATATATGTATGTACCTACAAGGAAGACATTTTTTTGCTTTTTTTTTGTTTTTTTTTTTTTAACAAAAGTATTACCTGCTTCAAATGCATTCTGTAGGATCCCTAAACGATACTCGTACATTCTGTGAGAAAAATTCTCTAATTACGTTCACTCGTAACAATGTAAAGTTCAAGGCGTATGACACCTGCGTCATATATTACAGACTCGCCCACGTATTATTACACCTACGATGTCATTGTGCATTTGCGAATTTCGTTCTTGCGTAAAATGCGACGTGGTTTCTCGTGCGAAGTACTTTTACAAAGCATCCAACCACCGTAAATTATATTACCTATGTATCTGCTATGAGATAGTAGATACTATAGATGCTAGATAAGGAAGATAATGTTTCGGACTACAGACAAATAACAATGTGCAAATAACATAACTTGTTTCCGCGATGACTGTTAAAAATTTTATATTAGATGTATCTTCGGACAGATATGTTTTCTTCGCGATATTTATACTCTGATTGCTTGTACGCTACGATTTGCAATAGCGATTACGATTATGGATGTTATATGTTTACATATATAATGTACGCGCAGATATACTGTATATGTAAAATTGAAAAGCACGAAATTCTATAATATAACCAGATAGTCAAACATTCGTGTGGAATATGTTGACGTTTACATTTAGAAATGAAAGAAAAGTTCTTTTTCTTTCATTTGTCCAACTGGTCTTAATCCTCAAAGAAAGAGAGAGAGAGAAATCAATTTATTCGATGTGTGGTTCGAGGTAGAAGTAACGACGAAGAAATTGCGTACATGTTAATTATACCATATCTTGAATTCAGCCCAGAATATACAGGATTATTCAGGACTATCACACATCCGATTGAAGTTATCTTATCATTTAGTTTCTGTACTGAAACCAATTCCAGTTGGCGCGTTAGTGCTGAATAACAGTGTAGATATCTGCATAAGCTTAACGGAAACTGGAAAGGATAAAGAAGGGATCTAATGTAATAATAAGTTGTTTCCGCTGTATTCAACTACAATCTACACAAAATATATATATATAACAGATTCCACGCGAGTTTTTATATGCTTAGCGTCTGACTTTCTTTTTCGTCATTCTTACATATATTATCATTTACCATATTAGGTTCAAGTACGTTTATTGTAAGTATGGATATGTGTAGCACATAAAATATAAGCTTATAGAGTATCGCGCAAGTTGTGGACCAGATGAGTATAGATATACTCATATGGCAGTATGCTTGAACGAAACATAGGCAATAAACGTGATCTAGGTTTCATTTAAAAGTCCTTAGTTTTTTGGTAATACTAATCAGAGGCGTCAATGCAAATAAATGGTAACTGCGAATTTTGAGTTTTCTTTCTCTGCGTTTATTTCGTCACAGCGACAAGGTCAAAGCCAGTCGCAGATGCCTACTAGATACTACGAGGAGCATCAGTTCCTTGCGAATGATATGGAAGTAAAACAAGACTTGAAAAGTCTACAGACATAACGTCATTTTCGAGAGATACTCGCGCCTGTAGCTACAGATCTGACGTGTTTTTAATATTTTTGCTATATTTCTCCTATACTTGAAGTCTTTTGAAGATTATTATAATTGCATTTATCATATGTTTTAAATTAGGCAAAATATTATACTACTATACAAATACATATTGGCACATAACACGTTAACCATTTAATCTGGTATTTAATCGGTGGTTCGACCAAAAATTTGTAATTATTCCATTATTTTTATAGCAACATTAAGCCGGTCGTTTACGTGCTGAACCATTGTAGGCTGTAAAGGGTTAAATGTTGGTAGACGTGATTGTAGGCTAAGTGGTTAACAATATCATTCATCATGCAACAAAAAACCGATCTGTTAACTGTCTATATAGAAACACAAATCTAAGAGCAACAAGTGGCTCGTTATCACGTAATAAATTGTATAATATATAATTAATAAAATACCAGACTAAAGCGTGTCAAATATAAAGCAATCGAAATTATAAAGTTAATGAAATTCTTGATTTTTTTTGAAATTCTTCAAAACTTGGAAATTTTTTAAAATTATAACAATGCATTTCTATTCGATACATAAGTGTGCATGGCCAATCTACGGTTCGTTTAGCCAACGGGGACGGAAGCGGGGTAGGAGAAAAATTAACGTGACATAAAAGACGTAAGTGGGTCTTAAGTTCGTGGACGAGTAATTGATGAGGATGAGAATGGGGCGAGTAAGCCAAGATCCGGGTGTACGATAGTCAAAATTAGTCAGATAATTAATTACTACCTGCAAGACAAGCTGCTGGATCGAAGATAAGGCCCCGTCCGTCACTTCTTGGCCACACGGTTCTAGTATAAGGACGGCACGGACGAATATTTCTCGAGCGTTGTATTCAACTCGCTTATATCATGTGAGAATACAACTTACATATAGTTACTGGATACATATATAATGGAGGAGCACACGTTTCTTTAATAAGAATTAAAACTACGAAAACCTTAAAGTCGATTCATAACGTGCATAGCTTAATATTATTTATACAAAATAAAGGCGCGACTTTCAAATTGCTTAAGGGTAAAGTAAGACGAGTATTGAATGTGCTTTGAAACTTGAAATCGATTAACGTATACTCGACTGAATTCAATGGAATATTTTAATATTAATAATGGATAACGTGTATTCATTAAATTGCAAAGGAATCGAGTAGAGACTTTGACATGACTGACAGTAGTTTCGCGAGTCTTAGATCCGCTTCTATTCCCGTGTAACGATAATAAAAAGGATATCTGGTAAGTAGCCAGCATTGTCCTTTTGAATAAGAATTTCTTTGTGAGAACTTTTATAAAATAAAGTTTTTATTATACGCCTGTTCTGGAAATAGAATACACTGAAGAAATATATACCACAGGCAATAAAAACCTGCCCTGTTTGAAATCTGGATCGGAGAAATGTATTGAACTGATTTGGTGTTTTTAGAGTATATTTTTGTTAAATGAAATTTTGAAAAATGAATAATTGTAATAATTTATTCGTTGTCGAAATGTAAAAAAAATTATAATGGCTATCACAAGATAGGGAGGACCGTGACAATAAGTTGGACACGCATAAATTTAATTAGATTTAACAGAAATAGAAATTCTTATATCAAGTCAATTGTATAAATACTGACGATTGATAAAAAATTGATTTGAAAACAATAAGATGTTAAAATATCCTGGTTTTACTAGTTCACCTGTTTCATTTTCATAAGCGGCTCACTTTGCCCTGGTCTCCCATGTATTCTCGGCACGCGTTGCCAGTGTGACGAGTCACGCTCGTTATTGTTAGTCATGGATTCCTTGTCCCTTTGGAGAATTTCTATTGACTGTGTAACACTATACATTAAACTGCAATTACATGACTGCTTTCACGCATGCGTGGTAAGATCGGACGGTCACGTGAATATCTAATCACGTAATATATCGATATGAGTGACAACCTCATTACGATAACCGTCAAATTGTAATTACAATATGATTTGATAATAGCTAGTGGATACACATTAAAACCCAAAAATATATTTAAAAAATAGAAAAACTTAATGCTCACGTTTTCTATACTGTATTGCAATAATATTATACTGACATAGCATGACGTAATAAAGCGATCGGGTTGGTTTGGCGAAATTGCAAATTCACCGGTTCTTCACATAAACGATTCACTCGCAACACGTTCTAATTGACCAATTACCACCATAATACGTACGAGTCTGTATAAGAATGGTAACCCGTCGTTTGAGAATCACGATTGGAAAGAGAATCCCGCAATTTACGCTTAATGACTCAATCCATTCGCCCCCAGAAAATACCTTAACGTCAATTAATGGAGCGGCAGAGTAGCCGGAAGCGTAAACGAGATAAGTACTCCGATAGTTCCTTGGACTTCCACGACGTGAAATCAGAGTCATAAATAGCGTTCGAGGAATCCGTAACGAAATTTTTATTATGTCGAATTCTGTCGCGGTGAATGCGAGTGGCTCGAGATGCCTTGTAGTTCCAAAGGAGCAATAAACTTTCTTAATCGATAAAAACATTCTGTGCGCGCCTTGTGCGTCGAAACGCGAGAGCCAATTAACAATATGAATTTACGTGGCCTCCTTATAGTCAGGTATGTCAAATCGTCGCGATCACCTCGACAATTGGAAACAATTGCAAGCTTCCGTTCATCCGTAAATAGCTACGCCGTCATTAGTACATGTTACGTGTTATACAAGGTGCGAGCTGCGACTTCACGAGGTCCGGTAACGAGACAGCCGTGACTAATTTGGAAACTCGGTGTAACGAGCAACATTAATCATATTCGAATGAATCCGAGCACGCAGAAGAGTCATCCTGAGGCCGATGAAGACTCGCGTGCGCCACCGAAAAACTCGCATTTAATATACTTGGAAAGAAATGCCAAACTAACGGGTTGATGATGATCTGTTGATAAGAACGTGGACCCAGGACCGATAACCTAATGATCCCACCTTTCGGACCATCGCGGTTATATAATCATCCGAAATACAGTCGTCATGGATTCATGATAGATATTGAAGAATGCCTCAGGCTTGGCATTGATAAAACGAAACTAAGAAGTCTTACCGGAATTGGATCGAGAAAGAAAAAGAAAGGTTAATTGCTCGTAGAAAAACGATTTATACCACGACGAATTCTTTGTTTAGGTACTACGCGAGAATGACGCACACGATTCTAAATGGTGGGTCAAAAGGTATTTTTACTGAGGACCAAGAGCGAGGTGATACCCTTTGCCCATGTTCCAGGTGAAACGTGGTGCGAGTGTAGCGTGAGTAAAAGAGGGAGGGGGTGGGAGGAGGAAGACAAGTTGAAAAGATAAAAGTAGACATAGCTGTAGAGCTATACAACGTGACTACTTTAAATAATAATCTATCATTATATATCACCCCCATATTTTTTCTCTTATCTGTCCATCGATCTCCGTTGACCGTCGATCCTATGGCTGATAGCCCATAGAATCTTCTTCGAGCAGGCCTCCTTCGGGAAACAGATTAATCATTAATGGAATCCACTTTGAGGAACCATTAGGCGATAGTGAACGAAATTATGAGGTTGGAAAGTAGGGTAGCAATTTGACTTTGTACGGTGCTTCGAATTTTTGAAAAATGCACGTTTCATTTACTTTCCGAGCAAAACCCACGCGGAGGCGTATTGACTTATTTAACTGGAGAGACGGGGATGATTCGTGCGAGGCGAGTATGGAAACTGCAAGAAGTTAATTAATGCACGATAATGGGATTTGCTGCAGCCTCTGCGATAACGATCTTTCTGGCCACCACCTTGCATCAACTGCTGGACGCACTGAATCTCCTTGGAGCCGTTTGTACTTTTAAGATCAGGCACGACAAATCGCATTCAGAGCTAAAGCCTACTGGAAGTATCAAACATTTCATTCTTGTTTCGTTAAACTCGTCCTGGCAAACGAACATGTATGCAGTTTCTCCATGAAACAATCCATCCACGTAAAGACAAGAAAGAACGTGCGTTTGCCGTTGTCGCGTTCCGCCTGAATCAGCGATAGTGCGCATGCGCGAAGATCCTGCTCTGTGATTCGCTACGCGTCTCCTCGCGACCTCCCACGCGCCTTACGTTGGTCGCTCTAATTGTGCAACACCCACACCAGCGACGTGACCCAGGATTTATGTGCTCCCCAGTAAAAACTAGTTTCATCCAAGGGGCTTCTAGGTGGCGTCTTCCTTATCTCCGGGAGACTCTAAGCGTTTCGACGCACGACTGCTGCTCCAGCGTATCGCGTTGAAAATGGAAATTCATAATGCGTGCAATTACTGAATCCCGTCATTACATCGAAGCAAGGACTTTACATACCTCTCGTAAAGGGCGACTCGTGGAATACTTTTACTGCAAGCGTCGAGACAAAGTACTAATTACTAATAGTAGCTAAGCCACATTAAATTGTGCAAAGTACCAGGGCACAGTCACGTTTGCTCCACTATTATCGTGCACATAATGACTGAATTCTTGGCCTACAATCCACTTGATGCCGTTTACGCATAGTCATAAATGACCCACTAACTGCTTACTTACTATGGTGGACGGATAACTAATTTGCGGTTTTGCCGTTATATTATATATCGGTTAAGTGATAAGTATCCACTCTAACGAAATCCTTGCCTGACATAGTACAGTAAACGATAGAGGGCATTTTCTCTCTTATTAATATTGCCTTCGGAGACACTCGTACGATATTGGTAACTTTTTATGAACGCCTCTATTTCAGTCCCAGAGCGTCATGTACGCGAGGAAGACACTCGGAAATCTACACTTTACTGTACGGAATCCTATGTTGCTGACTAGCAATTTTCTCGAGTCGAGGTACTGCGAAGATGCTGGACGCGTGATAGAACGGAGAATCCGTTCCCGGTGACCAACGATGAGAATGGTATGTTTACATAGACAGTAATGATAGGGACGCACGTTCAGCGTCATGAAGGCACGAAGTCCGACCGCAAGCCGTGCCTGCTCGCTCAATTCCAATGATTCCGACAATTCCAAGTCGATATATAGGTCCGTTTGTTCGTCGTCGCTCGAGTATCTCGAAGCAAGAAGATGGCCGAACGCTTCAAAGAAAAATAGTACAGTGCCAATCCACTCTCATCTGACTGCGAGCAACTTTGCAATTCGTATTACGGATGCATTCGGCTTACTGATGATGATGGAAAAGCAACAATGACAATGCATTTACTATGTACTGTATGGTTTACTGTACTAAGCAAGAAAGGTAATTCTAATCCGTGGAACACTTCGTAGCTAAGTCTTAATGGCAATTCTGGTTGAACGAACTATCATGTTTTTCGAACGAGTCTTTCCGCGTCCCAAAGAAAAGTCATATAGACACGGTAACGACTGTATCAACGATCTACCTTAATGGAATGAGTGGCCACTGGTTTACGTGTAAACCAAAGTCATTTTCTTTAGTGAGGCGAGTGATTTGCCTGGGAAATAAGGAAACCTGCTGAGCTCCTAAGGTATCTACCTATAAGGTATGCACGATCCTGAACTAATAAAATATCTATGTAGATACCTTCCATTTGCTGGCTATTTAGTTTAGAATATCTGTCAGACGACAGTAAGGAAACGCGCATAATCCGGTCAGCAAGCGATTTACGGATCTGGGAATTGCGTGTTGCACGTATAGCCCTGCCTTCCAGGACGAGTGTAATCCATCGAAAAATGAATGGGAATCGAGTGGCGATCGTGATAAATCGTTTGCGGCGTGGTCACGCAAAACCTTTTACTACGGCTGCCTTATATTATCGAGACACGGAGCGACCGAGTTCCTGCACATTGTGGGATTAAGAATTGCTCCAGCAATAACTTGCGAATTGAAGTTTCTCAACGTCTGCTTTGAATTATACAAAAATTGACAATGCGTAGACCGGCGCCCTGCCACTTCCTTCTACTCTTACGTTGATCTTGTCTTGCGTTGGATAAAGGAGAAGAATAAATGTATAAAAATTAGACCACCTACAATAAAGGGAATACGATTATTGTACGTGCTCGTCAAAGCCACGTGTTTCCTTTTTCATGGACTCACGATGCGTTAAACGTCAGACGCAAGCAAGAAGAAAGAACCGGACGAATCGATATAATCGTAGAATCAACGAGACAGCGATTTATAGATCCGTCAGAACCATTAGATAGCGTATGTTTATTCAATCGAACCCCTTTTAAATTGAGACGTTTCCCGACAATGTCGTCAGACTTCGCGCTGGTACCAACTCCTGTAGAGCGTAGATAAGTGATTACATTGCGTGTGCGCCTTTCTCAACACGCGTGTCTCATAGCCACCATCCGAAGGAGTCACGATCGATATCTTCTTGGTGAGTATCAGGCTTTTTCAAGTACAAAGATCGCGTACTACCATTCAGTATCCTTTGTGCGACAACCGCCGTTGCGTATACAGTGCCTATAGTGTCCAATATCGAATACTCAATATTGAATATTTAGGCCTCAAAAGACGTACAACGGTTCGAGCTTGGTGTGAATTAAGTCAGCTGCATTCGTCCTGATCTTCGGATTCTGTACAAGCTGCTTCTCCGTATATCGTACGAAACGTATTTGCAAAACTGGCTCGTCCGCGCGCGCGTATCAAGTCCACAAGCGGGTGATGGACGACAGCGACATCCAGAGGATGGCCGCAAAAACGAAACACGCTGTACTTGCATGTAGCTTGTACCCTCGCTCCTTGTAGTTCACTGAGATTACTAGCGATGCCGATGCTGATGCTGATGCCGTTACTCGTCTCCCCATCCGTCTGTCCATCCTCACATCCGTCCGTCTTGAATCTTCCACCAGGTCGTAGATCTCTGCGGAGTCTAGGAGTTTCTTTTGCACGTGCCGACGAATGCGATAAGAACGAGTCCTGGAAAATCCTTCGTGACCCTTCATACTTTTCGAGCAGGTGTCCCTGCACTGGATGTCCTCTTTGGCTTGAAGATGATGAAGATGTAGGTTTTCATAAAATGTTTTTCTCCTGATATCCTTTTATTCCTATCTAAGATGATTTATACTGGACCACCTTAGAGATCTTCTCGATTACGTTGTTTTACTTATAGTTCATTCAACAACATATAATACAGTTATTAACGAGACTATGCTTTTAAACGTAAAAACTTTACCCAGTAAATTAACTGTGGTGAAGAGTTTTATATGGACTAATGGACTAATATTTAAACGATCCGTAAGAGCACAGTGCGATCTTGTGGGAAGAAGCACAGATGAAGAGATGAACCGAAAAATAAGTATCGGGTGGTCACTGGACGTTTACTCGCGACTAAACGACGCTATTCGTTACGTGCACAGAGACGCAGATCCAATATCTAAGTATACATTTCAGTGTGCATACAAATGAAAAGTCCAACGAAAAATGTTGTCCAGCAAAATTGGTAACACTGATAGAATTATATAACGTAATTAATGTACCTGCAGAGCAATACATGCTTAGATATTGGACCTGTGTTCGTATACACATAGCCAATATCATTTTCATCATACTTTGATATTTACTCGTGTTCTTCATAAATAAATATAATATTCTTATTAAGAGTACGAATTATTATGTTGATGCCCTGATCAACATACGTCACTAGTTTGATACATGAACCCAATATTTAACGATTTTATCTAATATGAATAGTAGAAGAGGGAGGGAGGGAGGTCATAATGATATATTCGGTAGCCATTTTGGAAACTTCGACTCGGAAGTGTCGATTACGAAGAAAGTAACGATTGACCAGGTTCTCGTTTGCGCCTTTGAGAAAAGTGCAAAGTGCACCAGGAAGTAACGCTGCAGCACAGACTCCATACTCATCCATTTATCTCGATTCGACGATCGGACTGTCTCTACGGTGTTTTCAAGCTATTCCTATTACCTCTGTGTATACCGGAGGCTGCACGTTAATTGCCATGCGTAGAAATGTAGTCCCTTTGCCCAGTTTCTGCAGCTCGAAGTCTGGTCGCGGCCGGTAAGGAACGAGCCACTTAGCTTGTCCGTCTCTTATACTACGAATAGACATCTGCCACTTTACATGCTATTACTTATTATCTGCTACACGTATACGACAGCGGTATAGGCTACTCGTGAGCCGTGATGGGTCTAACTTTTTTCATCCGTCTTTCTTTTTATTATACCTTTTCGCCAAGACCAGTGCGCTCGTCGAACTACTATCTCCTTGTCATCCTTTCAAGACAGAAGGGATGTAGCAATGGCGATAAGAATGCGACGTTGTCGGTTTCTTTGCCCAAAACTCCTTGGCCTCGGCTACATGGCTCTTTGCTCTCTTGGCTGTCTAAAAAGAAAGAGACCCTGATTTTATTAAAAGGAAACCTCTGTAATACGACGAAGGGTCGATGATTTTTAGAACGAGAATTATTAAATCACAGTACTTGTCACGAGATCAACAACGCGGGTTGTGTCGCGCTGAAGTGGAATTCCTAAATATATTCAGGAATAGGAGGAAGCTTTTGGCTAAAGTGGTATGTTGGAAAATACATTAATTAATAATAATAAGTATATATCATTCGAATTCCTAAATAACTACGACTACATTCGCTAATTACCAAAAGCACGTATCGCGCGTGTTGCTATTCTCGTTAAGTCCGATAATTGGGCCTTGCCGCCTTTACGACCAATGTCTTGTGCGAGAAAAGACGTTCGTGCCATTTGAAACACTCGCTTAACTGGAGGAGGTTCAGTGGCGCAGAGGTTCATTATCCACGTCTCACGTATTTATCCTATTTGGAAATGAGAAGAAATCGAGTTCGCTGAATCAGTGAAATAGAAGTCCTTCGCTTCCTTCGCTTCCTTCGCTCGACCTTGCTCTAGGAAAGATCAACGAAAAAATCCAACTTCAAGGCACAAGTATTCGTCTAGATACGCTTCATACGTGCTAATCCGTGACCGTGTAACGTGCTGCGGATTATCTCGCTCTATCTTATAGATCCGCGACCTTCCACGCTTAATGAAGAAATGAAATTGGCAGCCGTGAAGCCTCCAGGGATTCTGCATTCCGTCACCCGATACACCTTTTTCTTTTCATTTCTTTTCCTTCTACGTACTCTAATTGTAAGCTCTTCGCGCATGAATCTTTTAAAAGTATTTCACGTCGTCTACCCAGGCCTATTATTTTTCCTTACCTTTCTTTGCGACCTTCTTGATTATTTATTAAAATGAAGGGACGACGGTTTCTCGGTGAATCCTTCACGTGACCACCTGAGGCGCTACACCTGCAGCAACTCTGGGTCGGACACCATAACCGAGATAATCCAGGTACCTTGCTACCGTGGTACATTACCTCTGCTGACTTGGCGTATACTGACGTAACGTGATCGTACTTGATACTTGATCGAAATAAAATGATACCTTGAACGTGCAGATACGCACACTAAAATCTTCTGGTGTACGAAGTAAAGTTTTATTTGAAATAATTTAGTTCGTTCCATAATAAGAGGAAATGTCTTGGAAAAAATAAGTTAAAATGCGATTGGGCTATTGTCAATTTGCAAAGTAAGATTTTTCTGTGTAAGAGAAAAAATGAAAACGATAGAAATTCCACCGACTACATGCCTATAACTTATTTAAGTAAAAGTGAAAGATTAGCTATATAATTTGCATATGATTTATTGTTAATGTCAGCTGACGTATCAGTCTCTCGTGTTAATCGTAATTAAAATCATATATGCATTTCATCGCTGACCCTTGATGGAATATTCATACACAAATTAAAGACGATAGGATAAGCTCTAGCTATATACCAAGCTGTAAAACCGGTAGCCAACACGTCGTGGCTAAAAATTTCTTTAGTTAATGATCATTTTATTGTTTCCTCTGGAATGATAAAAAATTATTATTATCTACCCTTTTTCAATGCAGTCTATAAAATTTTATATATATGCATATAAATATCTGTACGTGCATTGAACAATATAGGCGCGTACATGTCACTGGCATTGCAATTGTCAGTCAAATATATGCACATTGTGCATGTGTTGTTCATTATCAGCATCGCCTAGATTATTTTTAACAAATGAACATGAAACATACATTACGTACAATCAGAATAGAAATATAGACTAATCTTATAGTACGGAAACTTGTCTGGTTCGGGTATTAAGTTGAAAGAACCCCAAGTCCATCCAGCAGGGTGGCCAACTTTGAAAGTGGGAAATATTTCGTTTCGTCAATCACAAAGTAGCTTACTGGCAATCGTTACAGCATAACGGAACATTGACGAGTTAGTTGTTGCCGTTGCCATGGCCGTTCCCGTTGTAAACGTAATCGCAAAGTTAAAGATCGGAGCTAGTCACGGCCTAGTGAATATCTCGTCTCGAGTCGAGTGATCTCGAAGAATCCGAGTCTGAGCCGACCACCGCCTCTCGCTACGGTCCAAGATCGCAGATCTGATCGTGTTTGCTTTACCGCGCCGCCAACTTCTTACGAGATCTTACCGATCATCATGCACACGCAGGTAGGCACAAAGGTAGGCATACCTACAGACGCACGTGGACTCTTCTTTTTTATAGAATCCCTTCTTTCGCCCGATTTGTCTTTTTACCTGTTCCGAATGTAACCCTTTTTAATTAGCGTGGGTTAATTAACTGCTTCACATACACTTAATAGAATCGATTCATAGTGCACGCGTGTCGTAAGGAAAAATCCTTGAGTGACTTTTAAATTTACTTTAACTTTTACTAGGCTAATTAACTCTTTGAAAACCATTATCAGTCCACTTTAGTCACTCGGATATCTTATATTCTTCTCAGTTGCGAAATTGTTATACAATATCGATCCGTTGGCTGATAATAACTTTTTGATAGCCTCGTCGCCACGTGGAATACTTTTAATCTAGTAAGGTTCATTAGGTCAATCGACGGAAGAAGAGGCAGACACCGCTGTCAGTATAGTTGAGCGATATTTTAATTTCGTGTCCTTGTCCGTGGCATCACACTAATCCCCATCACGATTACGATTTCGATTTCGATCTTCATCCAGTTCCCGTTTAAGGGGAAGCGTCTTAACGTCGCGTTGAACTAAGTCAGCCAATGCCTAGCCGATCATCGATCCTCGATCACCGATCGGCCTTGTACGGTCGCGCCAGGGCGGCAGGTGTCTCGAAGCCCGACTGATCATTTTTTTTAATCGTCTTCTTGCACTCTTCCTCCTCTTTCAATGTCATTTCATCACCCCGACTCCCTCCGGTAGACTCCAACATGAAACAGCTGATCGGTAGGACCTGCCTGGCTCAACCTTGGCCAACTGGACCGATTGTCTTGAATTTGGTACTGGATGAAAAATCCTTAGTCCAACGAGTATGAAGTATCTACTTATCCTGCCCATCTTATCTTATCCCTGCATCTTCACTGAACTTCTCCAGATGCCGATACAAATCAATAATATCATAGTAATTACTCTCTGTACCCTTTGTACAGAGAGTATAGGCTTTTCTACTCGCTTGCCACAACCGACTATTCTGCAGATTAATTTCTTGGTGCGAACAACCACGAGACGTGTAATCTTACGATCGGGCGAGTGTTCCGTTATGAGAAGCTAAGGACGTTGTCCTCGTAAGAGCCGATTATGCGAAAATCCTATATCGAGTTCATCACCAGGGATACTATGTACATACGTACATATGCAGATTTTAATATTTCTTTGTGAGTTGCATTTTAGTACTCAACGATGTATAACCAGAAACTAATTACCTGAAAGTGTTATAACAATACTGCCTGACGGTTGATCAGCAATCGAAGCATGACATTGCTCTGAGCAGCAATGCGTCGAAGAGACGCGTGAGTTAGAAGGAGATATAGCTAAGGATCTAGTAAAATACCAGGATAAGGTACGAAGTGTATAGAAGCATAAAATCATCGTGACTTTTCCCGAGCAAGACTGGTATATAGTGAGCAGCATTAATCACTGCCCGCGGCTGACGCGAATAAATTAATCGAAAGATCGAGAGATCGAATCAATCGACAAAAAATATCGGTGGCTCGATTTTTGTCGGTCATTCGTGCTCTCTCCTTCGACCAGGTCGTATCTGTCTTTCTGAAGCCGGCTAAGCAGGTACCTACCTGCGTCCACACGTGCGTCACGGAGGACTGCACAATTCTACCATATCCACGTAAGTCTGCCATAGAGGCTAGAAGACAGAGACCTGCAGTGCTCACAGTGCTAGGAGAAGGATGAAGATACTTCCCGTCGAGATACACCGTGGCGAAACTCGATTGCGACTCTCTGATTCAATAAGGATCGACAGTCCGCCTTAAGTGGCAGAATTTGTACTAGAAGACACGCGGGAATCAAATTGGGCATTTCGATCGATTCGATCTTTCCCAAAATGGCCGAGACCTCATTGCTAGATGAGTGTTTGTTAAATCCAGATTAAAAAGAAGGTCCGACGTTTGATTTGGGTCCATTTGATCTGTCCCAACGTACGTCACTCATCCTGCTTTCATAGTTTATGATCTCTAACCTCTTGGAGCAGCTTTAAGTATCCTCAGAAAAAACTGGATAACGTACTTGGCGGATTAATAATCACTAGCTGAAACGTATGCTGCGTTCGAGGTAATTCATTGACAGCTATAGCTTCCTCGATGAGTACGTTAGTGCATAATACGAATTAGCTACTGGCTACTCGTTCATGTGCATCATGAGAAAATAGGCTCGCATTAGTGCGCAAACACGGCAGTTTATATCGGGTGATCAAGAGATAAGTTACGAACTCGGACGGCTCAGCAGGTATGGCTGCCGATTCAAACTCCTGGACTCGTTCTGAATGCTGATCTGAATAAAGGGGAGTAATGAGAGAACAGCTGAGGCAACCGCTCCGGGCCACGAAGCCGACGTGTCACAACTGAATGTAGGTGTATTTATACCTTACTTTTTTATAGGCGAGCGCACATCTTGTACTGGTATTTAGAATTCGCCATTGAACTTAATTCTTGTCTTCGATCCTGATTAGGACTACAATAGGAAGCCGTGTTGTCACGAAGAATGAATGGGGAACGGAAAGTTAATTGAGGATCCTCCCCAGGGACACCTCAAAGAGTCACTGGCCAAGGAGCAATATTAACCCTGTGAATTTCTTAAATACATTATATGTTTATGCTTGGAATTCAATTTTTTAATTTATTCGAAAATTGAATCTTTAGAAAACTTATCTCATTGGATCGACAAATATGTTTAAGGTTTGGGGTATTGAATGTACATGTATTAAATTTTACCATCTGCTATATCGTGTATGCGCAAAATACGTAATTTGCAGCATGGATTAATGATGTGACTGGAAGAAAGTTTTTTGTAAGATACAAATACACTGTTGTATAGTATATATTGCTTTAAGAAAGACATGTACGAATTATATAGGGTGTTCTTAATTTCTTGTAAGATGTTTATATTTTCAACGCACTTTACCTTATTGGACACTGCATTAGAATTCAATAAAGCGAATATACAATTTATACATTTTATACAATCATCGATATTCAAATGTCAACTTAGCAATGATATTCAAGGGACCACAGATTATTTTTGTTTTTAATACACTATTTACACGTATAAAATGTGGGTATGATAATTTTTTTAAAATTTTCACTCGTGACAATATAATAATTATGATAATAGTTACTAAGAATGATGCAAAAATCGCTGAACACCCTATATATTATGTATTTACGAGCGCAGCCAAGTCTCGTTGGCAAGATGAAGACTCGATAGGAAACTGTGCAGCCGCCTTCGCTGGACGCTTTCCGGCGGTAGCGTGAATGTCAGCTTGTTAGCGGTGTTAATTTATATTAAGGCGGTGATCGATTATTCAACGCCAGGACAAATCCGTATTCACGGCTATAAGAGACGATCGAAAATTCACAATAATTCAGTACCGGAGAAATTGCCATAAAACCTAATCCTTTTCGTTAAACATACAAACACATTCTCTTTCTTCGTCTTTATGGCTTCGTATGACGTCCGAGGTCAAGTACCAAATAAACGTAAATTAAAATATCCATTTTCGGATTATCATTTCAAATTACAGAGAGCAATATCGTTTAAAGCATCCATCAAACAATATTCAAGTTGTGATCTATTTTGATAAAATCTAAAATCAACGGAATTTATTAACGTTATTCCAACTGACTAAACAATTGTTCAACGATGATCGTGGAAAGGTATTTTGTCGAAGAAAGAACAATTTTCACATTTTTCTCCCTCACTTTCTTACACGAGCCGTTGAACCTTTCATGGTCGATTTAATGATTAAGCAAATGCACTGTGTCAGCTCTTGGGCGTCCGATATCGTGCCGCGGCCTTTCGACAGCGCGTAATAACGATGATTGTTCATTAGCACCCGGTACTAATGCATGTATCAAGCTCAACGGCTGCTCGCGAATACACGCACAGGCATTTGCGCCCATTAGCATATAACCTCACTTCTGTGCAGATAGACTAATGATCATGTCACACTGCACCTTAATTGCTAATTGATCTCGCGACCGTATCCGCTGTCGTTACGTATGGTGTGGCACGTTACGATTGCCATATGCAAGATCCAAAGCAAATTCTGATCGGTCGATGTCGCAGAACTAGGACGCCATATTACGTTTGGAAGCAAACTGCGTATAACAGGTATTATGAGAAAAAAATTATTCAAATATATCTTTTCCATATTTTTTTATAAATCCACCAGATTCTGCCAGTTTCATTTTCAATATGATAATTACAGGTAATTTTTCATACTCGTCGTTACGATGCAGCATGTGCATATCTGAACGCATAGTACGTGTCTTCGAACCCCATATTCTCGACACGGATGAAACGACGCCGGACGTCGAGCAGAGTCTCGACGCCTTCATCTGTCCCTAGCAACCACTGAAATCCCTTTCTGTGTCTACCTACTGTCTACGATACTATCTTTAAGATGAATCGTTCGCTCGAAAAGTAATAACGATTGGCTTCACCATCAGTGAACTACACTTATGGCTATCGTTTAATTTTTTCTGTGGACATACATACCCAGCTAAGAATTTGCATGAGGTACTTTATGCTATCACTGTGGTCTTTGTAGTTCTGCTCGTCTTTATTCCTGATATTGCATCTGATGCTGGGTCGACTTATTCTCATTTCTATACCTGCAGGATCTTGGATGCGTGCACGTACGTGCATATGGTATAACTACGTATGTTCCACTAGATGCAATAAGTAATTCTCCGTCATTCCCATCAGACTCGACCATCTGAAGAAATGACGGGTCTACGAGATAGCGCGCGTGAAGTCAGCTTAAAGTGAACTTGGTATAAACGTATCCTGCTTTCTTATGGGAGGACTTTCATACCTGGGTAATATATGGTACACTGGACTTTGGTATTCCTGTCGATCAAGACAGTTTTCTTGCGGACATTATATGCCCGCGAACTTTCTGATCTACGCTCGGACGCCCATCTTAGGAAGATCATTTGAGATTCTAACGATAAGCCTTATAGAGCTGCGGTTACTTTTTTTAATGTAATCCTGTAACATCAGTTGCATGCTTTCCGTTTCCATTTATTGAATATGAGAACTTGACGCATGCTGATTAGGATTATAAAAGTAATTTTGTATAAGGTATTTTCTAAGAACTAGGTCAGACTCATCAGGATCTATTTATCAAACGGCCAGACCTAGATCAGTGTGAGGGAACAAAATCAGACCCATGAGGATCGAAGCAGTACTTACTTTTTGACTCTGGTATTTTTACTTTGGTAGTATGTGGAATGAATATATATTTATCTGAAAAGCTTTTACTCGCTAGTAAAATAAAATAAAATTTATAATTATAAGTCCTTTGACAAGTTGCTGTATGAAATTTCAAAATGCTGATAAATGCAAACGTAAAAAATGCAAGTACTTTATATCAGGTATCGATTTTATTTAAATCTTTATTCTTCTTCTTGTTACAAGTTTTTATGACGTAATACAAAATCTCGTCGTTATTACTTGTTGCTTGGGTCTGGATTAAAAATATTTATATTATATGTTTACGAGGAAATATATTGACTACAAGGAACCGAATAATAGCAAGCTACGTGATGGTATTTAAATTCAAATGAGACCTATAATATTTGTTTAGTATTAAATGTTTATTTAAATATTTTAATTATCTGAAAAATTATGCATAATTTTATAGTCGTACCCCGAGTCAAATTTTTGCTATTACTCGAATGCCTTTAATGTTCGTCAATCAGTATCTTACATTTAGAGCTCCTATGTATACAACCAGTAACAAAGTATTAATTATTTAGACTTAAATCTGCCAGCTGCGATAGTCAAACATTTACTGGAGGCGCGTATAAAATTTCAAGTCGATCGAACTATTGCTTCCTGAGATATGACGGATACCGGTTTGGAAAAAATAGTTTTGAAAAAACGCGTTTAAAGTCTTTCGTACCGTTTTCTTATGGTAAATATAAAATTTGCAACATTACACCGTTAACCGGCCAAGTTGGAGCCATGAAAGGACCTTCTTCTTTCTCAAAAAAGTCTTGCTCAATAATTTATAATATTTTATGGGCACTATGGGGCCGCCCCATCCTTAGTCGAAGCTTAACTGCTTTAACTTGTTACTCTTCCGCGCGCAATACACTTCAAATATAACTTAGCCAATTTTACGAATTGCGTTATAATATTTCACATGCGGATTATGTGAAATATATTTTACCATACTTTAAGAAAATGAAAAAAAATCCAATTTTTCCCAACTTCCAGACTACAATACCTTCTTAAGGTATAAGACTTAACATTCTTTGTAATATCGTGATTTTTTCCACGCATATTTTTTTGGTTGATACTTCACTTTTTGCTGATTACTATTACTGCAAAGAAAGTATTAACAGTTAAATGTAACGATAACAGCAACAAATGTAAAATTAAATTAAATATATCTAAAATGTCTTGTTTCATAAACTTACGTTTGCCTATAAGAATTATATTAGATTTGGGTATCTCTGCCCCACAGGATCCTTGAGATCTTAAGGGACTTTAAGGATACAAATAATATTCGTCACTGTTTCGTAAACATATGTACGTAACATTCATACTTTATCATAACAAAGTACTGTGACATTCAAACGTGCAATTACAACACAATCAATCGACATGATAAACCCCAAAGCTTAAACACACAAAATTGAAAAATTCAGGTGCGTAATACGAAGTAAGTAAATGTACTTTGATTTTTTGTAGCACAGGCAAATATCGATAATTAGAAAGATACCTAAAGGAAGACCTAGGATACCTACTTAGCGACTGGTCGGTAAAATCTGATAATGAGGAAATCGATTCTATACCGTTACGTAGTATCAGTGAAAGGGAAACCAAATGAGAAGTAGAAAACGAATAAACAAGGCGTAGGAGTAAAGGACGAAAGAAGTGAGACGAGGCAGGTTCTAAGAGAAAGATATTCTCTCTTTTTCTTTCACTCTTATTCTTTGAACCTCAGAATGCCGGGTATAACCCGATGGTAATAATGATAACAAGATGTTGATGAGGTGCCGTTTTATGAACACCCTCTATGTAAACTCTATTTGTGTACGAGAGACTAGACCTTTTCCAGATTGACAAGGCTGATTAAGTCTCCTCATTTTCTTTCGGCGAAGAGCGAGTCAATGAAAAAGCGAGAAGCAGTTTCTCTCTTGCAACGGTAGACTTCGTACGAGCGTGGAATTGGACACAAGATTCATATCTTTACTGTACATAAATTTGCTGATGTCTACGTACATTGTATGCATCTATATAGAATTATGTAGATATAGACGTAGGTGTGTTTTTATGTAAATATATAAGGAACCATATATACTTACGAAGTACGTAGGAAACTGTCTCTCCAATTCAGGCATAGATCATATTGTTTTAGTTGACGACGAATTTTGCCTAAAGGAATCTTTTCTGAGGTTCTCAAAATCGAGAATAGGTACATGCTAAATTTGTATTTGACAGTTTCTTGAAAATTTGTAGTCTCTGAAATGAATTCAACTAACTTACTTTCAACCTGGTAAAATTCAAGGATTAAAATGATATAGACTCTGTTTAACCTAAGCACCTTAAATATTTTCTTGGATTTAACGATATTGGCTTATTTAGCTATTTTAGCTCGATCTCTTTATGTATGAGAAGTATTCCGAATTTAAAAATGAATGTTGTGAGTGATTGTTTAACATTTTTTTCTTCTCATTCGTTATTCCATATTTGATTGTATAGAACAAAACTATTTCTTAAGATTCTTCCTTGTTCAGATCGGAAATTAGAAAATAACCTATACGACGTCTCTTATTAAAATTATATTTGAATTCTGGAATATATGGATCAGCTTCGGTAACTTAGGAATAAGAAATATAGATACATGCCTGTTTACGTACAGTAAATGTATTTGATGATATGTCTAATGTGTCTAAATATGCACTTGCTGTGCACGCAGTACGAAATTCAAGTTTTTATCCTGGACGGGTATCAAAATTATAATGTCACTATGATAATTGATAAAAGTAGAAGTAAATAGTACGACTCGTAATTCCCACCTTTGCCATCCATTCAACAAATATTTAAAAAGCTCACAAATTTATGTTAATACAAAAACTTTTTTTAGTAAACGTGCGTCTTTTATCAAATAAGCACTGTCGTTCAGCGTACTGTTACAACAGATTTACTATTATTAGTCATATCTCGAATTAATACTAATACATTGTTTAAATTACTTTTTATACATAAATTGATGAAAATCTTAGTGTACAAATAATACAAGAGCATAATAGCGGTCTATATGTTAGCACAGCACTAGCAAGAAATATAAGCCATTGTTTTCATAAAAATGCCTTTAATATTACTTATTAAAGATGATTAGAAATCGATTAAACCCAAATTAAGTAATGGTTGTTCTTGAAACGTCTTGAGACTCGAATGAATTTTACATGACATGCAGAAGATGACCTGTAACACCATTAACATTCCACGAGCCTTTTCACCCTTTGATTTGCTAATTGATTTGATTGGTCATGCGCAATGGAAAGAAATTTTTAACGCGAGAAGCACTTAGTAAATGAATCGTCCATATAAATCAATAAATGTGATTTACATCTTCTTATTATCCCAGCTGATTTGCTGATATATTTTAAGTATCCGAATTACTCGCGTTGGAAGAGGAAAATAAAAATCTTGGTACGAAGAATCGTAAAATCAAATACAAATTATTGCCCATCATTACAAGCATATAATCACCAACCGTTGATTGCAAATTCTAAAATACTGAGACGCGCTCTCGTTATCTTTCACAGAATATTAATTCAGAACGTTCATTCCTGCTAATTCATCTAATGTTCGGTGCAAGACAGTTACGCCTGAGTAATGATTCGTATCGCATTATCATTGCATTGCCTCGGATAAACTGCACGTCAAGATGTCTACACGAAAAGAATTCTGTCGAGCAATGATAAAAACGTTAAAAGCCCGATATGTAAAGGTTTCTTTAGAGCCGTAATTGTGATTGACGTTTTATTCGATTTTCTCATAATCGAACTGACCAGCCATTCCAAGCATCCTGCCTTTAGGTAGCCCAAAATAATACAAGGCGTACAGCGGAACAGTCTCTGACAGAATTCCCAGAAACAATAAGTAGCCTGATCACAAGTCATTTAAAAAAAGAATCATTATCAAATTCTCCAATTTCGAGTTGATCGCAGCAGGCGACGTATAATGTAAATTTGATGAGCCGATCTGATTGTCGAAAGCGTCGTTATCAATATAACTCAAGTATATTTCAATTAAAGAATAAACTACTCATTGAAAGTCATTAGAAAGAATTTTCATAATCATTAAGAACGAAGCGGAAATGATCATTTCAAATTTACTCACATACGATTTCACGCGAAAGGTATTAGGCAGGAGCGTATAGGCAGCGTGTGGTATACTTATGTACATTATTCTTCAATGGCCATACGTGGGCCGTGAATAATTCCTCGTAAATATCGTTTATGGGTTTTGCAGCGAAGTCTATCGTTTATTAATTGAAACCCGAGACGACCCGTGAAAGATCATGTTATCTCTGGGATAGATACTAATCACTTTTATAGAGATTCCGTTAAGACTCGCCATGCGTTACCTCCTTTAAAAAAAAATCGGTCAGGCACCCCCATTGGACAGCACTGAAAACACTATAGAACCACGTAGATTTGCAAAAAGTTTTCCTGTTTACGAAGAGGAAGCAAGCTGACAGTTGACTTGATTGCAGAACAAGAGCAGTAAGAGTCTCTGACAGCTAGGGCGTAGTGTACGCAGTATGATTCAGTATAAATGCAGCATGTCATGTGTTACACGCGAGTGAAGTAAACGAATCGATCGTTCCATGAGTCACAATGCTTACTGAGGCGATACGCCCTGGTTGTTACTAATTAGAAACTACGATTAATTGGAATTTAATTAACACAACTCGGCAGATTTGCTCCAGCGAGACTATCTGTAGGAGCTGGTATCTGCATACCATCGAGCAAGTCAGTCAATCTCAAGGAACGACTGACTATTGGGAAAAAGTGTCTGTTCGACAAAACATATACTTGTTATTATACAAATTAAAAGAAACAAACGCAATAATGATAAGATTGAAATCTTTTTTTGAATTTAATGTAAAAAAATATTTATAAAAGTAATTCAACGTTTTAGTCTGGATGCACGTCAATGAATGGAACTCACGATACAAACTATGCCCGTTAGCCATTCAAGGAGGTTGAAGAAAAGTACAAAAGGATAAAGAGAAAAGAAAGAAGATCGGTCGTGATTAAAGGCTCGTTCGGCCGGCTACTAAAACGGATAAGAGAAACAGGAACGACGTCCTCGACGTTCCACGAAATAATTGTTACACGATGACCCAGGACAGTAGATTCGAAGAGACGATCTTGAATCTTGCCTGTTAGCATCGCTGATAGAGTTGTGTCTGTCAGTTGGTGCATTCGTGCTACGACGTTGACCGATGCCTTCTTCTCGAGTGCCCGTGACGTCATCCCCATCGTTCACTGGGTGGTCTTCATATACGTGAACGAGCATAACGTAACATGGTTGGTGCGTCTGCATTCGCGTACTTGCATGCACCTTGGCGGGTACTCGTATACCACTTAGAAAAATAAATTGCCAATGCTCTGTGGGTTTTGCACGTGCGTTGATGCTACTCGATATTTTCTCTGAAGAACTCGCAAAGTACTGATTTCTTGTTTCACGGTAAAGTCTAGTCGTACGCGCCTCATAAGGAATCCCAATGCTAACGATAATAGAAGTTTTCCGATGTAATTGACAATATAATACATAAAAGACATAAAATCAACGTATACGTTCTATGAATTTTGAAAGAATAAATGGCTATCGTAGATTTCGCCGTTACTCTATGTTGTTTGTAATTTAAGAAATTTCTTAATAAAAACCAAGCATTGCTTACACACGATTTTCATTAAGCCCCATATTTAATTAGTTTTTTTTTAAATTTTAAATTTACTGTGTTATAAATAAGAGTCTATTTTCACTAATCAATTTTGAGCATAGCAAATATGACTACTATATTTATTATTAATTGTACAAATAATTATAATTATTTTTTCAATTTTCAAAGGATCCATCTTTCAATCGAGTACTTCGGAAGGCATGTCAAGTCTTGCGCTTTTGTGATAGCTGCTTCCTATTTACGTCATGCGACTTACTTCAGCACGATACTGGAAAGCGAATTAACAGACGTCCAGTCCTAAATCGAAGGACTGACGTTTATGGCTTCTCGGGTACAGTGTTGAGAGAGCTGGATAATCTATGTGAACGCAAGTACCGGGGCGGAATGTGTTCAACGAGAAGGCCCTTGCTTTCTGTTGAAGACAAGGTAATCCGAGTGCCATCTCGAAACACGCAGATACCACACGCAGCCCCGCCAACCCGATGCAGTCACCACTCTTATCCGATACTCGAGACTCAAGACTCTAGACGCTCACATAGAGTCGTAACGCATAAAACAAGACGCTCTGACTTTTACGGTTTCTCCTTGTTTGTTCTGGGAATTATTGAGCCGTCCCTCGGTACCTTTAATTGGTTATCAACAGACTCTCTCGACTCTTGCACCAAGTACACATTCGCATATATAGCTATATGGTATATGGTTGCACATATCACGTTGTGTCAGGGTATCTTTTCCCGAAATACATATATCGTTGTATCTGCCCCTGGGCACGTACTCGTTTCTTGGTAGCTAATTAGCGAAAGGAAGTGTTGCCGAGAAAATCATACTAGTCATTAAATGTTTCCGTGAATATAAAGGCAAAAAAGTTAGTACATGTTCTCGTATATATCAAAGATAGTTTTTGTCAAAAATTATTTCACCGTTCTAACAATATTGTTATGTTATGTAGATTATGAAATAAATTTTGATATTTCTCCCGCATTGCTAAACATCCTAAATTTTCACCAGAGTCGAACGAGTTCATTCATATTAAATTTATGAAAATTCAAAATTACCTAAACATGGACTTTTCGACCAAACCCTCATATCAATATCTCAAAGTTGTACGTTCATTCTGACAAGATTATAATAGAGAGTAATTGAAAAATGTTGGAGAAATTTAAGAATAATTTTTCGTATCATAAGAAAACAGTTTCTTGGTTTTTCACTCATTCTTCATCGAAATAGCATAACAAGAATTATCAGACATTAAATTAATTGTGACGTGTTCGCGTAAACATTGCATCTCGAATTTAAATAATTGATTTAAAATATTAAATATAAATATCACTACTCCCAGATCCCTTTAATCATCGTTAATATGCACGCTTGCAAGCAATTCCAAATAAAGCAGAAAAAAACATTATTACTAAATCATTCATGTATTCCAAATTCGAAAAACTTAGAGGTATCCCAATAAAGTTTACATCAACATAATTTTACTACGGTATTATAAACATCAAAATAATGTCATAACTGAATCAAGATTCAAGATCGTAAAAATTGAAATTTTCATGCAATTTACGCATTAAGCCCATATACATTGAATGCCACGAGAAATTGCGTGTTACTTCATTTTTGTCGTGCTGTTTTATCCAATGAAAAAAGCGTGACCTCGAGTTACAAGGAATCGGTTCACCATCTTAGTGTTCGTTCTGATCGAAGGTGATTTCATAAAGGAAGCCGCCGTGACGGAAGATATTGTAGGACAAGTCTCCTGCACCGGCTGGGTGGGCTGTCGTGCTCGTGAATACTGCGGACCCTTTGCATGTGCCCTTGCATTTGCGTTTACGTTCGCCCTTGCCTTGGCTTAACCTTAAAAATTATCCCGTATACAGGCATCGCGCGCACGCGCATTACAAACTGCATAGTAAAGATATAACTATATCTATCAGTGAATGAAAAATGAAAAATGACCAGTTCAGACGTTGGGTCAAGATGCTAACCATTATTTCCTCAAACCGATTGTTTTCTCAAGTTATCATTGCTACGTTACAATGCAATAAAATAAGCTGTATTACTCCTACGAAAATTCTTAGCTTTCAAATCCAATGTTTTTCACAATATCATACATGATTCTCAACGTCACAGCCATTGTAATATTCCACGAGTTAAAAGTTTCGTATTCGTCAATTTATAAATATTAATGCACTTCTTCGACTCCCCCCCCCCCCCCGCCCCCTCACTCTTTCTGGAGAATTATTGGACTATTATTAATCAACATACACTGTCATACCTGTACGAAATTTAATACTGAGGCGAATAGCATCTTGATCATAATTGAAAGAACATTATCTGTGGTACGTTGGTACAGTGAAACATCTTTATCATAAGGATCTTGAAGAGCTTCGAGAATTGCAGTACGGCTCGATGTCTACGCGCATATCTGCAGTGGACGCAGGAGTCAGTGGATGTGAGGAACGTAAGGAAGTATTGCGATCGAATTTATAAAAAGCAACCAGAGCACACAGGTTGACAAATTAAAACAGTGTGGCATCCCGCTAGCAGCTGACGTCCCGCTGAGTCTCTTTTAATATCGTCCTGCGGATCGCGGAGATACGGGATTTTCGTTCTTTTTCATCTTAGGTAAGGAACATTACGATACAATGAGACAGCGACAGTTCCATGAATCAAGGTACCGGCCACCGGTGCGTTCCGATTGTACCCGTTCAATGGCTTAATTGCGCGAGAATAATACCACCAATTACGTTCGGCGCATCCGAATATTCGATACGCATCGTTACGCGAGAACTTGGCCTGCTTCTCCAATTGCTCTGCACGCGATATCATCTTATTTTTATGGGCAACTGGAATTTCGCAGTATCTATAATTCATGAGTACATCACGTTGGTTTTTACTGTTACAACAACTTTAGATAGTTTTAATGCTCTATATTACGTATAACCATTTTGTTGTCACATATATGAAAATTGATAATGTGTCATAGCCGTTTCACGCAAAAATACAAAGAGCAACGTAGACTGTTGATTCGTAATTTAATATTGAATAATCGCGTTAAGATGTTTTCAAATAATATGTGTTATTAGCGAGAGCTATGATGTATGGTGAAATTTCAACTGACTCTTCTTTTGTACGGAAGTGCTGGTTGTTGTCTGATAAAGACTGTTACGATTGCACGAGCAACATACAAAAGACCGAATCTCTATGTCCTCGGCCTTCTATGTCCACTTATGGTATGCATTGAACTTGTTGATGATTTTACTTCCTTTTATATAACTGTATAATTTCGAGGAAGACCGACAACACGTTTTTTAAATGTTTAATCGTTGATACGATCAAGATAGCTGAATAGTTTAATCGGCAGCTATTAGAATCGGATCTTTTATTTTCGTGATTCTTACACGGTTCGATTCCAAGGAAGACGAGTGAACCTTTTCCGATGTCTGTCCTCGTGCTCCTCCCATTCATTCTGAGAATTCATATACATTACTTCAGTGCATCTTAATAATGCACTTTAGTCCTTAATTACCTTGAATTTTTATTCTGACCAATCACTCTAGACCTTTCATCATGCACTCATTCCTTTATACTTCTTCCTGCCTTCTTACACTTAAGAACTCCAGTCTTATCATAATTTAGCAAAAATACTCATTCGCTACATTATTGCTGTCATTAAGCTTCGAGTAACATAGAAAAAGTCGTAAGAAAGGCTTGTAAAATTTCTAAACATCCTTAACCTTCGTTCAAGCAGCTTCTATTAGATTTAACTGTCAGTATTACAAGCACACAAATTTTCTATAACGTTTAATTCGAGTTGAATCAAATGGTCGAGATTAGAAGAAGCGAGTATAAGTGGATGAAGATGCGCCGATGTTCTGCAGGAAGGATGATAAACGTCATCGCAAAATGAAGAAATGAAATGATGTTGAGAAAGAGGGAGAGAGTGAGAAGGGGAAGGGGGGGGGGGGGCAAGTTTTACGACGTCCTCTTGGAGAAATGAAAGAGGATTAGAGAGAAGCTTACGGGCACGGGTCGACTTTGATCTGCTCGAGAGCGAAAAGGTTTATCAGCAGGATCTACAGGTGTAGAAGAATGATACGCTTCACAGTTCTAGGCTGCTATCTCTTCGATCTAATTCCACAGGGCATCCCGGTTGGTGCGTCGCCAGGATATTAAGCGCGGAATCGAACGATTTAACAACACCCACATGCCTCGGTAAAACCGGACACTCCCCGTTCGGTATGACATGTACCTACGCAATATCGAATACTTCGAGACGATTATCTGCTTGAATTCCATTTTGCATCAGCTCGGAAGAAGCCGTCGACCTCTCCCCCAAGGTCGACGCCAATAAGCTGAATCCTCCGAAGCGAAAAGGAATTGGACGTTGGGGGCAATGCCTCCTGTTGCAAACAAGACGTCGAGGTCGCGTCGGATTAAGAAGATACGAAACGTTTTTGAAAGTTTCTTCTCTAGACATTCTTATCGTTAGAAAGTATAAACTGAAATCATTGAGGCGTCGCATAAACAACCTCAGAGTAAATTTTATGTCCGGAAATACGTGTAAATCTAAAAGACGTCACGTTTCTTTGAGTCAGGCAATTGCCGTGGGTTTTGAAAAAAAAAAGGCAAGTGCCGCAGCACAAAGGGAATTCCAGAGCGCGATATCGCTCACTATATTTGGCATGAATGGAAAGATAAAAAGGGAAGTGGTTCTCGCTGCTTGAATCCTTCGGGATTGCGCGCCCGTAGAAAAAGGGAACCTAGGACTGTCGGCAGGTGTCACATTCCATTTGGCTTCATCTCTGCTTGTTTAGCCAATTCAGCTGTGCCCGGACAATTGTCCAGAATAAATTAACCTTCTTCTTGCGCCCAGAAGTTCGTGACGTGACAACTAAAACCGTGGAATGCCGCAGCGTGTAATTGCCAATTTAACATTCTTTTTCGTCGGCAGTGGCCGAGAGGCGTCCGTGTGTTCAGCCGAGAGGCTTCTGCGTTCATCCTTCCGAGTAAGCAGATAGATATAGAAGGTACGTATACCTCCTGCATGAATCTCGTCCGCAGGGTATACGACCTCTTTTCTGCTACGAATTCTTGATCCGCGATAATTGTCTGCGCTCGAGAGAGTGCGCGGAGCGCTCGGCAGTTTGCGGCGTCTCGCATGTGGCATTAACTTGGATTAATATTTGCTACCGAGTTGAAACAACCCATTCGCGGCATCACGGCGGACATTCAACCGTCAGAATGAACTGCATTATACGAGAAGTCTCTAAATGCGCAAAAGTTCAAGATCAACCATTTAATTATAACGTGAGAATTATTTTCAGTATAATGAATTAAACTTCTTGAATATGAATCTTCTGCTACGTGTCCTGGAGTGCGATCGTATTACGAGCTAACTCGAAAATTTACTGATCGGCCGGACTGAGGCTTGACAGCTGGGACAGGAAAAATATACTGCGGTGTTCAGATTGAAACAAAATGGAATTTATTCGAAGATCGGGGATAAGTTTTATGGCGCCGGACACCTGGCTAACATGGGCAGTACTTACCTTTCTATAGTATCCGCTCTTTGCCACCTTATAATATTCTCGCTAAACGGCTGCGAATAAACTCGCAACGTTGTGACGCCACGAGACATGCCGTTTTGTCGCGACAAAATGTACGTGAGACATTTTAACGATGGAAGTAATGAGATTCTGCTTAGACGCTAAGGAACTGAAGCAGACGAGTAGTTTAACGTCTAACGTTTGCGTGATATATGTAAACTACTTTAATTACGGCAACTTATTAGCCCATCTGATTCTGGTATTCTCTGAAGGCAGCATTTTGCATATGATTTTTCCCCTAACGTTTGATCAGCTTTTAGATACAGCTGATTTCTCACGTTTGTAGTACGAAAAGGAACTATGGGATTAATGAAAAAACTCATATGGATAATTATTACAGTTTAACTACGCGAATCAATAAGAAAACGTACAAGAGAAAAATGCTGCTTCTCTTCTCTGAAACTGCTATTATGGTATATTTGGTCAAAAAAAAGTTAGTTCTTGTCTCGTCTGATATTTTCGGATACAATGTAAGTTTTTGCGTATTTAGTTATTTTACGTATCCAAAATGTGTCCAGCATCTCAAATTTGAGTTTGCTAGTGTCGAATGGAAGAATTTTGTTATAATAGGTATGTATGTAGTCAGAAGCGAAAAGAATTAAAGAGTACATCTTCAAATGATATATGAACGATTCAACGTTACTGTGTGCAAATTCCTAGTTTAATTTAAATAGCAAATAATAATTGATCAGAGAGCGGGTAGATAACGGTATCTAATCTATTGGTAATAAATAATGGGACCGTATGGCGCAGACCAGATCAGTCATTCCTTCCACGAAGTACACCATTTACTTTCATAGAATGTTCCGAGTAAGAACTCTCTCGATTTGGCATTAAAGAGACTTCTTTCGATGTTTCTCACGAACGATCAAAGAGACGGAAGAAACTAGGAAGGAAATCATTGTTAGACACGGGGGTCAAATCTCGTTGGCCATTTCAACAGAAGATTTATCTCTTAAAGATCGTTTAAGCGTGGACGGTAGAATTAAAGATCAACAGCCAGAAGACGCAGCAGGCGAGCGATCCGATCAATAGAACAGAATATAGAGCATAGTAAAAGTAGAGGGAGAAGGAGGATGAAAAGTTTGGAAGGAAGAATGCCAGGCATTCCTTGCCGCCATCGGAGCACATCCACTGCCTCGTTGTTGAATTGCCTCGTAGGAAAGATTGCTCCTAGCTACTAAAGTCCGTTTAAGATGTCTCGTGGTTGTCTAGAAAATAAGATAGAAAATAGACAAAAACCACATAGAAGACCTTTAGAAAGTTTCGCGGGACCCGTGAGAGATTAACTTTATCCTCCCATTCCTACACCTGACACTTGAAAAATTTCAAGTAAAATCACACCAGATACTCCATTTCAATGTGGCGCGTTAACGCTCTAGTTGCACATTAGATTATATCTATTCACTGTTAAAAAGTGCGACGGGGGGCAGTAATTCCTTCAGATATGTGTTCAATTAGAGGAACTAATTTGTTGGCGAGGGCTCCTCCTCCGGACACTCCTCCACCGCGAGGTAGGTAGGTGCCTACACCTACGGTAAGAGATAGCAGCGTTCTCTCGCTAAGAATGATCGGTAAAAGGCGTGATCCCATAAAATCTAACTAGAGCTCGCGGTGCTGCTCTTGCGGTTGACTTATGCCGCGTCTCGTTAAACGCCATCGTAGATCGATGGAACGGCCAGTAGTTTCGTTCGTTTACTCGTACTCCTTACCGCACTCCATATATACTGGATCTATACCACGAGTGCCAGCTTGTCGCAATCAGCACGGTGAAAAGATTTCGATGTTACTTACTTGCCTAGCTAGATCGACGTAGTCCTGACTACGTTCGTATAGATCCTCGATAAATTCTAAACGGCGGGATTTCCGTGATGTCGTGTCAATCGAAGAAATCGGTTTGACGTCGCACGGGAAATCAGGTTTCGCAAGACGCTAGAGTATATCGTCCCATGCAGCCACTGGCAAAATAGGTAGCAATTGAAAATCCAAGTTGTGTGCCGTATTCTGGCGTGGCGCTTATTATCATTATTGGCATCATCATCACCATCGTCATCCTCGATCTCTTCGACTCGACGTAAATACATTGTAAATGGACGGAAAGCGGAGCGATTTCTCGGTCGAACGAGCAATAACACTCGTCGGCATAGAAGAGGGCATTCATAATTCGAAAGCGAAACGAGCATTGAGAATGGGGTAGCTGTTATGCTGCCATAGCTAAAGCCATACGTGTGTACGCGAACTCATCGCGATCGCGAGAACTCGCACGGAGAGTCTCGCGCGAGAGTTAATAAGGAGAATATCATTAAATGTATTTATATACACCTACTACTGGTGCATTCGAGTCTAGCGGCTATCTCTGCCGTGGCTCTTGATTGTAATGCCATAAGCCAACCCGATTAAAATCACCGATACAGGACTCTGTAAAGCATAAAATATAACGCAGCCGAGGTATTCTAGTGGTCAGTTCGAGGACCGAGTGGGCGTTCACGTATGATTGCTATGGGTTTATGCTCCCACTGGCTCTCCGTGCTCCGCGTGCAACGAGCGCTCCTATGTTGACTATGTTGCCCGGCAGAGTCCACGCTGAAAAACGTATACTCAAACTAGCGGATGGTATGCTGCTTCTATTTTACCGGTTATACCCGACTCGTTACCCGCCGCAATACCGGTGATCTTGGCTAACTATGCAAGATCGCTGCCTTGCGATCCAAAGTAGCCACTTTTAGCCGCGAGGCTCCACCACGTCCAATTTTCGTGAAGGAGCGCCTCACTGGCGTCCGATCGGCGAATGCGCCGCTACTGGTTCGTGTTGCTGATACTAATGTTAGTATATATACGACCTACTATCGAGTCGATGTCAGAGCTGCTGCTATTCCTAGTAGAGTAGGTACTTTACCAACTGGATCCAGCATGGTTTCACAGGTGAGAGGAATATCTGGCTGTGGACGCTTGATGCAGATAGTAATCGTTGTAAAATCGTCTGTGCGCTATCTTTAGCTCCAATTAGTACACGTTGAACGGTATTTTCGTTATCGGTCGAAGTAACTGATACTGAACCGAACTCGTCTTGAAAAGTATACTTTTGTTCCAGGTACGGCAAATCGCAGGAGAACCCGTTCTGATAATTCAAACGTAACGTCACTGCGCCGAAGCGGAGGTGAGTGAGACTCCTTGGTAGCGAGCTTCCCAACTGTCATTAAAACTTATGAGGTAATCAGGTGATTTTTAAGCGTTCCCTATCGAGCGACATCAGGCGGAGCTAAAAAGGTCCATAAACGAGGCTTGATAATGGCCAGATTATCATAGGAATTATAGCGAAGGTTCGAAGCCATTGGCTGTCAGCGCAACTAGACGCTGCTCGACATACCTCAGCTGGTGTTTGCCAACCAATCACACCAAGGAAACGGATAAGGATTCCTACGTGTGCAATTAGTTTACGCGAACCGCTAGACCAGACACAAGCATCATTGCTGCACTATCATTATCGCCATCACTGCCATCAACCCTTCAACTTGAAGATTCTCCAATGCCATTTTATTAAACACATTATTTGACGATACACAGACCGCTTTTTAATAGCTCTCCTTATACGTCTCGCAATAAGACCCTGCCAGCAGTACTATTTGTTCTGGAGTCATTAACAATTCTTCATGATTTTAATCTCGCTCTATCTTTGACCTACCGATCTTTATTCGCTCGAAGAAGCCCACGAAATTTATTAGAATAAATGCGGAAGTCTTCGCGCACGACTGTCTTATCTCGATTTCCGGGAAGGACTTGAGCCACGTGATCCCACGTGATCCTGCCGAGCCTCGATTCAATCCGATTCCATTCGATTTGATCAGATGCGATTGAATGCAATCCTATCCCGGTGATCGAACATCTCTGTGACGCAGACATCTTCGACAATTCAATAAAGCATTTCTTCGTTCCGTCGCTCGATGCCAGTCCGAACTCACCGGGTTTCTACATGCTCGACATCGAGATCTCATGGCATAGCTTACGTGCAGTTCTGTTCTAGTGAGAAGATCATCAATCATCATTAGCGGTCGACGCTTCTCTCCACTTCCCTCCACTTCCCTCGACTTCTCTCTCCGCGTTACCGTCCCGACGCAACGGGCTCCCTTGGATCGTTTAAGCTCCTCTCACACCGATCCTGACGAGCCCTACGTAGGTACATATATCTATACTCTCGAAATCTTTCAAAGGGCATACATTGCGGGTGCTTCCTAGCTAGAGCAAAGCGCATCGTTAGACCATGAGTTACGGTAATACAATGTGACGTGTATTTATGAAAGGTGCAGCTCCCGTGAACCTGTTGAAATAATTTATCGTCTTTGAAAATAATCGCTATAAAAACAACAGTTATTGCAACTCCTGGGATTAAAGTCGACGAAGATTCTTTCCATCGGTAACAGTTTCATCGCATAAATACGTCACAAGGTAGGCCTCAATGTCCAACAGCTGCTCTATGCCCGCTGCCTGATAAAACATAGGCGGGCCGTACAGCAAACGGATAGAAATAAAAACGCCACTTACATATACAATCCTTCCTAAGTAAACGAGACGACCTTATATCTTTTGAATGTATTCAAAGTATAGGGTCGTCCTCTTTTTTTGGTTCTTTTCCGCTAATAACCGGAAAAATGTCAGAAAAGAACAAATTGTCATTCATTGGCGTATGAATGATCAGATTCGAACCTCCATAATTTTGCAGCATATTATCTGGGGAAATTTTTAAAAATTTTCAATTGAATGGTTCAATAAAATATTTAAGCAGGATTGGTTTTCTCGTACGGGAGACATCTCAGGGATGTATGTACATATGCATGCTAATACTAATGCCATTAATTATGCAATTAATTACCACCTAATTAGCAGGATCTTCTCATTGGCCTCCCTTAACCTCACCGCTCTTCTCTCTCTTTCCCTTGATTTCTTTCTGTACTGCAGTCTTATAGTCGCCCCGTAAACGACTCTTGACTTCCTCGTCTTCTGGTTCTCTTGCTCTCGATTATAACGCCCTTCCTACCTTGCGCCGCATTCTCGGCCTAACGCTGGACACGCGAACATCTCCTTACGCGACTGCATACCGATCTACCTACCTACCTGACTACCTGCTTAATTCTTTTGCTGGGTTTTTACTCCTCTTTCCCTGTACAGTGATAGAGTCTGAATCAAATTGGCAAGTATTCAGTAGACAAACCACGTATGTGGCCCACGGCCATACCCGCAGAACAATGTATAGTTGCGTTTACTCGACCAATGGTTAGCATTTGGACGATAAATTCTCTAGTAGCAATATGACTAGAATTTTAATAAGATTTACGACGTAAACTAATAAGAATTATAATAAAATGTTAAATCTTGACAGAATTGTTGTCGTTGCTTGTTGTTGTCCAAATACTAATCATTGCTCCAGTAATCGCAACTTCAAATTTTTCTTCGTGTATATACATGGCTTTTATGAACGGTCCATTTTGTACATATAGCTAATTTATGATACGTAGAAACTTACTTGTATCTAACACAAATTTTATTTGCTTAAAACGAATGCGATAGATTATGTAATTACTGATTAAAAAGCAGTTCGATGTCAAGAATTGTTTTTTGTCAGTGCTCATCCCAATAGAAGTGGAGATAAGTTATGACAGTTTTGTAGGACAGTTTTTATGGATTCTCATTTTATTTATCAGTTACGGCTTGAACTTTATCGGACCAATAAAAGCGTTCATGTCGCAGGGGATTTCTACAGGCAAATTGCAACTGTTACGACATTCGTTTCTTTTAAAAGGGTTCGGAAAGGAAACACGAGAAAAACGAATTAAGTCTACGGCAGGTAGAAGCTGTGGAATTCTAGAAACGGGCTGAGCCGGTGCAAGTGAATCTTCTCCGTGGTCAGGTGATTCCGTGGGTGTAACGACCACGTAAATCGTCTTAATCGTTTAGGTTTACGTGGCAAAAATGAATATAATGCATCTACATTCACATGTCCTCCAGAATAGCAGTGTTTCCTCCAAAGTCGTATATATCCGAGCTATACAGCTTCCGGGAGTTTGAATAGTTTTCAATGGACGATGTACATTACTGTTATACATTGAAAGGTAATGACACATTTTCTTTAAAATAATGATCTCATATATATCTATATTCAAGAAAGAACACAGACGTTACAGATTTAGAGGATCGTCGAATGAACCTGAGAGAAGTTTACGAGTTGTCGCTGACAAAAGTGAAATGACGAATTGTGTAAGAGCAGCAGACAGAGTTCCTCGTAAATAAAACTGTGTATCCCTGAACTTTCTTTTCCATTGATGTAACGCGTATCACAATGTTGATCGTTATCACGGGTTTAATGACGGCATTTCGTCAACGTGTAGTCTTGTGTCCGACTGTAAATCGAAATGATCCAGTTGTGCAAGATGTCAGTTGGAAACGAATGCGTCTCCGATGTACGGTATATCATATTTCCAGGTGTTTACGGTGTACATATATGGAGAATTGTAAAACTTGCAGAGAGAAGTTGAAGGCGTGATCGTCGTCTACTCGTGCGGATGCTTCCCATGAACCGATCCACTTTCGGCCAATCCGCGTCTCCTTTTGGGCCTTTTTCATATCCACGGCCAGTTTTGCCCCGCGGCGACAGATTGAATAATTACTTTGAAACGAATTTGATATACCTCGAGCGGCGCGTTGCCTATTAAAAGTGCCTTTAAAGGCCACATTCAGTCAGCTAATAAGTTATTTTAGCCGATCAGTCCGGGGGAAACGATAGAAGGATACTGAGTCGATGAGAAAAATCATAAAATCTGATTTCTGCACAGTCCATCCCTCTAAAATAAAGAATATAAACGATAGGGGCTGCTTTCTTCAGTATAGGTCAGTTTTATCGCACGATTAGAATTATTAGTAAGTCGAGACGAAAATATTGAACTCATTTGAAGCTCGGAATCCACTATTCCTTTGTTGTTCGGATTTGCCGACACGAATTTAGTTCTCATTTACCTTCAAGAGATCGTAACGGTTCAGTTCATCCTTCCAGTCCAGTTCTTCCTTTACAGAGCACATAATATTTACAGTTTATTTTCAACTTAGTATAATTCAAGTGAAACTTGCAATATTTTCGACGATTAGTTCTCAAAAAAATGTCATTTTTTTTAAACTACAAATACGTTTTATGACATTTAGAATCGATCGAGCTATACAATTTGATGTCCAAACACAGTATTCACCTAAAAATTAAAATTTCAACAGATATAAATAAACTAAATACGTGTTGCCAGTTTTCGAAAATACATTGTCTTAAAAATTGTACATTTTACGACCACACCTAGGCCAGCGTGAGGTGAACGAAATCAGACCAGTGAGGACCGAAGCCGAACTTATTTTTTGACTCGGGCAGTCTCGAAGTTCAAATGAATTCAATATTTTCGACTTGGCAAGTCGAATTCAATTCGAAAGCAACTTCGGAACGTTAATCTGACGTGGCGTGTATAGCATGTCACAATCGAACATTGTACACATCAGCGATTGCAAGCGCTCACTATAGTTATAGTCAATCCCAACGACAACAGTAGGTGGTACATGCGCGTCTGCTGAAAGCATTTTGCCGCCCGATGAGCCCCGCGAATAATAATTGATAGCATGTCCAGATGTCATTAATATCCGAAGGGAGCACAATAATTCAATGCGCGCAACTGCGTTTGGATCGGCGCTCGACTTCGGTCGGGGGTAAAATCGACCAGCTCTTGGAAACGACGTAACATATAAATTAGTACCCGGCGTGTACGCCAAGATGAATACCCTTATTACAAGCTGAGTTATTCCCGATTCCCCTCATTCGAGTCCAGCTTGATTTCAAATGTTTATTTAGTTACGTTTCTTTGACCACAGCTCCGAGAATACAGTACCATACATCAGCCAACACAAATGTGTCCAGCTGTGCATCTTTCCTTCATTTGCTGAACTTCAACTCAGCTGCTGTTTTCTTGGCGCACTTCGTCGCCGTGACTCGTGGCCTATCGGCAAATCATGAAATCGCACGATCTTCATCGCGACGAACTTAACCTCACTCTTAAACGCTCCGATATACATAATGAACGAAATTGCTAATCGCCATGATAAGCATTCGAAAAAGCGCATCTACTTGAATTCCACAAGATTATCCGAGGCACTGGCGTACTTCGTGCCGGTCGTACCTAATAAAGTCAAGCGACACGTTCGCTCGATGTGAACTGGCTATGCAGCAGTTAAGATACCGATCGACCGTTTATGGATTTTTCTAAAAGCATCTACTTGGTCTCTATGGTCCCTACTCTAGTCCCATCCTTGTTATGGGCTCTTTAATTAAGCTTCTTTACGATTTCGATGCCTGCGTTTCCAAATCAGTTTTCCAACGAGGACACTAAGTAACCATAATGCTGCTCGTTCGCCATTCCGGCTAGAATACCGCTTCGGTACTCTTTTCCATTGATCTTACTTGGCTATGTGCACACGTCCGCCATTGATATATCTGTACTTGCCTGTATATATCATGCGATTATCCTCCAGTTAAGAAAAAATTAATGTCTGTCTCTTTTTCTCTTCTTGTGATTGTCTGTATCTTTCTCTCTCTCACTCCCTTAGTGGTACAGTAATCCTCATCCGTCCATCTGGAAACGCTCACCGTGAAGTCTCTCCGCGCTCTTGCGGACGGTAATTTACAGCCGTCGTCCAAGCCTACGGCCCCATGTGATTACAAGTTATTTAGCAAATTTAATGCTATCCATTCATGCGTGCTTATTGATTATCCACGCAAATCTACCTGGTTCTCTCGCATGCCCACGAACTAAAAGGTAACGTAAATCGGTGCTATCTGACATCGTTGACGTGGTCGAGCTAAATCTAAGCAAAGTTGAAAAGTAGTCTTAAGTACCTCAAGCGACAAAATACGTCCAGGTTTCATTCTTTTTGAATCTGATATCGTTTTTTTTTTCCATAGTGCAAGAACAGGATTTATAAGTTCTGTTTTAATCCGGAATATGTAACGAAAAGTCCTAGATTCGAACGAAAAGGACAAGATCAGACTGAAAGGTATCGAAGAAGCGTACTTTTCTTCGCTATTAAAATAGTGAGGCGATCACAATTTGCGTCGATGCAAATTCAGGGAGATATTTGTGATCGCCCAGGGAGCCGACTGTTCGGTTACAATAATATCACGTTATACCCTTTTTGGGTAATGATTGGCATGACAATAATTTTTCTTCGTTTTTTATCAAGCTTTTTCACGGAATCGAAATTACGTACAATGAACAATCGCGTGCCACTGGACAATTATCGGACACTCTTTGAAATCGCGGTTGTTGAGAGAGCCGAATGAGTGTGCAACAAAATTGTGAGTGCAAAACACGCGGCCTCGAAGTTACAGTAAGTAATCGTATAATGGAGTGCTTCGTATATCGCTCGTATTTTGCCACGGGGGAAATATTTAAAAGACATTAAGGGTAAAATAGGGGTTCTCAACGTGAATATCGACTCTAAACATGGTCCAAGGAATTCTTAGGTAAGTAACGGTATTATACGTCCATACTTATTGTTACACGGAGTAAAATGTCTCGCTGCGATTACTAGCACAATAACTAACGTAGGTACAGCAACAAATTTTAATAGCAATAAAAATAATTCTAGTAATATTTACCATTGCTATTGTATACCATACCAATTTACTTGCAAATCCTAATACGATTATCGTCATTGCTACTAAAATGTTTTGCTGTTCCTCTATCAGTAATTTTCAAGTAAAGCCAACGAAACATTGTTCTCCGTCCATACAAGAACTCTCCTGTAACATATCCTTCCCATTGCATATGTTTATTACTGAAACCCATCACACAGAATTCTTCTCGATATATCACGATGCGTTAAAAACAAATACTGTTTGATTTGTCATTTCATCTAATAGCTTCGTAACCTTTAATTTAAGGAAATAAATGAAGGATAAAAATAAATATGATATAGTTGCATATGTCGATACCATTCCAACTATATTTATAAGAGTTTCTGTAAACGTGGCCCCTATGACTAAATTCCGTCCTTAAAATAATGAAGTCACTTATAACTCCTTATGCTGACTATTTCTTGCTATAGTATCTTAATTATTTCATTCAAGGTAAATTATTAGAATTCGGTTGAGCACTGCACGAATCTTTACGCGTACCTTATGCATGTAATACCTGTAGGCAATTATATTTATTATTGCAGACTCGTAGAAAGTCGTTGTAATGCCAAAGTATAAAAGTTCACAGTAATGTTTCTGTGTGTGCCACAATAAAAATTCTCATCTCGCATATTTCCTTCACTATTACGCAAATAGCAGTCATAAAGAACTTGAACGTATTTAGATTTCAGAAAGAAATGTCGGTGCATTCATCTCAAGAAAATGTACAAGAAAGAAACGACAGTTTTATTGGCTCCAGAGGTATACAGACAAATAAATAAACATCCAACCATAAGCAGTACCACGTTCGAGCGATCTCAGCACGAAGCAGGCCCATTTCATAATAATTACCTCAAAGTAGTCATCCTGCAGACCCCGCTGCAATGCCAAAGCCCGTTCTCTATATAAGGATGCCTTATTAAGAAGGCTATCATTAACTAGGCTATCACGCCTATTACAGCCAACTGAGCACCGCTCTATATCATTCCTTTTTCGATATTGATAATGAATATTTAATTCCCCACTCTTAATTGGATATCGATACGCCTGTCGCATCGCGCCATTCTCCTTCGTTATAGGATGCGCGATATAAAAGAAAGACAAGAAAGTATAAAGCTCATAGTGTTGCTTTAACGTAGATACCGGGCCAGTTATGTGCTCACGTAGATGCCGAGCAGTAGGGAGTCCAAGCAGTTAAAAGGACGTGTGCGGGGTGAGGTTATTTTTTCAGATCCTCCGTGCAGAGACTCTAGGCTGGGCTCTTGATCGATGACACTACTCCCAGGAAAGCATAGATAGACATATTTATGCGAAAACGTTTCTTTCCATGGGTCAGGAGAGTCCGTCATGCTCAGCGGGACGCGCATTCAACCGCGAGTCGAGATCACCGAGCTTCTGCTTAACATTATACCGCATAACCTACCTACAACCTTCTCGTTTGGTAAGCTGACGCTCTGAATGGTTTGCGCTACAGCGCGAGGTCAAGCTGGAAAAAGGTGGAAAGCCATCAACCCGTGATGTAGTACAGCCCTGCAGCACGGGGGCGTGATATCTATCGGGTGATTCTTTCGAGACGAAACGTGCGAGTAGCAGCCACGGACACTACCTGTTACGATTTTATATATACTCACACGAGGTGAAATACGCTATATAGTTAGAAGCGTTACCACGTTCGATGGGTAGGGGCGATCTATGAGTGAAATACCGCGATCTGTTTTATCGCGCGATAAATTTAATGCCGCTCTTTCAGAAACCGCGTCAGCGATTACGATTTATGCTCGATATGCCTATGCCACCCTACATACCTACGGCTTCGTGGTTCGATCTATACACGGTTACTGTATAGTATGCTCCAAATACCTATTATGCCTGATACATATAGTACATGCTGTTAAAGTTCCCCAATGCTTTACTAACAGTGTACACTGTAGATACTTGAACCTGTCCTTGTATCGTATTTAACACTTTCTGATCTCTCTGATCTCTTTGATCTCTCGGATCAATGTACCTAGATAATGGCTGATCTTCCCTTACTCCTCCGAATTCCAGGTTGCTTCTTACTGCATCTTGTATGATCAGGAAAGATCGTGCGCTCCGATGGGGCAGGGATGAATCGACACGCCGAACCGGCCTTCGAAAGCGATACGGAACGACCGGCCATAGTCGAACCATTCCAATTCCGCGCGTAGCTTCAATTAGTCGGCAATAACAATGCAATAAAATTTAATGTCCCGTCGATAGTCAATCAGTGGAAGACTTTGGATTTGACCTCCGACAGCCGACCGGACGGACATCCATAATGCATCGGTTTTCTTCGCTTAATTGGATCGTCGACAGATCGATGTTTCAACAATCCTACGATCCCTACGATTCCTGCGATCTTCCTTCCTCCGGGTTCTGTGTCTACGAAGCGATCGACGCCCATTAGAATCGATCGTCCTTCTTGGGTTCACGTGTCTGGTATCTGTTTTACCGGCAATCGGTTAAGAGTTTCTCCATTCACAGAAGCGCATCTTGCTTCTTATTACTGTCATTGAAGGCACAATAATAGTAATTGCAATAAAAAGAAATTATACCAATAGATACGAAAAACAACGGAGGTATCGGTGACGCTGTCAGCAAAAACGGTGTCGCCTGTAGAAAATATCCGCCGAGAATATATGCTGTGGATATTCACACGAAAAAAGTAAAGTGACCAAGAATATGGAGTTTATAAATTAAACGAATCAACTTTATTCGCTGCTTATGTACGCGTATACGCGTATGTATAATAGTTTTTGCTAAGCAGTTATACTTGAAATTATCTCGCGGTATTTAATAAGTAGAATAGCCTCAGGCCGCGCGTGTCTAATGCACGCTGGAATAATTTACAAGTTCAAAAAAGTGAAAGCAGCTCATATTTTAGAATTAGCGAGTTTGCATGGCTCAAAGGTCGTTTACCATTAGCATTAGCTTCCTAATCCTCTTAAGCGTAGAAGACCATGGGACAGCATCTCAGCGACAGGCGAGACGGAGTTTGTCATAATTATTGGCGTAAATGTCAGCAGCCCCATGAACAAATGACGTATCGTGAATCGCAATAATTTGCAACGATTTCCATGACGTGCAAAGATTATTGTTAAACTATATTTTAATCGAAATATACTTATTAGTATATTTCGTCTAATGAGCATCAATTTGACAGTCCTTTATTCAAGGTACATTATATAAATTATCTAGTATATATATATATATATATATATATAGGTATGTATTTATATGAAAAAAAGATTTGTTTACATCCTTTCGTCAGACCTCGTATAAGAATTTTTTTAATAAAATAAAGATGCAATTACATGTCTGAGTCGAGAATTGGTAACTCATGTAATTTTTAATGAAAAAATATATCTCAATTGTTTCTCAATAAACAATATTCTTCTATGTATTCAGACAGTATGAGGAACAAAAACTGTGAAACATTTAAAACAATATTTGTGTAAGCATTCACCAACGTGCGCTTGGATACGTAAATGTAAAGCTTTAAATTGGGGTTCACTTTGAATTTATGAATGGCCAATACCTGGAATCAATTCACTCTTGTAGTTTAGCCTGATTATAGGTTTGCATTCGAGGAAGAATCTTGAGAGCGCCATCTTGTGATGTAACTAAACGAGCCTCTAGGCGTAACTTGGCGAGCGAACGGCAGTCGCGAAATGTCTTTCAGATTATTCTGGAATGCAGAACTTCTAGGTTTTTTTCAAAGAATGAATATCAATTGACAGATCAACACGTTTTCAAATATATGGCAGCTGTCAGTCGGCGATTTGACACAAATACTTTACATCTTAAGATCTCGAACATTACATTGTACAAGTAGGGTTATAAGAAGTAAAAAATAAGTTCAAGTCAATGAAGATTCGATTCGTAATTATCAACTCGAAATTTGCTTACTACATTTCGACCTTATTCTTAATCAAAAATAATTTCATACATATGCACTATGCCAACGCGGCAACTTTGTCCTGCTTGGGTTGGAACAAACGGTATATGCATTTAAGAGAAATTGTTGAGTACCTATAACGGTAACGCTTGATCCCCAACTAATTATTTTTAATTTTAGTATAAGCTGAAACGTATCGTTCCAACTGTTCTTCACCATCCCATTCAAATATGTCAAACATTTGCCGCCGCCGGAAAAAAACCAACTTTCCATTTCCTAACCGTCTAAATCGATTTATTACCCTTTCTCCTTCGTGCTGAAGTCGAAAGTGCATTTTGGCCAGCTTTTTATTACTGCTAGCATCTGCACTCCAGATTCGCCGTTTTGACAGTTCTCACTCTAAATATCCTTTTTATCGATCCTGTAGGCTAAAAATTTCAAAATTCCTACCCTTCGTTGTTTACCTACAAGAATAAGATGCATCTGCAGTTCACTCCACTACGACCCTTCGCCCATCGCAGACGCAGCTTGCTCCATGCACGTCTTAACTATCCAAGTTGAAAATAGTCTCTGTTTTTATATGTAGAATCACATAAGTGTGTGTGTTCACACATAAGTGATTCTACATGTGAGTGTGGGACTCCACCAACCACACCAATCACACCAACACCCTGCACTCCAATAGCTTGTAGTGTAGGACAGTTTGCTCACCGTCTTCGGTAACAAACAGAAGTTGAAACATTTTTGCAATATTAGTTATAAATTTCAGAACGTGCCGTATTCGTTATTAGTAGAAGTCTACTTATAAAACACATGCACAACGAGAACTTACGGCGAGAAATACAGATGGCGCAGATACAGTCGAAATTAAAACCCTGCTTTCAACTTACAAGTGACGAAAACGGAAATATCTGCCACTTGTAGGTTAAACGTAATTTTTCAATGTTCACTCGGATTTACTTGAAACGCACAAGCACGCACAGAGCAAATAACAACAATAACATAATTTGTTGCGAAGTGACGGCTTCTAGTACAACTATATGGAAAAGGGAACGTAGAAAAATAAAGCATTAAATGCTGGTGTATGTCGATTAATCTATTTTATTCCTTCATGTTTTGCTGACAATAATTTAAAAAACAAATAGCTCAAGCAGAATGACTTGATGTGAAATTCACACGTAACATTTGATCACAAGAATATTATTCGAAGACATCGTATGGTAGGAGGTTGGAATTCATTCTCTCGAGTTTTAAGTGTAGAATATATTATTAGGGATCGCGACATTAATAAGCGCTTATCTCTGGTGTAAGACTCCGCGTGGGTGTGATCGATGGCTGGGAATATTACTAGTGAATGGATAGAAAAACAGGAGCTACTTTTCAAGGTTCTGTGTCGAAAGGTTGTCCATCTTCGGCCGGTTGTGATTTATAGGTCACGCGAGACGCAACGACTCAATGACGAATAATATTCTGGCAAGGTGTAGGGTGATGTGACCTAAATGTATGCTGTTAGTATATTATTGGATGTTACCTTGAGGTATAACAAGAAAATTTTTAATTGAGGAACCAAAAAAAGTTATATATGTATAAACAAACAAAAACAAACAAAAATGATATAACACATTTAATTATACTGTTAATACTTTAGAACGAAACGCGTCTGAATACTTTTGAGCAAATTAGTTCTTGAGAACATGCAACCCATTTTATAAGAACTCACCGACTAAAGCATATAGAGAACAGGAACTGACTCGGGCAGCTTAAGGAAAAAGGAAATATAAGGGAAAAGCACGTAGGAGTTGGGATACCATTTTCTAAAAGCAAGAGGCGCGTATTCTTGAGAATTTTGTACCGTGTACTCTTGGAACACAGTACTATTTACAAAACAAAGAAATTAATTAAGCATACGACATTACAGCATTAGAGAAATTACTTTTAGACAACGAAACTTTAGTATCAATCTCACTTGTACAATAATAAGCTAGAACATCGTTTATGACAACATATTAAATGATTGGTTATTTTCACAGATACAAAAGTTATAGTTGACATGTGGTCAACATGGGTCAATTCAGACATTAGGTAATAAAGCAATTTATTTAACGTATAAATGTACTAATTACTGATAATAGGTGGCAAAGATTATTTATATATGTCATTTTAATAACCTGGTCACGCTTATTACGCCTAGTCCACTTTACCCTATAAAGTCTTGATACGAGTCGATTAACATAAGTAGGATTATTCAGCAAGGAATTTCACGCCGGATGTAAACCCGGCTGTATCGTTCGTTTAGAAAGAAGCGAATGAAAGAGTATTGCGCGAATAACGTCATGTAGCTAAGAAGCAACGCGGGTGCATCTCAAGGAAGATACGAAAAACGTGGGAGCACCGTTGAAGCACGATGCCTTGATACAAAAAACTTATAAATGGCATGTATTCGAGACGAGTCAGTATAGCGCCCAATTAGAAGGAATCCGACGCTTGCAAGGGATGGCAGTCTCACGCTGCCATGGATTCGTATGCGAGTCGCGTGTCCCCTGTCCCACTGATGTACCAGGTCTTCTTGAGCTCCGTTCACAACCGACGAGATTTTAATCGCTATTTTCTAATCTCAACAATTTCTTACTGCTGGCAAGTCGGACGTATGTTTTGTTTATGAAATAAACTTTACCTCCAACTCACGTTCATTAATGGATTTGACTTAGTATTCAGTTACTAGTAATAGAGAACCACTGTATAGATCTACTCAGAGGGATGCAAGTAGTATCATTCTTCCGTGCAAGCTCTAAATCATATCGTTCGATATGCCCACTAAACAATAGGTACATCGAGCGCAGCCGACCTTCTTTTTGGTCGCGCGAGTTCGCAAAAATGGCTACGGTAAGGCACGGTGTAGACAATAGGGCCCATGGATTATTTTCCTGGTGCCCGGTGGCGCCGCGGCAGCGTGCGCGGGTGGGCCGGGAGCGTGTTCATTACGCTGACATGCGAGAGCCACACACGGTAGGCTCACACGCCGTGCATTGTTCGGGCTGCGTTCGTACTCTTAAATATTGGGCCCTCGCAGACTCTTGTTGTTCTTTGGGGGAAGTAAAAGCTTGCTTGCTCTCTCGGTACGTACTTGCATTGTAGGTTGCACTCGATAGGAGCCACGGTACTCACGTTCATACATATGTATACGCACGGACGCATCGATGTTCGTAGAGAAGTTGATACGCATAACGTACGCATATGTACGTATATGTACGCAGAGAAGCATACAAGACAGCATTTTAAATACTGTACACAGCTCTTATATGGCCTGTAGATTATGGCGCCATTACAACGTTATACTGCCTGCGCGTGTTGCCCTCTACAATAAGAATTGTTATTCGAGATCCGTGCGGATAATATCTTCATCATTCATGTTTCATCGCTTAATATCGCCACGTGAATGTCGGTAGGCAGATGCATTAATCTATCTCGATATCTTCGTTCGCACGAAGCTATAAAACGACAGTAATACCGGAAGCTTCGTTAAATTTCGAGAAGACTTCGGACACTCTCGGAAGGCACCATCCCCACTCCTGCACGCTGCCAGTCAGAAGACGAGTTAGTAGCGGGGCCACTTTATCAAGCGGCAATAAGAAGAGGGTGCTCCCGCCATCTCAGAACGCAAGAACCAAGTTCCTGAGTAATTGCTCGAATGAGCCGAGAGAATAAGAGAGTGAGGGAGACTGACGTCGAGTGGATCTGTTCACGAGAGGAAGGCTCACATCGGCCTCCTGCAGTTTGAAAATTTCAAATGAAGGCAGAGATCCACGGAATCTTAAGTGTACTTAATTAAATCATCCTCTCAGATTATATACCGCCTACTTTAATTAAAACGGCATTCGAGTATTCGAGCAAACGATAAGGTGATAGTGCGGAGCGGTAACGCCTCTGATCCTTGATTACTCTCCTACCTCAGAATCCTCGAGATGGAAAGACTAGATCTGTTGGCGAGTCTCGGGAATCACGTAGATAGACGAGTGGTCTTAACGTGCTCGCACGAATGGCTCATACGTCAGCGAAGCAATTCGATTGTTGCTACACTGACCGAGTTGTAATTTAACTGGAAGTTTTCACAGGGCAACGGACTTTATCGTCGCATTCGCAGCTCATCTCAGTCCGACGATTGCGACTTTATTTATGCCTGCACGAATGCTCGGGACTGTTTCCCGTCAATAAAGAAAAGGATGGCTATCTGCTTACGCGACAGTAAAGTACAATTTCGTTATCCGACAACCAGTCAGGGTGATATTGAATGAGAATCAGCTGACCGAAAGGCAACGCGAAATACGTCGACTATCCTTGCTCGCGGTGCAAGTAGTTTCGAACACTCGACGTGCCTGGGTGGATGAAATAGTGCTACTCGAGTCCCCGTGACAGAGCCCATCTGAGCAGCCTTCAGTTTCAATTTACAATGCGTTTACTCTCTCTCTCTCTCTCTCTCTTTCTCTCTTTCATTCTCCTTCTTGCTCACTGTTTTACATTCCTCTCCCGGGACTCTTCCTCCTACACTTGAATCGTGAAACACAGTAAACAACAGTGAAATCCAGTACGTGTTTCTGTAAAAAGCAAACTCTATGCAAACCATGCTAAATCTAGAAGCGAGACTTGCTAAACCAAATCTCTATGGCAGTATGTCTATCTCGTGTACCTAACCGTTAGTTTCCGTTACGATTTTACTTTTGATCTTCTGTTTAATGGCCACGCTTGATCTTAGACCTCGTGGAGGCCGTGTACCACGTCACACGTCGTTCCTTCGAACGGTATAGAAAATTGATAGGTTGCTGAGGATGCTTAGACGTTGGCGCACAGTGTTCTGCCTCATCGATAATGCGCAACTGTTTTCAACGATATTTTATCCTTTGTCGAAGTTTGAGTAGTCGTGTGAGTTCTGACCGCACCTTAACAGGAGCACCCCGGAATACGTGTGGGTACGAATGCACCGTCGGTATGCGTTATACATGTTATAATTCACCTGGAGAAGCCATAACTCACAACACGGCTCTCGGCTTCTTCGGTAGACAGTCGGGCTATGGGCGGAGTTAGCAATGGTTTCTTCCTCATATTTATTGCATTCGATACCTCGCGCACTAAACCACGCTTTACATGACCTTCACTGATCTCACGGTTTCCCTCGGCTCGACGCGATTTGTGTCTTTCGACCAAGGAGCGTCCCTTGCACACTCGGACGTTCCGACATGCCACCAGGTTCACTTGCAGTAGGTTACTTACTGCGGATTCTTGGATAAAACATGATCAGCAGCCGTACTCGGCATCGGACGAGAGCTTCCAATGGGTGGAAGATGACTCCGGCGTATCTATGTCATGCAGAGTTAGTGATGATTCGGGAAAATTTGCACTCTGCAGGCGTGTCCAGGTACTGTTGCACGGAATGATCCTTCTGCCTTCCGGGAGTCAAAGACAACTAGGAAGGCGGGAGTCCGAAGGTTATCAGATCGAAACGCTTCTCGGTAGACCACCGTGGCGTATCGATCAATTACACGACAGCCGTATAAGGCAATTATTAAATCACGCAAACACGTCGTACGTATCGGTAACAAGCGATCTCGTGTCACTGCTCGAGTCACTCAAGATCGAGTTACCCATACGACGTCCGGGATCTAAGAAGCGGATATTGTCCGGTATAAGATTGGTATACTCGGGTCGTGACATCGGTTGCACGTTCAGAGGAGTCACATAAACCATATGAAAATAGCTTCTGAAGGTGGGACCGATGTTATGATCCGATCGTAGGTACACATCATCGCTCTTGCTGTGATGCACAAGAGGTCATGTTAGTCAAAGAAGTCAAAGGTCATAAGTTAAACTAAAACAGGATCAACAGGTAGGTAAATCGTTAGGATGAGCCACCGAATCTTAGGTATGAAATGATCGTCGTGGAACGTTAGATATAGGTAGGCAAGTATATCATGAAATCGGTGCAGGTTCACGATGAGGAATCGCAGCCTATTCAAAAGGCCGTCTCCTCGAGCCAATTCATAATTTCTTTCTTTCGCTGAAGTCGGGTGCGCCGCGAATGCGATACGAGATTTATAGCGGCCGGGACATCGACTGTAGGTAGATGCATAGGATTGCAGGCCGTTATAGCTATGCGGTAGCAGAGATTTCGCACCATTAGCCGTGGCGAACCGTGTCGTGTCTCTTTCATGTCTATGGAGTAGGACGGATTTGAAATTACAATTTCCCGCGTCCCTGTCGCCGAGCAAATACGGTGGCACGATTGTTATGATCGTCGTTCGCCGATCCCTAATACGGCATTAAGACCCTGCCGCACAACTATTGTCCAATTAATGTCAGCGCGCGGATGCTCGGCATCTTACGTTTATTTATTTATACGGGCGCTCGATCGATGAAACGGAAACTTCAAGGAATTTCCCGTATTCCAACGTTGACTCGTCCTCTCGACGTGGTTCCGTTTCCCTATTACGAGAAACTACCGGATTCGTCGTCGTTCGGAATTTCGATCGAGAATAACGGGAAATCCATGGCGATCGTGATCGCCATTCCAAAGATTTGTTCTTCTCCGTTCTTCGCGTCAAGGTAATCGCTAAATTGAATCTTTGAATATGACGGAATACAAGTTTCATTCGACGCCACTGAAAAAATCTGCATTGGCTTTTTTTAGCAGCAATTCCGTTGTCTAGCATCAAAGATCACGTGGTAGTTTTCTCGACCGGTCGCTTACGGTATCGCGTTTCCAAGGCGGCGATTATGTCCTCAATGTCCCTTCTTGGGACAAATTCACCGCCTCCGTCGGGTCGATAGGTAATCTTTAATTCATCGTCCTCGCGATCGTCTCACGATCAGCATGCTGTGGTCTCCGGCAGCGAACTAGAATGATCGGCAACGATCTACATATGCTGGGAACTACCCAATGACTGCATGCGTTACGTATCGCTGGATCTTAGAACTGGGTACCGTCGCGCATCCGTCATTCCAGTTGTCGATCGACGATAGTAGTATACCTGCAATCTCGATCCTCGATCTTCATAATTATAATTAGACACGTGATTGCCGTTCTTGAGAACTCTGCCATTCCTTTTTTATATTCTTTTTTTTATAAATCCTCTTCCTGAGTTGCAAGTATCGGGCAATAATTGTATTAGAATGATCTCATGGTGATCGGGAACTAATTATTGCAATGCATAATTCTCCAGTCATAATGTTTACTAACAATCACTATCTAGGTGCGTCACGCGAGTAGACAATTGTTTTCTGAATAGCTCATATACTTTGAAATAAGTGTTTGAGTGATATACGTTTCAAGTGAGTTTTATGGTGTGATATAAATCATTGATTATAGCTATGGACATTGAACCAAACGTTTCCAGGTGCACAAAATCGAACGTATCACAATTGTATGGTTTCAATATTATCTTGAACTGATTTCAATTTTTCTATTTATTATGCCTACAATTTGCAAAATTGTACTAAGAATTGCAATATTTTACGAAGAGAGAATAACAATTAGATGATAATTAGATAATACGCACTTGAACAACAAAGTTTTTTGTTATTCTGCGTTTATTTAATTTTAGATTATATGTTGCATTTCGTACACGAAGATAATATTCTACTACTTTTTACCATAAAATTTCTTTGTTTTTTTTTTATGACCCATAGTAGTGCTGGAGTATACAGACATTTGGGCTTACTTTACCAAGAAACACAGTAAATTTTATGACAATACAATTGTATTCAGAGTTCAAGTGAAATTACTATAATATATAGTAAAATCTACAATCTTACTTGAAGTCATTGGAGATTCGAAAGTTCAATCGAACGAAACTTGCTATAACGATCGTAACAATTACGACGTGTGCATAGGAATATTTTAACGGTTTTGAAAGAACTTTTGTTTTGTATTACTACGTAGTAAATTTTTGTGTGAGCACAGTAAAATATATACATTACAAATATATACATCCATTGAACAAATCAGTAGTAGATTCCGTCAAAACGCCCTGATCATGCCTGATTACAAAAATTATGCAGTAACTATTATTGGAAAAATTTCTCCGTGTACTGTACCGTTTGAAAGAAAAAACACTGGAAACAAAAATTCAATAATGTGAAAAACAAGTGCAGAAAAAGTTAAAAATAACCACATTGCATAATCTGCATGAAAACAAACTAATAAAATTAACAAAATTTCGTCACTGAACAAAATAAGAATCACGCTTAAATGTGAAAAAAATTAATTGCTTTGACAGCTGTCAACCTTAACACCACAATTACCAGCATAAATAATACCGTGTGAAATATTAATTATATAAAAATAAAATTCGCAAAGTAATATAGATCAATGTTAAAACTCACTTATAGTACACATGCATAAAGATTTTTGCTATGACGAATCCATAAGGTGCGACCAGGTACTCGTAGTCACGGGTGAGGTGCGACCAGTTACTCTCGTCAAACTACCTTTATTTTTCGAATGATGCCACGACTATATGCATTCTTTCATCACACTTTATTTCGCCAAAGGAATTCTTAAAGGGAACAAATCGGACAACGTCGTAAGTTACCTCCGGATAAGTAATACCTTCGCGCCATCTCTTTTTCCTGTTGAGCAGAAGGTAATATCGCGAGGGGGCGAAAAAAAGCGGCGAGAACAGTAAAGTATCGAGTGTTCGCGTTTGAGTCGAGTAAACTGTATCCAAGGTACAAAGTTAAACTGGTTGTACTTATTCTTGGCATACCGGGCGGTATGAGAGGTTCGTTTACGCGGGAGCTCCAGACCATTCCTGCTTGTAAGCCATGTTCCAACTAGGCAGCTAATAAAATTCAAAAGGCAACACTGCTTGGCCTCCTGCACGCTCTAAGGACATACGAACTACGAAGTTTTGTTATGCTAGTGACTAGGGTTATCGTAAGCGAGCCCCGTGAGCAGTTTGTTTCTCTAGTTATTTTATTGACAATAAGTTTGCTTCCAAGCATTCATTCTACTCTCCGGCAAGTAACCCGTTGTATATTAATGTATTTTAAGACAGCTCTGCAGTCGCTCGCGAAGCTCCTACACTTTTTAACGAACTACAGTCTACTTCTTACCATATACTTTTCTCCTTTGATCAAGTTAGGACTGTATGCAATGTTGAGGCGTTTTAGTGGTTGAAACGTACAGTTTTTTATTTCTGGTTGTCGGAATCTGGGGAAATTATAAAATGTTTGACGAGTCCTACCATGTTTTCAAAAATTCGTAGCATCTTTTTATAAATTTAATACTATTCAAAGTACTGCAATTGAACAGCGATAAGTAACTGTACTTGAGTAATGCTATCTGTTCTTACCATCTATTTCAATTGCAATTTGTTCTTATAGTTCTATTGGCCAATCAATGTGTGACTGCATTTATAACGACGAACTATGTAATTTCACTGGGTTGAACTAATTGGTATGAAATACTTGGTAAATTACACATATTTTGAAACACCGGAAACACATAGGATACTACAGGTACAGCTACTAGACTGAAGAATTCTAAAAGGGATTGTTCGTAAACTATATCTATATGTTCAATATTAAACTGAACATTCTATCGAGTCGAGTAACACGCCGTATCGCTCCTTTTATCAGACGTGTCAATTCCAACTGTCAATGTCATGAAGGTTTTCATATCGAGCCCAGTGAAACGAGCGTGGATTCCGCACTTGCCGAGGGAGTCAAGAAAGAGACACGTCAAGTACTTGATCCAGAAATAAAATGAAGCAAAATGTGAAACAAATACCAAGTCTATCAAGATCGCACAATGAAAGCATTAAAGACATTTTAAAACATATTTCATAGGAAATAGCTGTCTTGGAATTAATAGCCACAGTGTACTTTAAGTTTTATTATACTCCACAACGTGGATCAATCTCTTTTTACTACTCTTTCCCTTTCACAAAAATCAAAGTCCTTTAGCCCCTTTTCTATAACACGAAGGTTCAAAAAAGTCCTTTAAAAATTCCTGCGACACTATTAATCTGCGAAAAGTAAAGTCACAATGTAATGAATAACAAGCCTACGAATTAAATGAATGTGTGCATATGCAAGATAAAAGATAACCGAAATATCATAAAACTTATATATTTAACTGTAACGAACTAGATGTATTAAAAAATAATAATAATATCACATGAACGGAGTCATCCAATTAGCGCAATATCCCCGTGACGTTACAACTATATAACGAGCGTTTCCGAGTATCTTACACGATTGACTAACGACTGACAATTAGGTAAGATAATAATGACAATTAGGGAAGAAAGAAGTCAATTGGCCGAAGCTCTGGCGCGCTTACTCGCGCGGAAAGCGAAGGTCTCAGCTCCGTTACGACGTGCGGTTTCATTACAACCGGCTCGCTTATTAATTGGCGATAGTTAATTTTAACGTTCCCGAGTAGTACGCTTCCCGTGTTACCTAGCGAACACAAACACTCGTCTGGATACCCGCATGCATTCACGTGCACGCGAGTCACACGCGCGCTCACTATTAGTCAGTGGGAGCACCTACTGCCAACTACCGACTACTACCGCCACTACCAACTTCCTACTACGAAGAGACCGAGCAAACACGAACTTGGAAACGTTAATTCGCGCCCCGGAGTTTCGCATGAATTTTAACAAGCTCGGACTCACGACGCTTCCACAGGCCTTTGTTACGCATGCGTGGGATAACTCGCGACCATTCGTCCTGCCGCGTCGCCATTATGAATTTTCGAAGAATTCAAAAAAAAAAAAAAATGACCGACACTGCGTATAACTACGACCTCTTTACGAGCTCCATGAGTTTCCTCGTAGTTTTCACGAGGAATACGTACAGCATGACTGATGACACACGTTACAGATACCCGGGTACCTCGCTACCATACCCCATTAGCAGATCCGCCTTCTTTTGCGCAATCCTTGACTCTCATCGAACAACGAAATCAATCGAGCGTCACGCGTCATTGAGTATTGCACAGCAATAGTTAGCAGCACTCGTAAGCTGGTTCGAGCTTTTTACCGACAGTGAGTCACATATATCGCGTGCTATCTCAGCTTTGGACAGGTATGAATGGTGTTTTAATTGGCTCTATCTCTCCATGTTAACCCGCTTCTGGCATATGCTATCTCCGATGCGTGCGCGTACGTGGTACAATTCGATCGTAAAAACATCAGGTTTTTGCGTATCGCTTTACAAGTCGTTAACGTATCGGCTGCAAGGCTTCATCCTCACAATTCTCGCTGGGGAATGATACTATTTGATTTCTTCGGATGGCATAAACCATGAAGTTAGCTTTGATTTTTAGAGGGCTTGTCGCCATTATGTCACCTATAGGTATCATTGATCATTGTAGTGGCTTTGAGCACACAGCAACGCGGGACTGCACATTGCACTGAACATCTGGAGCAGAGGAAGGTATCGAAGGAGAATCGCTTGAAGTATTCGTGCAAAAAGTCTATTTCCCACGCTAGGTTCCACACTGTGTCTTAGGGGACAGACGGACCGACGCTAACTGGACGAGGCTAGACGGTGGATGTGAGATCCAGATTCTCTCCTGGATCTTAAAGGACTCAAAGTAACGGACTGGAGGAAGTGTCTACTGTTGTCACCTTTGGTAGAACTCCGAATCCCTGCAGGATCTGCTTTTTCTATTATACACCATATGTAGCTGATGAGCTGAGCTCTCTAGAAGAATATCCGACAGAAAGAACAAGGCGACAAAAACATTTATGCGAATATTTTCACTCGTATGCAATGCGCGATTTTATCTTGATCACGTTTGTACGATTAAAACTTAAAGATTCGCGTGGTATGCGCGAAAAATATGATAGGTAGATACGATGTACGGATGGTCTCTAGATAAGACTATGTTTCTAGGAGCATATCCGGAAAAACCGGTCCGCGACACAAGATCGACGGGATCGATTTAATGGCGTGGAATCCTAGCTTTTCCCCTAGATGAGTTAGCGAATCGATAAAGAGCGAGTGAACGAATTCATCGGCATCCACTGCGGGGAATCGATGCCGACAGTCGCAATTCGCAACGAGACGATCTACCCTGCGATTTGCCGATCGGCACGTGATCCACTCTTTCTCGCATGGTCAGCGATCTTATTTCAATCCTTCGTTGGCAATGATCGCTTTTTCCACGTCCGATCGATCGGCGTACGCCGCTCACAAAGTGAGAAGAAGGTGTCCTCCATCTGAAAAAGGCGATCCCGCCTGTAGAACCATTAAAACTGCCGAGTCGCGCGTGCTCGCACGTTTAAATTTCTCTATTTCCGTGAAATACGATTCGTTAGTGGTATAAGTGTACAGCTACTAGACATGAGCCAGGTATAGGAGAAGAAGTCAATTTGTAGCCAAGCCGCATCGTGACCATTCCAGGAATATTTTCTAGATCTTTACTAATTGAAATTGATTGTCGTCCCATCAAAGTCTCAATTCTATCTGATATGTATTATATGAGTTTAGTCTTCATTTTATTCATCCTCTTATTCCCATTCAGATTCCCACGCCTGCATTATAAACCAATCGTAGATATGTTAGAAATTTCCTATAATTTTATTCCTATATAAATTTTAAATTTACACATTTCTATTTATGCTTATGGTGTAACTTAAATCTAAGACCCACATGGAGTTTTAGTATTTTGTTACGGTACCAATTCGAGATTCCTCGTACAATCAGTATTCTTACCGATATTTAAATTTCCACGGTACGAATCCACGTGCTTGAATTACACGACGATGTCCAAGTCTGGAGTGGATGGTACTGTAATGGTGACAGTAATTCAGAATGAAAGTCAGCACATTGGTGATACACTCTTCTCCAGAATGTCATGAATGAGCATTATTCGCGGTCCTCTTGCAAAAAAAAGGAGAATCTGCGTGGGTTATTGTGGGCCGCGACAAGCATCGTGGCACCGTTCGTGTCACGTGATCTTCGATGTTGTCTCTACGATACTGACAGTAAAAACGACGCCAGAAACGATAACACGCTGATCGAATAATACCAATAACAGTAACGAGCACCCAGCCTCTTTTTCGATTTTACATACAATAAATTGTTTCGTAAGAGATATGACATTTTTTAGATCATCGCATGAGAATCAAATAAAAATTTCTTTAGCACATTTTTGCTCCAGTCCAACACTGAATGTCAAATGATGGGCTCAGCAGAGATAAGAATTCGAATAACCTACTTTTTTAGTTTCACGTTGTGGTATGCAAGTACATCCCGCGGTATTGTCTAGTCGGTTGTTCTAGACGAAGAAGAATGCCATTCTGCGTAGGCGATGTGAATAACTGGTGCGCTATAAACGGTAGCACTGAGCAATGTCCTGTATTTCACACCGAGTGCACCCACGCTCAACTTTTTCCAAGATAGGGCAAGAGAGCTTTACGCTCCTAGGAGTGCGTATTTCTGCGATATCGCGTCGGGGCAAAGCTCCCCTTTGATGTAGGACACGCACCACAGAAAAGACACCGTGGATAAGCAGTACGACGACAACGACAGCGACGGCGACGACGACGGCCATGGCCATTGTGTTTCTGCCCACGTGGATGCTAATATCGAATACAAATACGCGCAATAAACCAAGGACTAGCCTAGCCTGTAAAACGGCCCCTTCCTGGAGCAGCTATCTCGCCTGCTGCATTGTTTCCAATGTGGAGAATTTCTTTTTTACGTAAAACTAGATTGTAACTCCTGGCCGTGTACCTTGACCCAACTGCTGCCCTCCTGGGGTTGATCGCATAACTATTATACCTGAGGATTTCGTTCTCGTTCTCCTTGTTATTGTTGCTGTTATTGTCGTTGCTAACAGTATCTTTTATATAGCATCCCGCTGCTAACCGGCAATCATAAGTATTATGATCGAACCTTTTCAAATATCATTATATTATTGTCATATTTCCACGAAGAAGCGTCATGGGAATGTTCAATCGGAATTGCATATAGTGTGAAGATGTGAAAAATGCATCACATCATTTTGCAAACGAATGACTCAACTATACATACGTATAAAGTATTCTTCAATATTTCACGCTCAAGATAAACTTTTATCAAATGCAATTGACTATTGCTAGTAATGTTCGCAATATACTTTCGACTTAAATACAACAACGAGTGGTAACATATTTCTAGAAAAATAAATATAAAATAAGTATCTTATAGGGAACGATATTTTTTTTAAACTAAATAGATAAATTTCAATTGTCGATAGATTAAAATTTGTTTTAAAACATGCCAGTTTAATAATCGTTGCTATGCACTGTTAATATTACTAATCAAATCAAACCTGTCAATCTACAAAAAATCATTAACCATTTTGCAAAGTCATGCATCGTAAAGTTGATTAAGTGAAATTTTTAACTATGTTCCTTTTAACTTGATAGACAAAACGGTGCCTCGGAACTAGGAGTGGTAGTCATATTCATGTTTTTTTCTTGCGTGCAAAGTGCTCCGACGAATACACCTAGAGGTGAAGATTATTCCAACAAGGGGCCTATTAGCAACTTGCACAGTAGTAAGACCGAAGGGAGCATAGAAGAAATCTAGCGAGTACACGAGAAAACACGAGGTCTGACACTGATAAAAATTGAACGAGCTGTATGACCAAATTGAGGCGTCACTAGTTTTTACTCGTTCGCTAGGGTCTATTTTTGCTTAGTGGTCACTGAGCTACAGGGACGCGGACGAACGGACCTCCCATAATTCCACCAACTATGAGTTAACGAACGCTTTCTGTTTAACATCCAACCGCTACGTAGATCTTTTTTCTCGAGATCAATCGAATCAACGGAAAATCATGATAGGTTAGTCGAATGAGTTCTGGAATTATTGTGACCCTGTGAATTAAAGGATCAATGATAATCATTTTACTGCTCATACGTACTATAATAGTTACCACGTACTACCGTACTGACTTTTCTATCGCCATGTGGACAACCAAAATTGAAATCTCAAATGGTTGTAATTTTTTTGTAAAAAACAAATATTATCCAGGTAGCCGGGAACGCTCTGACTGTACTAGTAGGTCGCAGCGTGATGAGCATCTAAAATAGTTTACTTTTGTAGAGAATTTTAAAAATTAATTAAATCAACTTATATTTCTAGTAATTACTATCTTGTAATTCCTACAATTTATACGGTATTTTACACACAATAACGAAATTATGTTTGATCGTTATCAGCATATTACATTAGCGCAAATATCAAATTCAGTGTCAAACTTCAATCAAATCTGCATGAAAATTTCCATCGACTTGACTCAAAATAAAACCTGGTGCAATAGTATTGGCTAATGAATTAGTTCAATAGGAAAAGTACGTCTGAATTCGAAAAGATATAATGAAGAATTCGCACATCTGCTGTCTCCAGAACAAGCCCTACCACGTTACCCTGTCACCCTATCACGTAACTGAGTGCAGGAGATACACGGCATGTAATGAAATACCAGGTGTATTTGCAAGAAAGGGTAACCGCACGTCGGTTCGCTGAAACGTCTTGCATGGTGGTTCAACCGCAGAGGGCCGGAGTGCCCGGTGAATCGCAGTAGGTACTAGGTTTCTGTGACCTACTTAAAGTACCTAGCTTCGTGACAGGTTACGTTCCCGTTTGTCGAGAGTTGCGGTCAACGGGTCGAATTCCGATCTGCGAGTAATGTTTTGAGAAGCATCTGATTTAGTACTTGATTGAGGGCTGGTGAGCAGTACGATTTGTACGTCATATAATAAAAGCAATTACTGTATCATTCGTCCAATAGCTACTATTTTTATCAATGAAATATTTTTTAGCGCAAGATCTACGTCTGAGTTACTTGTGCGGTCTAAGAGAAACAATACTAAGTTCGTATTATGCAATGGACTCGATTCGCTGGTTCTCCATGATTGTGAGAAAGCCAATAAACTGATTCGTGCGACCTTTGTGATCTTTACTTATACGCATCACGCATTTTCCATAGAACAAAACGGATCTCGGCTGTCAGCTGTTGAAATGCCTTGCAATAATCTTAAGATATAATTTCGCAGCCTAGAGGATTAAACTTTTCAGACGCCATAAGTACACATCCGCTTTCCTCAAGCTCATGCTATTGGTTATAAAATTCCAATTGGTCATTACGAGCTATAAAATTCTCTTCCATTGTTCAAAAGGATAACTGCAGAAGTCAGTACGATACTTATATAGTACGATATATATATATATAAGTATAAAGAGTAAGTGCAAAGTTGTCGACTTGTTAACTTCACGTAATATTTAGCATAACATAAGTACTTGTAATGAGTTGCAACACCTAGTGCCTTTCCTGTTTCGACATATTGAAAGGGAAGATCTTACTACTAATAATAATAGCAATTATAATAATTGCGCTCCATTAAACGAAATACACAAGATACTGTTTTATAACAGAACACTAACCACACTACAATTCTATTAGAAAGTGATATGGAACTTTTTCCTTCTGCATTAACCTCTTCAGGGATACTGAAAAAAATATGTGTACGTTTTGTTTTTTCTTAATTAAAGTTATTCTAAGTGAAAAAAAATTTTAATCTTTTGGAGAACCATTGGATGCAGAATCACTCAACAATAAAAACAAAAAACTCGTACGTCAGCACATTTTATTCTACTTGATAATTATTACTTTGTAAATATTTTAATGTTGCCTTTCAATATTCGTCCCTGAAGAAGTTAAGTTCATTATGACAATCACCCTAATGATTCTAACTTTTAAAGTTCATTCTATATATTCATCCATAGCTCGCCTGTGCTTACTCGTTCAATTTGTCATCAACCGATCGTGATTGGTCACTAGTATTTATTGCAATTTATCATTGGAACGTTATAGTAGTCAGAAAATAGTAGTATGGGAAAACTGATTTAATTTATTTTTGACGTATTTATTTTTAAATACGTCAAAGTCTAATTCCGATAATTTATTTTGATTATTCCAGGACAGGAATTTGCAAATATTTTTATTGGAAAATATAATTCATTATTGTTTTAATTAAATTGATAAACCATATCACCAACCGGCTTCTACTTAATTAGTTATCATTTGACCGGTATGTACCTATACTAAAAATTATAATATAAATAAAATCGGATAAATTATCCGTAAGAATTCTTTTACTGTTTTTGTATAATAACAAGATTTCATAAATAGTATGGCTAATCACAAGCAATAAAATAAAATAATTTTTAATTGATTATATCCACAATATATTTTAATATAATTACTAACAATAAGTTAGTACATAAATAAGGACGACGTACGTACACGTACATGTTTCAGGCCCATCGATACTCATTCTTTAGGTTCATTTAATGTAGTGTAGGTTGTATAAGAAAAAACAAGTAGAAACCACATTCTTTCGTATGTAACTCTAGGAAAAGGAAATCTCCTTCCGTAACGTAATACTCGGTTACCGGAATCTTCATTCATGGATACAACATTGTACGGAGACTTCCGGCGAATATCACCATAGCATCTCCATGGAACAACTTCTTAAGCTTCTGCCATCTGTACAAGTTTCACATTTAGTCAGACGTTTAACAATAACCTTATTAAGTACCGTTGTGAATATATCAGTCAGCAATCACTGACTAACAATAGGTATGCAGCACCAATTCAGACAGGAAGTCGTCGGTTTCCCGCGTCTTAGCCGAATAGATTCAGCCTTAAAAACCAGGATGTATGAATATATATGAAATTATTATTAGTATCAGGTCAACCAGTTTAGTAAGTAATACATAAAATATACAATTTCAATGTCGCGTGCATAAATAAATATGACGGACCCTGATGACATTTTCCGTTCAGTTACATCGCTCCGCGGCGCATACGGTGCATCACGGTATCAGCGATGGAATTGCTTGACGTTTAATTTACTAGAAATCTAGTTACGGCTCGATTGATACAACACAGTAGCTGTCCGTAATACTCACGTACATAGTTGTATCATATGAAGTGCGTAGCAATGTAATGTTTGAAAATCGTAACAAATAAAGAGATAACCCTCAGAAGAGTCAATGAAGATCTTGGAAAATCTTGAGGAGTGAAGCTTCTTAACTCCCGATTAAAGATAGCGAGCACGCGCGCCCTCCAGCTGAAAATTTCAATCGGATGGTTGATTGTGAAAGGAGCAAGCCAGCAAGTACCTATGGCAAGGAGGTATAGATATGTTCGAGAAGACACGCAGGAGCAAATGGCTGGCTTTCGTGCCTGGGACGAGTTTCGTATCTGATCTTGTCGTACTCGACTCTAGGACGTTTGCCACGGATCCGGCGGACACTCGCATTTACACCTCTGTTTTATGACCGCTCGTTTATTAGCCACTACCTACAACTCATTTGCCCCCGATTCGGAAGCGGCTTGTTAGTTGCTCTTATCGAATCGGTGGGTACAAATTCACCCCGTGCGCGACGGCCCACGCGAACACAGTGCCAATCGCCAATCGGAAAGTTCAACGTACCGTTAGCGCTTTGGCTTCTTATCGGCAAAGTAGCAGGGGCTACACGCGCCACGTCACAAGCAAATTTAGGACCCCTAATGGAAGTAGGTGATATTGCGCCAGGCGGAGGCATTCACAATCAGCTTCTGTCCTTATTAGACAGCATATAATCATATCGGCACAAACTTGCTCGTAACTCCAGCACCGTATAGAGCACTGCGATAGCCTTACCTATCTCTCCCTTAGCCTTGTGCATCTGGAGCCACTGTAGGTGTACAGGCAGTTTCGCTCGAGAAGACACGACTCCTAGCTATCGAATTACATCTCGGCAAATAAGCATTACGCGGAAGCGAATAAATTCGCACGCACGTATTCCGAATTGCTCTCCTGTGCATCGTACGTTATCAAATAGCTTTCGAAAGAAAAAATATTCAAGATAAACGCCTAGCAAGACCGTAAGTAAGGTCCAGCGGCTGCTTCTCATTCCTCGTTAGACTCATATGAAACGAGCTGTAGAAGAAACACGAAGAGGTACCCCCGGTAGCTCGCAAGCAGGAAAGATAAGGGGTAATGAATGCGATACCCTCCGTGGTTCGTCTACCGAGGATGGGAAGAGCGTGTTTTTCTTCGTCCTCGTACAGAGGCTTCGTGTGTGCCAGAAGCCGCCCGTGGCCATTGTTGCGCCTCAAGATCCATTAGGGATTTCAGATATTTATTATGCGAGCTGTTCGACTATCTCGTGAAGCGACCGTGCAGTCTCTTTATCGGATTCCGCGAATTTCCGATATCACTCTTCTTACATTAGAGAAAGAGAAAGATAGGGAGAGAATTCAGGATGCTGCGACTACCTGCGCGCGCACGATTTTAGTCATGTATATATACCGCCATAGTCGAAGCATATAACGTGAAAAAAAAATCTATTTTGAATTCTTGATATAAAACAAAACCTAGTCTGTCGCTCCGTCCAGATTGTATAATGATAGTCACTAAGAATGTATATAATTAAAGTCCATCACATTGAAGCTACCGAGCTTACCTTCAGGATCGTCTTCAACCTTGGTCAGTCACTTCGAAAGCTACTTAAAGAACAGAAGCCGTACATGATAAAACGACTATTTCCGTCTAGCAGTTAGGTTGGTAACATTAAAGATATCTGCTAAGAGACTGACACGTTAAAAACATACTAGTAGCTCACCTTCGTGCGTGCATCTTTAATCCGTCTAGGACCTTGTCCTGTCTGACGAGTATCCGCTGAAATCCCCTTCCATCTAAGCGTCCAGAAAACAGGCTCGCTATTCCCTGAGCGAATCTTCTCCCGGGAACCACGCTTTCTCGCCTCTTTATCGAGGCAAAGAATCTTTCAAGTATAAAATTCTACGTTGGAAGGCAGACGACCACAACTACTTAGATATACGTATATAGCCATCTGCCTTCACTCGAGGATGAATACCTTCGATACGAGAGAGAAGAGATCTCTTGTGATATATTGTACCGCGATTATCCCTATGGAATAGACAAAGAGCGAATCAAATATGGAATACATGAAGAGCTTCGAAGTAGTCGCGTAGGTTACGGATCGGTATTGTAATGAAACAGTCGTACTAGAATATAGAGTTGATACGAATAGTTTACTGCTGATAGTTCTCTACATTTCTGACTGCCGAATCATGGAAAGTTTTGTTATATATATATATATATATATGTAAGTAAGAAAAATAATGTCGCTTCCTCTATTTGGACAGTACAGACATCGTCCATTTCGCTGTTTCATATTCATGAGCTTTTTGGTAAATATTGGTTACACGTATTTATTTATTCTTATCGTTCTGATCCATGTGTGAATTAATAAACCTGTCACAAGTCGCGATAACAAACTCAAAATCCCATCTTCACTAATCTCTTATCTTACTCAAGACTAATTGTCTTGAGATGTTCAGAATTCCGATATACGCAAGGTACCGCTGTGTTTCAAGATTCCGTGAAATGATTCAGCCGAGTGTAACGGTTGAAACGGGTGGGTGAAGTTGAGAAGGATATGGTATTGCCAGGGAGTCCTGATTGACTCGTGATCGGCGGCCATTGTCTCGGACACCACAGAACGGCCTTGCTATTACCTTCGCAACTATCGCAAGTCGATTTCTGGAACGGTGCGAGAGTTTACCATGTAATAAGGCATCGTCGCTGGCTTGTAGTCATTCACAGCATAAGCGCATAAAAGAATATGACGCAATAACGACGAAATCAAATCCTGGAAAGTGTTCATTGAATTTTTACAGGTGTCGAGAGAACTGCAGGTGCGAACCCGTCGACCCAACCCACGGCCAGTTGCGAGAGAGTCACGTACCTGAACCACCAGCCAGCAGAAACCAAGAACCAGCGCCTTCCGCACCTTCCGCGCCTGACGTCGCTGAATAAAGCCAGAGACTACGTGGGCTTTACACTGACGTGATCTGATTTATGCGTCACGCTGTACAGGATGTCTCGAAAATACACAGGAGAATAAGCGGCAATATTGGACATGTCCTGAAGGGGATACTTATGGCGTTAGTAACACCTTTTCAACCGATCATCCGATTCTCCATGTCCACGATGTCTTACATCAGCCGCTGTCTCAGGTGATCTAAGTTATTGTACTGCGGAGATTTCAAAAGCAATGGATACTCATTTTTTCAGAACACCCTCTAGATTAACGCATGTTTTCGTGTGTGCTTTCACTAGGTGAGAACATTGCGTGACCTTTTCCGACGCTCGGGGGTACAAGGTGGTGGTGAAAGATCGGCAAATATCTACTAAGGATTGCAGGCTAATTGTAATGAACTTGCGCAAGAGAACATGCCTACGCCTTTTGCACTTTGCGATATACCAATCACACGGAATCGCAGCACGATACACATAGTAATAGCGATCCTAAATTCATGATACTTTGTGTATTTTCTATACCTCTATGCTATTATACTTTGTGCCCAACGATTAGTATCGTCGCACGATCAGCATACGTATCGTTTTAATAATCGGAATGTGAGTCATGCAATGAATTTCAGATGCGTCTTCTTAGGTCGGAATGTTCCCGTACTCGATCGTCTCTGATCTATCATGCCAATATCTCTCGGGGGCCTCGGAGAAGTATTGCAGTCGTTCAGCATCAGTTTTACTCAGTGACTTTGATCAGGCAGTTGCGGAATGCAGGTCCGTTGCTGTTCGGAGCACTCTACTCTATTCCACTTCGCAGCATATAACAAAGCGCAGTTAAGAGAGCTGCATAGAGTGCATCGAAGGCTTCGAGCGTACACGGCGTAATGAGTGGTTCCGTGTCCCTAGTTCTCTAGGACGTCTCTGGCCGGCGATCCCTATCTTAGTCTGGCTGACATTTGACATGCACGACGAGCATGCGTCTAACCAAGGAGTTGCATCTTGGAAGTGGATTAATTTGACAAAAATTCTCAGTGTAGGTTAACCAGAAGCGCGAAAAGCTCTTCTCGGTTATGACAACAACAACAAACGAACGTGAGAAAAGTTTCGCATGTGAAAGTCACCCGTAAATACGTTATTAGTGCAAAAGATGATCTACCCGGAAAGCGCAGAACGATTTGTGCCAGAGTAGGAAGGATTGGTCGACTGCTTCTTTTCAGAAAGGCGTGCATGCTGACTCCTATGGCCACTCCTAATTTAACTCCAGTCCTCGTTATTCCGGACGTAGGATTCCTCAGGATGATATCGAACGTGCAACCAGGAATCTACCATAGGAGTCCATAGGTACACGGCAGTTGACCGGTAGGTCGAGGCGGCTCGCAACAATATTGCATTATTATTTATTAATTCGTAGCATACGAGATGTGTATCTGCGCGGTGCGGCGTGGTGAGCACTCCCCAGCATCACGACTTTCTTATCTTCTGAGCACCACCCGGTAGACAGTGGTTCTCTGTCCATGTAACTCAACTTACATTCCATCATCTCACAGAAACAAAAGCATACATATAGATATGCCTCAGGATATTCTCGGCGCAGTATTTGAACAGAAAAATAAAGACACTCAGAAATATAATATTGATTAGTACAGCCCGAAAAGAAAATTGATTCTGCAATTCTTCTAAGTAGAATTGATATAGGTTTTTGAAAAGCAGTCTCTCTTCTATTACGGTCGTAGATTGCGTCATCTGCTATGTGATATAGCAGAGGAGTCATATATATAGTTTATCGACGATAAAAATCTGTCTTAGAGAGGCCATGTTTTTTTATGACTCTATATAAAAGAATTTTTAACTCCCTCACATTTTTGTCACGGATCGACTACAGTATCGTCGCGACGTTACTAGTAAGAATGGATCCTCGCTGGTATCGTTGCATAATGTTCTGTCCACCTCTGGTCTGCTATGGCAATCTAATGTCATCTCTCTGACCCCCGGTACCAGCGGCTACTGTTTAGTGATTACCATGATAATTCGTTTGCTTGACCATACTCACTCCATGCGGTGGGCTGATATAGACTCTGCAATAACACCGTCCGATTGAACGATTCCGTATTCTTAACGAGCGTTTGGTACCAAGTAAAGTTCTATTGTCTCTTCGCATTACACACCTCTTTCAAAATCTCTGCAGATACCGTGTCAATATTTCGGAAAGATCACTGCGTCAGGATTCTGACTTTGTATAAGTAAAATAAAAATACAACTATTCAGTTATACGCATAATGGGGATAGAGTGCATACCATTATATTAACGATCGTTTAAAAGGTCACTGTCGAACGTTTAATCGATCTGCGAGAAACAGACGAATAAGAAGATCGTGTTAAAATTTAAAAGCAGCAACTCCACAAGGTGCGCATGAGCGACGGCGACCGGTTTGTCAAACGATCATTGGTATCAGTCAGTCTAAATCGGTTTTGAGTGATTTCAAATTAGCTCAAATATTTAGATACGTATAGCATAATCCGACGATGAATGTCTTATAGAAAAAAAGAGCAGAAAAAAATAGTCTTCTTCGGCTATCGGTAGCTGCTTTGATTTCGTCCCTTCTACATAGACTCATGGAGGGTTGACATGCAGTTGACGTCTAAGGTCTGCGTGACGGTAGCTTGACAGGAGACAGTAATGGACGATACATATGTATATATCGTTTAAATTCATAAGTAGGCAGTCGGTAGTACTTCAAGCTCTTGTCAGGGAGTGTTCGCTGCGTTCTCCACGTTCTTCACCCCGCGCCGTCATTCTGCGGCGCTCCAGTCGCTCGGCGTCCTCCGTTGTCCATCCTTATGCAGAGCAGCGACGATTTCCTCGTGTCTGAATGGCTTGAATAATATACGTTTGAAGTTAATGGTCTCCATTCAAGGCGCCTCCTGCCGTGGTCACCGCTCCGATCCCACATTCCCCCGTTTCGTGTGTCACTCAAGATCCCCATATGTAACTTAAACTGGGTTTCGATGCGATGCGCACGTTATGCACGAGTCATCTTATGCGCGCAGGTATTTATGCGCGAACCGTTCGTACGTTCAGCGCATTAAGCGTGCTAGTATCTCGCTCGTTGTCCTTGTGTGTTCTATGTTGCAAAACAGGAAATGAAAAAAATGCGTGAAAGCAATGGATCCCAAGCATATATATGGTATCTATATATCAGTATATAATATCTATACTATCGGACATCCAAATGCAGTGTTCACAATGCATTGACGGAAAATACATCTGGAGCTTCATGAAATTTTTGCGATACCTTTAATGTCGACTTCTAGAACATTCTCTCCTATTTCTGCTGCTGCTGCTGCTGTTGCTATTACTGCTCACAATGATCGCTTCGATCTCAACGAGATGTAGGCAGATAGTAGGCATGCTGGTACAGGGAGACGGTAATTGCATGTCACCCAGAGAGGGAAAGGCTTAATGTAAGCTCGCCCAGAAGACTTATTTAATAAAGGACCGTTCTACGAAGAAGGACGATACGATGATTAAGCGAATGAGTGCTCTTGACTTGATAGAGGAGTGCCACCCGTGAGTCCATACGTTAAATCACCTGGGACATCCCGCTAGGCTCATCTGCCTACCTTTCTTATCCGGCCCGTTTATCACGCTGCAAAACAGATCAAAACGATCGACACGCGAACGACACGTTAGAATTGCCTGCCATCACTGATTCACTCTACCGAGTCTTGAATTATTTCAAATCGAGAAGCTAGTACGATCCAATTTTCTCGCGAATCCCACTGCGAGATCTAACGATAAAACGTTCTAAGATTTATCTCATTTACGCTGGGAACATTGTTCGAATATTATACGAAGCACGTTCGAAAGATGTTCGCGATGACAATTAAATTGATTGTAACACTTTAACCTGACGGTACGTTGGAACCTATAGAATAGATTTTCACACATTTTAAAGTAAGTCCTAGATCCGAGGTGTTTTATCGTCACGATGTATCTTATTATCCGTAGATCAGCTTGAGAAGTTGGAGTAAACTTTTGCACGAGGCGAAAGAATGACGTAGCTAAAACGTGTTCCTTTCAACTGTAGGTGAAGAAGCGATTAATGGGCTTTTTGTGCAATCACTGCCTTCCCGTGTGAAGTTGGGTAGCTTCATAAAACTTCATTGATCACTAATAGAACTATAAGTACGAACACTGTATCTATTCTAAGGAAAACCGCAAACTTTTTCCGCCACGTCTAATTTGCCGTAGCTATGTAAGAATACGTACCTATGGCGTAATGAGGAATTCATGACGTAAGATATCGTATTTTTTTCTGCGCAGCATGCAAAAACTCTCAGCCCACTTTAATGAGATTCCAGGCGAGTGAAAGGACGCCCCGGAAGACGGTGCAGAAAATATGTCGCGGTGAGGCTAAAAGGATCGTTACGTAACGCAGAGCAATTCGTTAGCCTTAAAGTTTAAGAACTTGACGACCGCTGTGGGCATTTTGTTCCATCGCCATCAACTACGTCGACCCCTACAATCTTATGTCCTCGATGACCACTTCAGAATTATATTGTGAACCAGTCGTCCCGATTTGGACGGAAGATGTCGAGGTAACTGGTGGGCTCCATCAGAGACTGAATGCTACCATACATAATTATCTGATTATTATAATTATTGTTCGAAGGGCGTCATCGGGCCAATAACTAAGGAACAAGTTGAGCGAAGGTGGACGATCCAATTAACTGGAAAACTTCCTCGAGCTGATCGATACCTGATGATGTCCATGTCTGTAGTCAAATCAAAGACGGTAGCACGGTTGCCATGTTACACATGTAAGTAAAGTCCTCACGAGATCGGGCAACGCTCGATTAAATAGAATAAATTCTCGTGAACGAAAGCCACTCGACCAAATCCAATATATGTACTCATTTGTTTCACATAAATTCGGTCAGCCACCGATGCATATATTTTATATATAGGAATGTACGTAGGTATCGTTCGACCGGTTTACCTTCCATGTACGACGCCGTGTCGTACAGCTTTAATGAGTGTGCCAAGATGCCCGAGTACTTCATGATATACGAGACGGAAACATGAGAGCTCATTGACGTAGTAGCTGGAAAAGGGATGGAAAAGCATATTTAATTATACAAAATATTACTATTTTCTTCTTTACTTATTATGGTCATGGGAATCTAATTTCTACGGTATATACTATAAGTTTTCACGTGGACCCAGTTTAGTTTGCCTTTTTTCCTTCATCGTGAAGGCTCGATAATAGATTCAGAGGATTCCGAGAAGGTCACACCCTGAAACCCTCATCGATGACACGCGTCTTGACACCTTGTCACGCAACTACTAGTTTACAGCTGACCAATCAGGTGATGATATCTCCGAGTGGACGAGAAGCCGCGTACATCGTTGCTTCTGGATATTTTTTAATTAGAACATTTAATTGGACCATCGCCCAATGTTAAGACCGCATCGGATCGTTCATCGTCCGGAACGACGAACAGGCCCAAATTTCAGAGCGATCGGAAAAAAGCTTCTAGTTAACACGAGTTAAGCGAAGGGCAAAAACAAAATTTCAGCGGTAGCAACACTAACAGCCCATATTAGTGAACACCGGTGTCTATTCTAAGAAAGCCCATGGATAAAGGAGTGACAGTAAACAGAAATCTCCATGGTCCACAGCTTAGAAGTGTATCCGGTCTTTGAGCCACGATAGCCAAAGCCACGCAATCGCAGTTCAAAAGAAGCGACCGTGCGCAGCTGGATGCAGACTCGAACGAAAGGAGAGGTTCCTGCGCGGTAAGATTGCAGATGACGCGTTGTGATCCCCTTCCAAGAATAATCCTTGATCCCCAATTCGCGACGCGTGGCTTGCAAAAACGGGTGATGGATAGACGAAGAGGGGTGGAGACGAGGACACGAAGAAACAGGGGGGTAACCATGAGCCGCCATAGTGGCGCGTGACTCATTCGCAAAACTGAAGTCCTCTCCCTTTTTACCCCAGGTCCTATATATCCAGCATTAACGGGGAAGAGGGACGGAAACGTGCAAATTTCAAGACCCTCGGGATACCGGCGAAGCCCAACCCGTGGAACGATCTCACTGGCCGACTACCCTCGTTCGTCCCATTCGCTCCCCTTGGCGTAGGCCCTTTGCAAGGCCACGATAGGCTATCTGGTTGAGGGTAAGCGAAGGGTGTGGCCAGAGGGTGTTGAATATATGCAAATCTACCGAACCCCGACTCCAAAAAAGGGTGGCTGCGTAGCTCCATCGATTTCTCTTAACCCTTTACATCGGCCCTCGTTTCGCACACGAGGGGAGCGTGCGTACATGCATATGTACGTGAGTACGTGCGTGCATACGTGTATGCTTAGGTGCGTGAACACGTGTGTGTCAGTGGAGTGCGTCGTTTGCAAAAATAGAGCGCTCCCCGCGCGTATGTAGGGCAACGTCAGACGTAGTGCGCGAAACACGAAATAGCGTGGGTCGGCGACAGAACGAGTCTACGGTTCAGGCGCTACTTTTACCGCGCGATCCGTTAACCTAAGGCGGCTGCTTTTGTCGTGGCGGTTTTTCGAGTGCGGACTCTGCACGCTTGGGTGCGCCCTGTCCTTGACCTTGGCTCCCTCGTGACAAGGTCGCCGTGGGAAAATGGCGAATGATACGAACATACAAATAACGAAGGTGAGCCAATCATGGGCCGTAGGTCTGTTCTTGATATGAATTTAAACTTATGCTCGTATTCCACGTGAAACATGAAAATCTTAATCTGTTCTCTGCGTTAAATATCTTTTATCGATCTGATCAAGTGGAAAATTTCATTGAACATTATTAGAGCAACACCATCTGTTTGCAATTGATTTCTAGATACTTCTTTCTTTTTTCTTGGACAATACAAATTTTACGTATTAGTATTTCTCCCACGTGATCGTCAAAATTCTTTATTTTGTAATTTCTAGATTCTTATGCAACATTCATTTTTTTCACCGAATATGGAATAACGATAATTCTATTATTGGTCTTAATTAAATCCAATTGCAGTACCTACTTAATTAATAAAAAAATATTTTTCGTAATTCTAATTTTTTATTTCTTTAGTACCGTCTATAGCAGCGAAACCTTAAATAAAAATTTAACTTCGATATAGTGACGCAATGTACTAAATACACTATTAAGATTGACCCTATAAAATATTATTGAATTTTGTGTAAACATCCTGTCAATGGGAAATGGAAAATAGTTTCATATTTTTTTTCATAATTTGCTATCCGTTATATAATACCCAAGTGCATTTATTTCTGCAATATTCATTTTAAAAATGTAGACCAAGTCAAATAGTTTTCGTTACACTACCCGCATTTCATTTTAAACAATGAGCATACTGTAATCCACACACGTCCGGATATTAATGGTGTGGCGATCGATAATTGCTTTCCAATAGTTACCAGTTTGCAAAATAGTCTAGAAAACAATTCGTAATTGTAGATCAGAAACTGAGCGTATCGAATGGCAAAAATTTGCGACGTCAAATATTTCTATATCATAAGATCGGTCAAGGAGACACAGCATGACTTGCTGTTTTTTGTATTTAATTATCAATAACAGTGTATTTATATCTTGGATGTAGTTGACTTCATGTCAATACAGTAATAAGTAATAAGCAGGTCGACACGACGTATCTACTTGGTTTCATAATTGGTATGTCGTAAAGCAAAGATTCCCCCGAGACATTATCGTAGCTAACTTCGTTAGCTAAATACAAAAACTGCTATGCTCCCCTTTCAGATTGTCTAGTGTCTACACTAACTTTCAGACTTGTACAATTTTTTAAGTATTATTAATCTTATCGAGATATATCGAAATTGTGATGCAAACATTACAATGTTAATTTGCCGTCAAGGCTGCCATTTTGTACAAAATATTTATATTATCTATATAAATTATTGGACATACATTCGAATCATTAACCTTGTTGTATTACTATCAATGCTGAGCTATGCTATTGAATCGATACTCTTGATTGGTTCGAAGGAAAAAAATATCTTACGTAATACAATTTGCATTTACCAATTTTACGCATAACATTACTGTACGAAACAAAGGTATAGGTGTCGCAATATTTTTTCGACAACGAACATTAATATTAAAGTGAATTTTACGAGATCATATATCCAAAATATCCTAAATTATTTAATATATGGGGATTTAACAGGTTTGATAGGAGTCATAATCAATTAATCAACTACCGTGGAAGAAATTCAATTTTGGACATGCGCCATTTCAAATTTTAAAAAGCTGAATATTTGGAAATATATCGCACTATTTGTATCTGCAAATCTGTTTTTTTTTTATTGATTTGCACCCTGATCGATTTCAATTCAATAATTCATCTGAAATTGTAGATGCAGCATATGCGTGCATGCGCACTCAAACGCGATACACACACGCGTCTTATATGCGATTAACAAGTTGATGCAGTAAAAAGTTTCTAATCCACACTCTGTAAGTGAATGAAACACCTAATAAAATTAAATAATTAAAAAAAAAAACAACAGTTGTCTTGAATGGAAAAACCGTTGTGTTTCTTAAAGAATTCCAGAATTGAAATATCTTCGTAAGAATCAAGTCATTGAACAAGACATTGCATTTAATAGTTCCCACAATCGACGTAAATCAATTTGATATCGTATTTTATGATCTAGAGCATTACTATACTGATTCTCATTTAACTCGAATACTTTCCTGTCAACTGGTACGACGGAATACCGGTTATGAATTCCCACTAGAGGAATATCGCGTAACAAGCTCCTTTAATTTGACTCTACGAAGTAATAAAACCGTGGGATTTGTAATCTTCGGAAAACGAAGGAATTGCTGCGATATACACGTTAAATAAATTCTTATAACGAGCGGAAGATATATTTTTCATTTGGTCGACAAATATTGTACAGAATCAATGCTCGACGTTTTATTCATTTTCCGAATTGTTTGTTCGTTTGACACTTATTTGCATATAGTGCACGTATAGTAAGAACACCACTGTTTTCATGATTAGGTCCATGCAAGAAGCAAATCAAATTACAGTAGAAAGTCACCTGTACTTATGAAAATTACATAATCACTAGTCTCACGGGACGACCGAGCTGCGTGTAGTTTGTTCAAGCATTATATGTACCTTTGAACTGACGCCTCGATATTTACAGATGAATAGTGGAAAATTCAGGGAGCATATATGTTTTTCGAACTTTTAATCGATATTTGGAAAAACTTTATATGCATAAGAAATTGTACACCGTTAACCCTAAATGACCCTAGATTTACCATGAATGACTATACATAAACTATGGAGAATCCATTTCACTCATTAAAGCCCAATCGACTGTAGGATCATCGATTGGTTTTTTATTTGGGAAAGAAACAAAAACAGAAATATTGATTCAGAATGTGTTTTCTAGGGTTGTGAGATCTTCTCTCTCCGAAATTGAGATCCATTTTTCAAAATTTGTTAATCGAATACTAATTATGGGCATCTGTAGTTGACCAATAATTAAATAAGGTATAGACATTTTAATGTCTGATCCGTTGAACAATTCTTGCATCCACCGTAAACCCAAAAACGGTCTTTACCCTCGTGCTAAAATTCAAAGAAAATTCATCCTTGTAATAATATGGGCGAATTACGATGCATCCACAAATATCATTTCCCATTCGATGTCTACTACTAAATTTTGTAGCAATTCTCAAAAATATTTTGGCTTATAATATACAGATACTTAATACCAGAAAGACCCAATCTACGTTTCACACAGAAAAGATTACACAACGAATTTTCGAATGTTTATGACTTTTTAATTGATTTTAATTCCAATAACTATCTATTATCAAATCTTAATACCAACGCATTGAACGACCATCTGTGGGAGACGTCGTTACCACATAATAAATTACTAACTTGTCAGTAAAGTCACAAACAACAATAGTACACACAGTACAACCTGGTAGACCGTTCGTAGACCGTTCGTAGACATTTATCAATATTCGTATTACATGTATCTACTCTATTGATTCACAAAAGTATATAATTATTTCTACAGTCTTACGCGTTCGAAATGATCCATCACGAATCATACGGACGATTCCTTGATAATCTAATATCCTTATTGTGCATGATGATAAATATCACAGTTATATCATGCAATGTAGTAAATTATAGTTGGGTACCTGAAGCATGTTTTCATTATACTGAATTTCCCGCACATTCTATGTTACATATTTCTCGGCAGTTTACTTAATGAAAGACATTTTTCATAAAAAATTGTGTTCTTAAAAAATTGTGAGTACACAGTGAAAAATATTTTACATAAAGTATTACAATAAACCAATTTGTGCATTTGCAATTTCTAAATTAAAGTTCTGAGTAAGAGTAACAAAATGATGTTTCTTAGTTTGACAGGTCATCGTACTGTGTTAAAAATTCACCTAATACTAACATTCATTCTGTTCACTTGTTACATGAAAATGTATTTTTACAATTCCTACAATCACTTAAATCACACTTTCATAATACATTGAGATACAAAAAAATTGAGATGCAAAAATTATTTCCATGATTTCCCATCTAGTATTTAAGGCCATTGCGTACAAAACTTTTCTGAGCATATCATAAGGTTTAGAACCGATAAGAACACGTCCATATTATTTACAGCATATGTACGTGCGTTCATTAGTTTACTACATCTTAGGTTCTACATACTCAAATTTTGTGTTCAATAACCTTTAGTACGCGAAAGAACAAATTTTGCATATTCTCACTAAAGAAGCTCCAACTAGGAAACGAGCTGATCAGCTGCGCCTTAATCCTTTTAAAAAAACAATTAAAAACGCATAAATCCAATTGTTCGATACAACGTCATTTTTTATTATTATTACCTGTCCATATAAAACTGCACATAAACCGGTGTGGAACCCCTGCCGGCAGATTTATAAATATTAGATATAAAGAGATTATAGTCTATCCTACAAAATTCTCGATCCTCGATTTCCGATCGCTGCTTGGCGAAAGCAGCAAGAACGCTTGAGTTCCTATCCAGAATCGCACAAATATCTGATCTAGCTGGAGCCTCGAGTCCTACTCGAACTCTGATCCTGACCTGCCCATCGCATTCCTTTTGCCAATGGGACTATGATAACAATCGAAAATTTTCAGTAAAGGTTGCAAAGCACGTTGCCTGGAAACATTTAAAGAGTCAGCATTTGAATTGGTTGGCTGACTGGGCTGGCGACTGGCTGGCTGGCGCGAGCGCACTTTCGCACGCGCTCACGCTTGTGCGGATGCGTTCTCACGCAGATAGGATCTAGATGGTATGGCTTACTGACTGTCTGGCTATCCGTGCGCGTCGCAATTATTGGTTGAAATAGGTTAATTAGCAACGGATTCGCTTTAGCGTAGACGCGGCGTTGAATAATCGCAAGCTAATGATAGGTCAGCCCGCGCTGCAGTAGCTTCGAGATGGAAGTGATTAGGTGTTATCTTATCTAGGCACCCTACAAATATCAGACGTGCATACCTGCTTAGGTACTCATATAACAACCTATCAATCTACTACCGTTGCAGAAACCTGTGAATGATTCGAGCAATCAACCAGGCCCACTTTGCTCAAATCACTCTTATGAAAGCTTACAGCCGATACCCAGTTATATATATCGAATCGTGCGTAATATTGCATCGGAGTAAATATTACGATTCTTCTCCGAACCTCTCAAGTTCAATGCCATTCACGATCTTCCTTTACTCTCATTCTCGTTATTCAGACTTCATCCGCTCCAACTCACTTCGATCAACCGGATTTTGAAAGCTTTTTCCAAGATTCTTGTCGCAATGTACCTCGCCGGGCTCACACGCTTGTCACGCACTGTGCACACATTGGGTAAGCGCGTAAACGCACGTCACTTTGATGCAAAATGCAAGTTTTAAGAAGCAAGAAACAAGAGCCAAGACGCAAATGGCAGGATGTACGGCGGCCTTCCTAAGCCATCATGCATACCTGCCCAGCATTCAGATCTGTCGGAAGCGTTTAACGACTGTCCGTTCAACTTACACACCCAGCTGGATACCAGAGGTGGTCTACGAGGTACTTGTCTGGTGCGATTTTATGCACGCCAGAATCTAACGGGTGTGTCAGGCGCAATTCGCATGCAGAACACTTGCACTCGCTCCCGATGCACTTTCCTTATTCGCTTCCGTACGCACTATCGGCAAATGGTACTGCTGTTGGGACACCCCTTATGTTTCCGATTTGCGCTACGAAGGATTACAGTATTACTGTATATTTTATACTGGTAACTGCTCATTGCACGCGGACAGTGTCGATCAAAACGTGCTACCAGTATTTAGCAAATAGACTCGATGAAATTTTAACGCCAAACGTACCAAGATTTTGTTTGTCACCAATCTAAAGCACTGTGATATACCAAATGCTTGAGAGGTAAATTTCTTATTTTACTAAAACGAGATATATCATTGCAAATTATATTCTTAATTTCAACACGTATCTACATTAATAATAACCTTATTAGATACGTCAAATAGCCTTCTACCATTACGGTTAGTGCTGAAGAGTTGAAGTTATTAATTGGAAGGAGTTCAAGTGATTTGCCCTTTTTATTTTACGATATTCATACGCAATTTGTACACCGTAGATTGATAACATCGTTACTCTCCTTTATTGATCTTACTTGACTACTACGATTGATTATGCAGCATCCACGCATTTACGTTCACGACAAATACACGTGTGGGTTACAGGCGGATGGTTTTGTTAAATCGCTATCGTTTCGCGAATGATTCTACAAGAGATGCAGTTAATCAGTCAATTTATAATACACAACAAAACGTTAATGGCTCTTTGTTGTATGCTGTATAACGATTATTCGTATTATTCGTTTGGTATTCTGAATGCTTCAACGAAGCAACCGTATGTTATAACGTTATATCAATCTTAGTAAATTATGGTGAACCAGAGTTCCTTGATGAACATGAACGATCGTTCTCTCGTTAAACGAGCATTACTCACGGGGTAAGCGTTAGAATTGAAGTATTGAAGCCAGGGTCAAAATAGATAACAGGTATGATAATGGCGGAACGTGAAGAATGGCTTTTATATAAGTTAAAGGCGTTTGGATTAATTTTTATGAATATTATTAAAACCAGTAGATCCGAATTAATGAAGCGTTAATCTCAGATCACGTTAATATTACACTTTGAATTTCATGATAGTTTCTATATACAGGGTGTTACCGGTATAACCCGCCAAACTACTGTAGCAAATTATACAAGTGGAAATAATAAAAAAATACCATATGTAAGTTGGCTATGAACGATTTATTGCAGCTTTTACGCTTTGTTACAGCTTTGGCTATAAACGCTTTATTGCAATTATAAGCAAAATATTGCATGATGCATAAAATATGTAGCAATGGATTTTGTATTACAAAGTTACATAGAATATCGATCGTATTTATCCGTGTGCTACTGCTGTTCGCAGTTGGATACTTTAAAACGAAAGATTAACAGCGTACAAGTGACGTCACGTGAAAAAATAGTACAACGAATTAATCACTCAGTTACTGAGATTCAGCAGAAGCCTCAGAAAATTTTTATGTAAATCAATATTAAGCTTGTATCGACATACGAGGACGACATTTTGGCATAATAATCCATTGTTAGCTATTTTTTGTCGCGTTCAATATTTAACTTCTAAATTTATAATAAAGCATTTATACCCTTCAAATAACATTTTTTCTTATTTCCACTAATAGAACGTGTATCCGCAGTTTAGCGGGTAAAACTCGGAACACTGTATACAAAATGAAAAAATATTCCAATCGTGTGGTACAAAAAAACATGGAGTATGAAAGCATATTTGATAGTAAATTTCGCGGAAGAGAGCTTCAATGTAGCAAGAATTTATTATAGACTGACAGTACATATACAGGATTACTGAGGAATATTGCATCACCTGGTGGTTCTATTATTGAAATCAAATGCACGGATTAATTTCAATTGATGCAAAATTTTCAATTAACTTTGTATGGAAAAAGATATGTAGTGCTAGGCAACTCAAACGCACCATACGAAACTGGCTTCAGCATAGAAACCAAATGGACGTGCTAACTTCAGCTAGTGCGTCTCAGTTGCCTTGCCCTATACACATATCTAGTGCACAATATTGAAGAAAAGTATTACGGAAAAAATAAAATCATTACAGAGATATTTCTGAAGCCAATTTATAGAAGTAACAAAAATATTGTGTTGCAAAACATACCGGTGGTTTGATATATACCCAACAATTTATGTGAAACAACTTTATAAAGATGAATCAAATAACGATCATGGATAAAAGTGCTTAAAAATGGATTGCTAGATTTTGTATTACCTTGCTGGAAACTTGCATTGGTGTTAAAATTAAATTGCATTAATGTTAAATTAATGGCTGGCAATGACGTCGACTAACACAAACATGTACAGTGGAAGCGTAAATAGTTATTAGCCTGGTTGACAGCGCCATAACGTATGTTAATAGCACTGGTGCAAAGTAATGATTCAAGGCATATTATGACAATTATAGATACTCCAAATGGTTATTCTAATGCAGAAGGCATCATAAGGATTGATTTTATGTTGAATTAAATTGAATTAAGATTAAGTTTAGCAAAACAGCTGTACCATTTTGCGACTCTGTTTGAATCGTGATAGCTTTAACGTTAAAGCTAATGCAATACTGTCGATACATATCATAAGTTAGTTATTTTGCTACCATTTCTAAATCCCAGCTTTAACAGGTCATGGACGACGCGTTACTTATTGACATCAGAAGTCACGATTTGCCCATTGAAGCAGACATTGACGAGATTTTCAAGTATTCAGGACAAAGGTATTTTCTCATAATTCTAATAAGTAAATGTTAACATTTATGACATTCTCGTAAAAAGCATAAACTTCTATATATATTTATTTATTACTTTGACTATGACTATCCGATTCTGACTATATTCCAGGAAGAATTGTTACATTCAACTAGGGGTGTTTTGGGCCTTAGTGGTCCTGTGGTGGCTGAGATCGAATCCTACTGGCCTGCTAAGTCCCAAGTTACCTCGAGTTCGTTCTACAAATTATAATACTTTTCTGCAATGATCCTTATGTCAAATTCACGACTTTGAAGTGCAATCATTCGCATGTGCTTATTTAGCAATAGATGGGATCGTTAAATAAAGTAATATAAGTATGCTACTGGTTTTCATGAATGTAAGAAAGAGGTTTTACAGTTTAACAAGGTATCTATACGTGTAGCACCATGATCGACCAGAGCGACGGCACTACGAAATATATACACATAAATAAGTACGAAGTGTACTTGAATGTGCGTATGACGGTCGTAAACTCTAGTAAATACATAAAATTATAAGATATACTGGGTGTTTCGAAACTGCCCAGCTACGCTTTAATAAAGTCCTGAAACATGGCATCGCGCCGCAGTAACTATGAGTCGAATGACGTTTATTAGTTTCGGTGTGAGGAATTCATGATGCACATATGCAACGTGCTTTTCACATAGCTACACTAACTAATACCATGTAGCTATCCTACTTTATTCTTGTTGTGACATTCGTATAGAGCAATGAAATCAAACGACAAAACTGCATCCAGGTGCAATTCGCACCTACTCTAAGAAGAAATATTCTCGGGACCAAAAATCACGCAGATCATTCCAGAATGCAGTGCTAACACACGACAGAGACTCTTAAAAATGAAGTTACAACGTGACCCTTACCACTTTCACCCGATCGTAAGCTCTTTGCGCCTTGTGAATTCTTAAGTGCTCCAGTTACCGAGCACCACCCGCTATGCGAGCTATGTTCAGCATATGCTGCATCGCTCGAACACAGTCCTGCCCGGAAAGCATTTATGTTGCCGATGAAGGAGATGGTATGTGCTCTACTTAGGCTGCGGTTATGACCTAACTTGCGTGAATCAATCATTCACCAAGTTCATGCTTTACATAATGATTATCCCGTGCCCATCGCTATTTATATACACTGACCTTTCTGGTGCTGTGCCTATTTGGAAGTTTTTATTTTTATTTCTAACTCATTTTTTTTCTTCAACGTATACATCAGATCTATGGTTAGTTTGACAAGTTTAAATAGCAGACGCTGGGTTATAAATAGTACACGTTTTCGTATGTATCTGTATTTACATACGAGTATTGAATTTTTATTTGAAATTTCTTACAGGGATATTCAATTAGATTACTCGATATTTTGTCGTTGAAGTCTTAAAAGCGACTTCAGTCGAATCCACGGGTACCAACCAAGTGTATAGGGTATGATCCCCAAGTATACACGCATTCTCGGGTCAGGACCTCAATGCGCCATCAAGATATACGGTACTATTCTCTGCAAAAAATATCTCGCTCTCAACATTTAAGGTGTTATCGTTCATTTTATTGCATGCCCTTTCTGCCTTGCTGTGAGTTATAGTGTCCTTCACCGTTTAATCGTGTATTCACGCCAACTTCACACCGCAGGAGTAAATTTGATGAGCGGTCCGAAATTTATTTATATTGAGTTATACCTCAATGTAAACTCGGATTGTCGACTTGCAATTTCAAATGACATTGAGTTATCGTCCAAATTATCAATGCTTTCCAAATAATTAGACAAAATAAATTTTGTGCCGAATGATCTTGAAGATAGTATTAATGAAATGCAGCTTGAATTGCCATTTACGGCATCAGTAAAATATAAAATAATTAAAAAATAATGGATAAAATTGTTCGTTTGATTTTTAATACGAAATTCGTAAAATCGTGTGGTTTCCAAATTCGATAAAATCAATGCATTTTCCTACTGTTAAAGGAGGCATCTTTCTTCTTTATAATACTGTATCACATGCTACTACGTTAAAACTCATGGGCACGAACACTTGATGATATTACGCTACTAAAGATTACGTAGAAGAAAATATTGAGAAAATATGATAAAGTACGAACGAGGAAGATTTTATATACAATGTTAGACAAATGCACTGGCAGATGCCACAGACACTATACGCATGCCACACCCAGCCACAATGCAATCAATCTTACAAACCGCTTATGCCTACATTTACGAAGATACTCGTTTCCTGTCTTTTGAAATTCAGCTGTAACAGTACTTTCTATACAAATGTATTTTTCCCTTGCATTATAATTGCAACATGTAAAATACTAATCAGTACTTTGATACTAGGTACGTATTACAAAGCTTTATCATAGTTTAGACGTTTAAGAAATAGTACCGGAACATTGCATTATGTAAGCATTTATATGCGTATAATTTAACATGCACCCTTAAACCCTATCCACATTTTAGAAATGAATATTACTATCCAGGGGCGTATGAGACTCCAGATTTGTTTTTGCTCTGGTCAAATATCAAATAAAACAATGAGATTTTCAAAATTACAACTTCATTTAAGAACCATTAGGCGATATATTCAATTAAATCAGAGTTCAATAATATTAATTTTTAATAAAATCATACATATTTTTGTATGATGGTTCATACAAAAAGTCTCAATCTTTCGATAGGGTTTAAAAGTTAAGAATATTAAATTTTACCTACTAGATATTAAGCGTTAATCCAATGGTAGCAAAGAGTAATTTAATTGAGGTCAAAGTAAACTACAGCTCTATAATACCATGACAGATTGTAAGAAAGGTATTGTGCGTGACCTTATAAAGTATTACATCATGCATACACATAAATAATATAAGCATTGTGGCATCCGGGATTCATAGATGATAATGAACAGACTTTAGAATAAAATGTGTGTCTATATCCAGCAAACGCAGGTCGATCGCAGGAAAGAACCAGAGAAGTTGTCGACTTCCACAGAGACGTTCAAAAAATTTCCGCCGGGTTCATTTTTTTATTTAACATTGATAGAACCCAAAGCAACACGTTAGATCGTCAGTTAATTTCATATTACTACTGTGATTTTAGACCTTGAGTAGTTAGGCTCAAGATGTTCAAAACGCTTAATGCAGCTGGTACGTTACTCTAATATATTCATAAAGGATATCTGATATATACATTTGAGCGATACACTTTACTTGCGGGTTGATTGTCTCATGCCTTGCCACCTGGCGGATATACTTTCTTCGTAAAAAAAATTCAAACATCTCATCGACGTCACAGAATTGCTATAAATTGAAATTCCTCTGCGAATAGCATATTCTGATCGTGTCCCACATTCTTTTTTCTTGATTACCGTGCATATATTGCGACATCACAAAGTGTAGCTTTTTCCAACATCGCAGATATCCTAGTCAAGTTGGAGGTTCGTTGGGTATCTACAATCGTAACCATTCGTTTTTTAGAACTTGTGTACGTACAATTGAATGAACAGAATGTACTATAACTGTAGTAAATATAATATGAAATCATAGTTGTAGTTTGACAATTTATCAACGTCTTTAAATAGCTTTGAAAATTACATGATTGCACACCAATCCACAAATAGGGTTTACCGTGAAAACGGAGTCATCGCTGCACGGTGACATTCTGCATTGACATGGTAAGGAACAATTAAATTCACGCGTGTACATTTTAAGCAAAAAATTCATAGGCTTCTCAAGCTCGTACTGATTTAAATCTTTATTATTTTTCCAATAAGACGAATCCAACGATTTGCAATGAACAAGACATTAGCGTTAAACTATAAGCATAATTATACGCAAGACACAATCTGTTAAATGAGAATCCTTTTACAAAGACATAAAGCATTGATTAATTTTACATTGTCTGGCACGGAGGAAAAGCAATCGTAAGAATTAGACTAACGGTTCGTTAAATTGTATCGATTAAATTATTTATGACCCGGCTGTACAATTTTATTTTGGCTAGAAGAATCCTGCTGATCCAGACTAATAATAAAATCTGTCATGAGACATTGCATAGGAATGGTCTGACGCAACCAAGAGAGCCTCAGGTGTAGAAGCTGTATGGTACTTACTTACTCGGTTAGTATAGGCATAAAGTAAGATTCAGTGACCGTGGTGTCGTTAGTGATATGAGAGACGCCAGAGGCTCTAGTATTATAGTTGTTGTACTCTCAACGAGCAGTAATCACAACCATATCATTTAGTTTCATCGTAACAATAAAATTCATAATCCATGACGTTCGTCATTATTGAAGAACAACCAGACCAATAAACTTATATTTTTGAAATAACATGAAAATTTCCTATAAATCAACACATATGTAGTACAAATCATTGATTGAAAAAAATATTGCCTTGAATGCCATGAAAAATAAAGTGCTATAATTTTGAATTAAACTATAAATGACAATATTTAATCAACGAAGATAAGCAGTACAACTTTTTCGCTTTCGATAGTTTTAATGTGTTTTTATTTGGAGTTGATTGAATTTATTATAAATACATTCATTTACTATTTTAATATATTACGTCGCTCATCGATTATACCAAATACTGAATGTGAAGATATAACGAGGTGGTTACTAGCCTCCTTACCTTTCGCGTGTCTCCACTTCATCAGCGATGTACTTTAGGATCGAGTTATAAGGATGCAAGACCGTCAGAACTACTGGTCATAAAAGTGAAACCCACTCTTTGGCATCCCGACATCTTATAGACATCTTACTCTTGTCACATCCCTTGCTCTTGTCTTTGTGCTTTTTAAATTATTTTTATTTTTCTTTCAATTGGCGTCAATTAATTTATGTGTACTCGAAGACCAAACTAAAATACGTCAGTCATAAAATCCTGTAGAATATTTCAATTTATCAGAACCTATTTATTTGTACAGTGTACAGTTTAGGAATGCAAATGATTCCATTTTGTTTTCTTGATATGTTAAATATGGGTGTTTTCTATTAATGAGCATTTATATGTATATTATATCATCAAGAACTTACCGTAATATACAACCATACGAACCAGTTTGGATCTGTACGGATATAATTATAATTTACTACGGAAGTAAAAAAAAATTTAAGCAGTGATCGGATAAAATACTGATGGTTCACTTGATTGGAATAATAAAGATGCAACGACACCCTCGCGGGTGTCATAATTCCTATTCCCTCAGGATTTACGATCGTGTCTGCGGCGCCTTTGAAGACCTGTGAGCGTCTTAAACCCACGGGCGTAGATTCGCATAATCTAGTCAGTTTATTTCTTTATAATGGTCCTGAAATTCTTCTGCTAACCTGATGTTCATATATGCGAGCTGAGGCTATGAAAGTCGTAGCGCTCTATTATCGTATGAAAACGAGTCATACGACGAGTCGACTATAAAGACTTTTAACGAGCCGCATATGCCGAAGCTTCCAGTATCATAAACATCAGCTCAGTAACACCATAAATTTTTGATTTTCATGAACTGGTTTTTGGAAATTCGATAAATCAAGAGTTACCCCAACCGCATTATAGAATCTCGTGCTATGCCGTATTTACATATGAAGATTCCATGCTCTGTCTCTAATAAATAATTATTGGATCTAGCTGAAAAGTCCATTATGATTTTCAATAAAACATCAACTTAACCGTAAACAGGAAAGTGCCAACGAAAAAGTGTAGAATATTAATAATAAATTGGTTAGACGAAAAAAATGTTACGTTTTTTTCAGAAAACAAAATCACTCGTCTCATATTATATTATTCGTTTGTTCGTACGTTGGTCTTTACAGTGAATTACTCAAATAATGATTTCCATATAGTAAAGCATGGTAAACGAAAAATGATTGATACTTAAAGGAACGACCAGGTATTTCAATAAATGAAATTATTAAGTCCATATACGTATATCTGGAAATGGTTGTATCTTAACAGATAATGGTTGTATCTTATAGATAACAATCGTACCAAAGATAATAAGGATATAACTTACATTTATAGCTAGACTGCATTGTGCAAACGACTACCTATAACGTGCATACGAACCAACTGTGGAAGACGCACAGTACAATTTATTCCTTCCGATAGATGCAGAGCAAGTAATCGTTTAAATGGACTTAGTTTCGCTTAGGTAGAATAATTGAATAAACAGCATGAGAAATGTCCAGAAAGTAAGCAGCGTGACACCTTTCGAAAATTCTATCGTGCCAAAAAGAAAAAGAAAGAATTCACGTCATATTACAATCTGTAGGATGCGGGTCAAACTCGAGCGATCCTAATCGAATCGAATCGATTGGAATTTCTTCGAAACTCGCGAGTCACCGATACATTCGATTTAATTGGGTTCTGCTCCGTGCACCGTGCTTTTATCTCCGAGAATATCGATTGGCAACATACAGGCAGTGGCATATACGTGCAGGCGCATGGGTAATGCACGTAGTCACAAACACAGTCGAGACACGGAGAGGCAATTATGAAATCGTATATTATAATACGGAAAAATGCAGGAGCCATTACCGGTCCAGCGCTTATCTCCGTGCTGCCATCTGCATCTACTTTCGTTCGGATGAATCGAATCATAACAGAGTATTGATTAGAAAAGACTGATAGTTTAGTAAATACATTTACTAGTCCGTCTATTAACGACGCCAGCTTATGTTTCGACGCTGCTATAGAAACCGACCGAAACACATTCGCAACTCACAGAGCAAACTTCTATAGGACTTCTGTCGCGCTGCCGTTTCGCAAACTTATTCCTGACTCGGGATTCTTATTACAATTATGAATTATCCAACGAAGCCAAAGCGATTAACGAGCGATTACGCGCTCAACTTTATAGCCTCGTCCCGTGGCACTGGAATGAAATTAATGAAATTCTTGGTACCCTCATATTTTTTCACGAGACTTAATGAGACTCCGGATAAAGGACGTAACGTAGACACGAGATACCAGGATACGTACGCGCGCCACGTCTTATCCCAACGTATGTATGGCTAGTACCATACATGCCGACTACCTAGTACCTACTACGTACCTACCTACGTGGATACGTACGCCCGTGTGATACTTGTAAATTACAGTGCGCGGACACAATATTTCATGCAGTATCGTTTAACCTCGGATGATTTGTGACTTGGCGAGACGCTCTTATCCCCAATGCGAATCGCGGCAAAATTCTCGAGCTCGATCTTGGAAACACTGCTTCTTCTTACTTACAAGCAACCTCATTTAGGCGCCTATACCGCGTGCTTCGGGGCTTTCGTATGAAATCGACGCAAGCCAACGTAACGCCTATGCGTGCTTTGTAAATAAATAACAGCGTCGTACGCGTTCGAGACTTCCGAAGGAAACACAAGACTGGGACTTTTAGATTTCCAAATGCGAGCGCACCTTCGTTAGCGTTATGCGCAACGTATTAATTACGGAAGGATTGGAGTTCGTTAATTACGAGCGACTGGGGCAAGTACCTACATATCTACCACTGTACTTGGTGCACATAATATTCCATCTACGCACTGCGCAGACCGCACGTATATGGTGGTGAAATTAAATTGCTCTCCATTAAGCCATTTCAGTGTTACCATAATTTATATTTTCTCCGAGCCAATTGCACTTTCCAGCGTTGGACGCTATTTACTGCGCATCATTCGCTCTGTATTTTTCGTGCTTCTACGCGAATGTACTTTGTGCATTTATTTTGCTTCGACTGTCGAAGAGCGGACATGCTTCCTATCAATATCCGGTACCAGAAGAAATTTCCTTTGCCTACGTCCCTGGCTGAATAGTTCTACATACGAGTAGTACTTATACGTATGACTCCGCGGAGGACATATGGAATATAGAAATGGCGTCGTACCTAGACGGAACGTGCACTTGCATCATTGTCTGTACATGCGCTGCTGCCGGGCACTGTATATCTTAGATATTGTAGAACACGAAGAAATCATTACACCACGCAGTAGTATATTGCTGCTAATATAGCGCAGTTGGATATTTAAATGCAACCTATAGATATGTGGGGATACTGAAAGTCAAAGAGTCTATCTCGTGTCTAAATCATAAAGTCGCAGTAAAGCTCTCTTAGTTGCAACGAGGCGATACGTCCGAATTTAATACTACTTTTGCGCCCATTCAACCATGTTCAAAGCCAACCGTAGACCTTGACTCGATTTTCTTCACCGGCATTGGCCGAGTCTTTCGCGATCTTAAGTGTCTGCAGGAACGTCCGAGAAATTCGAAAAGACTCGAGGTTAGGAAGACGAGGGAATTTGAACGTTACTAGCAATCAAGCTGGTTTGTAACCTAAAGACAAAAAACGATCTGACTGCAGCCGATTAATCGAGCGAAGAGTACGTCTGGCGAGGGAACAAAAGAGGCGCATGAAAATTGTTCTAAGAATCGTTGGTAATCGATATTAATCGACGGGGGCATTGTAACCCGCAATGAAACACAAATGGGCCGAAATAGGAGCTGTGTTTCACGTAACCCGATAAAATGGCATCGTCATGCCTAGAATGATTGGGCATGAGATCGTTCTTGTAATTAACAGCAGTACTATTGTCCGGTTCGATGGTAGAAGAATCGTAGGGTGTAATGGACAAAAGTTTAACCGTCCGTCAATCTAGAAAGTCTGGTACACCGTGCCGCAGAGTTACGGTTGTCGATTGTCTGTTTATTGTTATTATTTATTATCAGACCAGTTTTATTTTACCTGTCATTTTCTTGCATTCGTCTTCTAGCTTTTTCTACTAACTCATATTTCTCATCCAGACGATGCCCTGCTAAGGCACACGTCGCTTCCAATTTTTTATTTCTTTCCCATGGAACGTTCAGAGATTGATACATTGATTGAATTTTATTCAGAACGATCCTTGAACCTCTTTTAAGGATGTTCCACGTATTGTCGAAAATGACTCAATTTTCTTAAAACTTTAACGGATAATGCCTAGAACTCAAAAAAGTAATATGTTCGGTACCAGGAATTCCTTTAACATGTCGTGGCGCAGTTTTGTCTACGTAAAACCTTGCTATTTTAATCCATTTTAAATTAATAAATTCTTCAAATTCTACGCCGATCGTTGTTGCCTCTTTTCGAATATATTTCGAATATCTGAATCTCGAGCCTGGGCTTCACGCTACATTATTTCTTTGACTAAAAACCAAACCATAACATTGGTAGCACCGATACTCGCAACGGACAACGTAGGAAGATCAAAAATGACTACTGTCAACAAATTCTACATGAACAAAATTATAACACGCTCGATTTGTTGTAACTTACATAATTAGTCCTATGATTTTATTCATGTAAAATTTATTGTAATACTGGCGAAAGAAAATTGGGTATTTTGGATGAGTCAAGTGGTAATTAATGAAGTCGTTGCAGTAGCCTGGACATAGGTTGAGATTGCAGAATCCTTGCTATCTAAAATGGGGGTAGTACGTCTCACAATGTGATGCATGCTATAGCACGAGTAATAAACGGTTTTAGTTACTAATGTGTTATCATTTATTTAACAAAATCATTTAGTAAATCATGTGTTATACTCAATTTATTGATTTTAGAATTTATTTTATACAATGTGGGATGTAGATGTTGAAAAGGAAAGCTGAGATTTATTTTTTTGCAAGTTATATTCAGGCCTGATCCCCAGGCAAAAGTATGTTAACTTTTTTTAGAAATATATTTATACTTGGAAAAATATTCACGAAAATCAATAATAAGTGCATTTTTAATCATTAATGTACACTAAAAACATGTTTATGCAATTTATTTCCACCTACAACCTTAAGGCACCAATATAATTGATTAGTTTTTGGTGTTGACTAATTTTTATCTGATACTGTATATGTGATACATCCTTTAAAGTTATCGAAACGTTTCCACGAAAACACACGTATTGCAAATTCAAATTCTATCAAATAATCAGTATTTGATAATTTAAAAAATTCTATTGTGCATAAGAAGTCCTCGAATTACATAGTAATCGTACATTTATTTACAGCAAAAGAATCGTTGTGGCAGGGTTGGGGTTTCTATGCGGCATGTGCCTTGACTTAGAAAATGCAATGCCCTTGGAAATCCCAAAAATGTCCAACGCGTCACATCGAAATAAGTATTAAAAGTCCTACAAATAACTCACGCCTAAACCAACTCTTATACCGTGATTCAGCAAACAAATTAAAAGACGTATCTGGCTGATAACTAAAAATTCAGTCGACACGAAGCATAAAAATATTACAAATAATAATTATTTACTTATTGAACACCCTAACTGGCATTAACGATTTCACAGCAACTCGTTATCACTCGGTATACCCAATGAATGGTTATATTGCGTGTTAATGCAGCAGTCCAGTAGCAGCTAGAGCAGCGTCTCACAGTTAGTGAGCAAGCTGCAAGTGAAATAAGTAATGTCTAATAATCGAAGGTAAAAAAGAAAACGACTGGCAATTTCATATCGACGATCTGTAGATTTTAATATACACCTATCGATCGAACGTTCTTCCTTTTATTTTAGCGGAAACATAATGTTCGTATTATATATTAATGCCATCGATTCTTTTCCATCGCATGGACTCGTACGTAAGAAATAAGACCTTCGTTAAAAGTACAACTCTTTCCTTTGGGAAATAGAATTGGCCATGGTAAATGAACATGTTTATGCGTGCAGCTGAACGTATACTTATCGTTAGGTTCAGACTCGACTGATTCTCTTGAGCCAGTTAAGGTATCTAATAAGGACATAGAGAACGTGTAGACAGCAAGTTCTTATAGGAGCGAATGCAGAAAATACAAAGTAGCATGACAAAAGCGTCGTATATCGATTACAACTCAGTAAATTCAGCGACAACAGTTGTATAACTGGGTTTCATCTTTGCATGTGAAACGAAGCAAGCTGCCGGAATGCATAATAGCAATGCATAATACCAGCACGTATAATAGCCAATGTATCAGTTTGCTTTTAAGATTAGTAAAATTTCGTTCTATTAAAAATAGGTAAAATCAATTGAACCTAACGATAATTATTTTCAGCAATAATTATCTATCACGAAACCTCATCGACAATTAGGCTATATAAACTCCAATAAGACTGCAGAGATATTTCGAAATGGCCTAAACCTATTCTGCAAAGAATTACGTAAATATTCATTTACATCAAAATATGCGACTATTAAAGAAAATGTGATTGATTTAATAGAATCAAAAAAAGGCGAGCTAAATTCTATCAAATCAGCGACTGTAAATAGTGATGATTATACACAATCATTCGGATATTGACCTAATTACATACATACACAGTCTGATTATACATGTAAAAATTATATATCTAGTGCAAATGAAAATTAATCAAATAAAAAATTGAACCAACAGCAATATAGTAGGTCATATCTCAATTAGATATGCAAGTCGTTTATACTTCAGGAGGCAACACAAATTACTTAAATTCCGCAGAGAATTTTTGTTTTACCACACCAAACGTATTGAAGTCAAATATATGATTTTTAAAAATAATTATTACCATTGACTTTCAAACACAGTACACAAATGCAATAATGCAAATAGATTTAGGCAAAAGCAGACATTAGTCCTTGACTTTTGGCAATGTATCTGTCCAGAAATTAATATAATATAATTCACAGTAATATGATAAATGAAGGACGCAAGTGGTTAAATTAAGTTCCAAGAGATATTAAAATCCTTCGACGTCCCATACTTTAACTTATAATTTTCATCGTTTATCTCTATTACTCTCGTTACTGTTGCACATATATTACAGGTGTTTGGCTCGAGTGTTTGTAGAATCAAAATGGACTAATTTAATGTCAATCATTTGGTTCATATTGTATACCTGTGAAATTCAATGCCGATGATGCACAACCTTTATATGCTTTATCTGCATGCGTGTGAGTAAAGCGGAACTACAATTGCTAGTGAAACTTTGCTTGCACAGGGAATTTAATGATAATATTTTTAACAATTGCGATAATCAAGATATGATCTAATAAAAGAAGATGCTGTAAGCAGCATGATGCATTACTCTAGGGAAAATGCAACTATCCTCTATCAGATATGTAAATCATTTTGATTACATACATTTCAACAGCTTGTAATAATTGCAGAATATATTATACGCCTCGTGCCTTTAAAAAAAAACATAACTATTGTACGATTCAATGTTTTCTTACGAACAACGTAAATCAATGAAGAATTTGATTTTTTGAATTTTCTGACAAGTATTTCTAGTTTGATTGACACGGGAAGACAATTTAATTGAGGGTTTTAGGTTCTCCATTAAATTTCAATACATAATACCAAGGTACACAACGGATTTTTAAATACACATTACACTGCCACTGTTCTATACAAATCTTACAATGAATGGATGATTAATCAAATTAAGTCATTTAATGATCAGGATAATTTGATATTAGTGAAATGAATTTTCCTCACTGGAGGTACTCACCATTTTAAACAATTTGTCCAGTAAGCGACGTTTTGGGGACTTTACAAAGCTACCACGCAATGGGGTATTATACACATTCCCGATCCTGTGTTCGTTCTCTTGCCAATCGAGGGCTGTTCGGTACATCTTGCTTGGTGAATATTGCACGATTATACCTGATCTAGATACGCCAGGAGTTGCGATAAGCATTCACCGCACAGATAAAATCGGTTTAGTCGAACACGGATGTGTAACCCGGTTTAAATGATGAATGTCAGAACAGTGCAGAGTATAGAATGAGATAACTAATACACGAGTGAAGTTTAATTGATTATTTATACAGTTGTATTGACATTAAGAAATTATATTTTCACCGTCTCTGTTTATTAACAACTCTATATTTCGAAACACGAATTACTTATCCCATACTTATAACCTAATAGACTCTATTTCGCTATAAACCTCATTTATTCAATGTTAATACGTCACTTCACTGTTTCCGCGTGATTTTATTTTACAGAGATAACACGTCATAACGCTTTTCCTGCGATATGTACACTGATTAAGTTTTGTTATTGAGGGCACATTGATCACAGTGTAAATAAGGGATACAACGACTGGACGCTTTTGTATATTATACTTGGAATAATATGGAAGTGAAGTGTATTGAAGGACAAATGACGTGTCTAACAAATTCAACATTTCAAATAATAATTACAGGATGTAACGATTAGACACGTTTGTATATAACAGATGAAATTATACGGAAAGACCTGACAAATCGCTTTAACAGTTTTAAGTCTTTCGTTTCTGAATAACAGATGCTTATTTTCTTCGTGTATACTTTACAAGGAATATTAATGTTTTTGCAAGGTCTAAGATATTAGATTGAGATATTAGTTTAGAGCAATTACTATTTACGCATTCAGAAGGAAATTCAAAGATAATCATCTCATACAAACATGAATATTAATGGTCATTGTAAAATCTTTTCCTCGTTCCAAGTGAGCAATAAACGGCGCCGGATAACGATTATAAATACTGCATTTCGTAAATGAGGTATTATAGAAAATTACGAATACTTAGGTATGTTTGATGTTACTAACTATTTCATTCAAGACCATTCGTACATTTATCTCTCTATAATGATTCAATGAAATCTTTAACCGAGGACAAAATCATTTCTTTTGATTTGTATACTAAGAGGTGTTGCTTATGTTGTGAAAAACACGATATTTTCATTTAACTAGTTTCTAAATTCTAAGCAATCTAGTAGATCACTATTATATGTATAATACCGAAAATAAAAATTCCATATGTCTTATGGACAACTGTTTAATTTATCAATGCTTTCATTTTTTCAAGATAAATTCTATTTAACTGATATTAATCGTAGTGTATTTTGATTTATCCAAAATACATTGTTCTTCTTGATAAATTGTGATTCTCCTTTAGGAAAACAACATGAGTTGTTTTCTGGCAATAAGGGTCCATCGATCTGCGCTCTATCATCTTCCACATACTGCCACTCGTGGTTCTGTTACTCCCAAGCAGTATTTTCGGCAAAGTGCTTCGGCCGTTCTGCTCCCAGCGCTTTTCCAGTCGTGATAGGACCTCTCCGCTTACGTCGCCGCTTTCCTGCGCAGAGAATGAAAGATTGGTTTATGCGCAACGTCATAACCCTTCAAATTTATTAGTCGAGTAACTTTGCCTGATCTATTCTCACCACAAACTTATATGCTAGTTAGATTTATTTTACTTAAAAAAATTAATAGTAATATAGAACGCAAGGCAATACATCTGTTATCTGCTTGTCAAAAAGTAGAAGTTTGTAACGTGAAAAAACAACTTATCTTCTGAAATTAAAATACATTCGTCCAAAAGCACTATTTTTAACCAACTGTACATAATGCTTCCATATTGAAATATTTAACTACTATAATTATACCACAATATTCATTCGTACGAGAAGACATTGATTCTGTCACAGCAAATTATATAAGGATAATCACCACATATATTTTGATTTAATATCTTTCCTCGACAGGTCGAGATCAACTGTCGAATGAAGAAATTGAATGTCCTGTGGTGAATAAACTTCAATAGTAAAACATTAAATGAAAAGAGTAATGCAGTCAGGTCCGTCAAAGATTATCAAAATTACCGTCGCAATTTCTTGTGAAGGTTTGGATAAGGATAGGTGTCCGTTGATACAAGCTTTCTAAGTATTTTTAAGAAAAATAAGAAATAAATATATTAATCGTTAATTCGTGTGTTACACAACCATCACCGTTTCCAATTCTTCATCATACATGCGCGTATACAAATTCGAATATAAAATTACAATAGTACAGCAATTTTTGCTTCTTCAACTCCATCTACCGTAACATATTGTTTCACCAGATCTATTTATCACAATTTTAACGTTAATATCATTCGCAGCGTACTGAGTACCACGTGGATAAGAATACAGCAACTCGAAAAACTTATTCCCATATTTTCTTTTTTTTTTACTCTTCCTGGCGTACTTACGATTTTTGAATTTTTATGTCTACTCGATATGTTCATGTATAGTCGGTGTACGAGTTCAATGTGGTTTTTTGACAAATCAAAAACAATGAAGTCTCTGGCAAGGCATACGTGTCACTGCAGAAAACGTTTGTTACAAAATGTGTACATGCGTGATTTTGCACTACAGATATTTTATTTTTCTATTTTAGCATATACTGACGTTATTGTATAGAAAATTACCATGTGATTTGCTAAGGATCGCATTGCTTACGAACTGTCAAAAAAACACATTGAACTCGTGAACCGACTATATATCTGCGTATATTGTCATACGCATGTATATGATAAGTTAGCCATGAAAATTATAATTTTCCAAATAATTCAATTAATGTAGATATTCGGTAGAAACATTCTGCGAGTCGAGAATGTATTTTTTACGAATGTATTTTCTACGAATGTGTATATTTGTGCTCTTTCTTAAAAACATTCACGTCCAACGAATCTATTGTATTGTGATTTTACGAAGTCTAAGGAAACAGTTACGAATTCTCGCAAACTGTACACGTATCTGAGTACATATATTTACGTATGTATTATCTAAAACAACGTAGTTTTTCAGTAAGAAGGAAGATATTAGCAAAAAGTTAAGTGTACAAAGCGACCGTACGAAACGACGTTTTTGTTCGAGTTTAAATTAAAAAATTGGAAGCTTAAAAGATCTGAATAAGTTTGTTATCATACGTTCTATTAATTTTCTAAAGTCGTTGCTAAAATTGATGAAACTTTAAAGGTAGTAAAACAAGTCAACCAACGGATGTGAAAAACGCAATTCTACCAACAAAATGGATATCAATGCAATGCAATTTTCTAATCGTTATGCAATTCGTCAATAGTTTGTTAAGAAAACAATTTTTTACTGTAATATTTGTGCAGGGTTTAACGTAGAAATGAGCTTATAATGTGAAGAAAAGGTCTCGCTTTTTATGTATAACTTACTCTAAACGTTCTCCACGTGTAAAGATATTCAAAACCTACGTAGACACAATCAACAACCTTAAGCGGAATAACAAGTGAGAAAAAATCTCCACTGGATATAAGTAAGGAATATCCAAACTTCAAAATTCAAGAAAAAGATAGCAAATAAAATAAAAATAATTAATCGCCTTCGGCCGTAATCACAATTTCCCCGTTTTGCTCTTTTTAATACTAAATATAAGTACACAAGCTGCACGCGAATAGAGCGATCTGAAGGTCTTTCGAGAATAACAAAAACGGTTTTCAAATTTGTATTAGGGAAAGATAAGATAAGACGGAACCGTTAAGAAAATAATGCCGTTGTAGCATTACTAATATAATATCATAATTGTCACAACAAAAGGCGTATATAAATCATGTACAATCAGTACAAATAGTTTTATACTGATTGTATGCGAATCGTATATAAGAATACTTATTGACGAAGGTGTACATGATATTTATCCGCACATAAAAATAAAAATGAAAGAAATCGTTATTAATAAATAAATTAATTAATTGTTTCGATAAAAATATCACCTCGGGGTATAATTGTTACTATTCTTTATTACAAATTTTATATTTATTATTTTTATTTTTAATTTTAATACGTGTGATAGATATCTTCATCAATGACTATTCTTATATACGACTTACACACAATCAGTATAAAATCAATATAAGTTTCAAATTTTATATCGATCATATATGATTCATATATTTCTTTTATCTAGAAACTTTTCTGGGGTACAAAATAATAATTGCAGCATTCAGATCGCACTATTTCAATAATACTGCTAATTTAAGATCTACGCCTTTCCATGTAAAAAAATAATTCTCTATAAAATGTTATACAGGCGCGTGTCAAAGAAAACGAAATAAATATATTCGCTTTCTTGCACGTGCTCAAGCCTCCTCGAATTATCATTATTATCACTGCAGTCGCTGCAGGCATTACTTCCGTTATTGCTCTTGTACGTATTGGTAAGGACATATGTATATTTCGAGTATCTCCGAACAACTGCGCAATCGTTGCACAGTCTTTATGTTTTTCGAAAGAATGTTCGACGGTATTCTGAGATCATTGTTAATGTGTCATTCAAAATTAGTAGTGCGAGTTCTTGACAGTTACTAATAAGAGAGAAGCCGAACATTCAGTCTATAAGAACAAGACACGAGATTGTGTCATATGTGTAATCGTGATTGGATATCAGTTCCAGATTCATAAGACTCACGTTCTACGTAATAAGAAATGAATATTCGAAATAAAACTGATATTAGATAATGGCTACAAGTAATGTCAATTAATTATCGTTCAAGACGGAATGAAGTCTAGCAGGAATGCTTGCACATTCGACTGAGACACTCGAAAGAAAGGTTATTTTTCTTATATCGTTTCCAATTAGCAAAGATTCCTTTCTATAGCTACAGTATCGGTACACAGCCCGCTGTGTCTGATCTAGTAAAAGATGCTTCACTGAGAAGGTCTGATTAAATTTTGAGACAGTATTGTATCTACTGATTCTTGTCAAATGGTGAAAGCACAGAGCACGATAAATTTTTTATTAATCCCTCGAAAACGGAGGGAATGCCTTGGTGTGTCATTTGCGAAATATTTGGTATTCCGATTAATAACAGCACGCAAATTGTCGAGTCTCAACAATTTAGCTGTTATGAAACAACCTGTAAATTGCTGAGCTAGTGTTCGATTACGCAAGCTCCATGGAGCTGTCAAATTAAGTTAAGCGGCCATGTCTATCGAGCACAAACCGTGCGTGATAACAAAAGTAAAAAGCGAGCAAATTGCTTGTAATGAAAGACCAAGAATTTCATCGGAAAAACCTAAAGTATCGAACCCAATCGATCTACATCGATTAAACTCAACATATAGAAATCAAATTTTAATCAGTCCTAGTGTAAACATGATAAGAAGGATTTAATGAGATATAAAGTTGTTCAAAAGGCTCACAGTACGAAAAAAAAGTTTGTAAAAAATTTAAAAAGGTTCTAAAAGTTTTGTTCCAATAACTTTGAGCTTGATGAGCACATCGAAAGGAAAAGGACGACATATCGCAAAGTTCATCATAATGTCCTTTCCTCCGGAGTCACGCGATCGTTTCCACACACTATCTAGCAATTCAGACGATCAAAGATTTGATACTACGTAGTTCTGGTGATTAAAAGCGATTTTCATCTCCATAATCTCCATAATCTCCATACGTAGTCTTCGTTCGCTCTCAGAAAATAATAAATACGTATAGTAGAAGCAGAATACCAGCAATTTGGGCAATTCTAAATAAAAAACTCCCAGTGATGAGGACATTTTCCGGACGCTTCCGGGCACTTCGCAGCAATTTCATTGTCGGCCTCTTCAGCTCGATCTTGTCGTCAACGTTGCTTCTCTTCTTCAACGCTTGTTCGTCCTTTGTCGTTGTTTTTTCCGCATTTTTCTGTCTCTCTCCATTCGTCACTTGCTTCTCCAACATCGTTACGAGTTTCTCGTTTGCCGCTGCGGTCTTTTCGCTCTTCTCACCCTTCTCACTTCTCTCAGACTTCTCGAGAATGTTGAGACACGCAGCGTTGCTGCCGAGATCCGTCAACTTGTTCTTGGCCTGTTTCTTTGGCGAGCGTTTCGCCTTGGGACTCATCGGGGGTGTACTGACCGGCGTCTTGACCATCTTTTTCTGGAAAAGCGCAGCAGTATCCAGGTTCTTCAGCCTCGAGTTAACTGTCTTCGGCCTCTCGCCACTGATCGGATTGGACTTTGCTCTCGTGAGACTCTCCTTCTTTATCCCAAACAGTTTCTCGTGCTTTATTCGCGATTCAGAATCGGGCGCGTCAATCTCAGTATAGATAGAAGTGTAATTTTCGGCGTCGCCGATTTTCTCCGTTGTTTGCACCTTCCTCAAATCGTCTGGCGTTCCCCTAAGAAGTGGCCTCAGAGACGCAGAGTCTTCGACGTTTTTGCTTTCCGATTGTTCAGGACTACGCCGGAGTATCGTGTACTTTGGGATTTCTCTCTTCGAAGCTCGATCATTTCTCAGATCCATCGGTAGACTCCGAGTGTTTTTTAGTCGGACCTTATGCATGACTTTGGACTCTTCCAACTTCCCGCTCTCCGGTGGTAACTTGTCATTGAGCTTGTCAAATTGCGCGGCGTCCTTATTCTCGAATGATCTTAAGGATTTCGAGCGCTCCTGGTACGTACCTGTTGCATCCCTTGCCTGATAAACTGAATTGGAGGATAATTTGAGCGTATTACCTGAGGCCATCTCCCATCCGTCGTCTTCGGACGTCTCGGGGATATTCACTGACGATGCTTTTGGTTCTTCTTTTGACGACGGCGCATTCCTGAAACACAGAATAATAGCGTGCAAATTTCTTACATTCTTTTAGAAAAAGGCAATCAGACTAATTGATGCATACGTTTCATGTACAGCAAAATTCAGTAATAGTTTAACATCGCACTGCCGCAACAAAATCAGCCATTATTGTGCATCGACACGAACGTGTCTCAGAGACTGTAATCAACCGATTGTTGACAATGTATTGTATGTATGGTATGTCTCGTCTATACTGTAGTATAGACGAGAAAGGTATATACAACAGAAACACGATGAATGAAGTGACCTTTACATCTTGTAAAATTTCATGATACATGAATATGAGCTTTACTTTTCCATCGTTTATATTAATCACACAGTGTTAACTTTTGCTTCTACTTGACATCCCAAATAGAAATTTTATTTTTAATGTAAATCCAATTCCCCCTTAGGTCACCACTGGATCAGTCTAGGCCTAACTAGGTCCTCGGCGAGCCCTCGATTTTCATCACGGAATTTCGACTAGGAGTTCCAACTACATTTACATAGTTTTTATACCATATAACGTGTGCCTGATATTCAAATATGTAAAAATAAATTTTTTTAAATTTCAAAAACAGCAAATTTCTAATTAGAACAACCAAGCTTCATAAATTTTAATGCAATCAAATATGCGACTGGTTAAGAACATACGACTACCTCAAAATTTGAGCAACTGGTCGAATAAATTACTACGATACTTAATCAAACGAAGTGATCCCCTGTAAAATTGATGAATGTCCTACATAGTCTACCATTGTTTCCTTCAGAAATATACAATGTCTTTATATTTATATTATTTACCGATATAAGAGAACAAAAAAGTCACGAATCGGAAGCATCGTGTAGTTGTGTCGAGTGCGGGCGACATTTCGAAGATTTTCCTTTCTCAATTCAGGACTATTAATGCGACGCCATTAGCGACCACATGCCCCGAGCCTTGTTCGTAAACTTCTCGTAGAGTTTAGCGTGCTTGTTTCTCAAATTATTAACTTCGAAATTATGCCGTCCGCGGGCACTGTGATTTATTCAGGGCTTGGGTTGACGGTTCCTACATAGATGTTGCTTCGACCTGCGCGTTCTGCTTATGAATATGCAAAATATAACAGACTACTAGCGCACACGCGCATGTATTTCAAGGCTCATATGACGGATCGGTACAAGCGTGCACGCGCATCAGTGGGAAATTCAATTTCTGCTTTCTTGAAAAATGCGAGACACGACGGGTCGAGGCTATTAGCCCCGCGAGTTAACAGTAACAGCATACGCTGCCATCTTCGATACTTCGGCAAAGAGATTAATAAAGAGAGTCGAATAATTCAAGAAATACAAGAACAGCAACGTGATGCCTGAAATACAACCGAGATAATACAATGCATCAGATTACTCAATTGTTACTTGTATCCCCTTAAGAAATCTTCAGGAAGAAATGTCTGAAAACATTATTGGATGGAGGCATCCAATAACAGACACGGACGAATAACTTTTTTTTTTTTACTTCAGGATACCTTATGAGAGGCTGCTTCCTATCACGAGTAGACAGTAAATTAGGAAATTTTTGCGAACGATGGCGGAACAGGCCGACATGAAACGAATAGGGCTGAGAGACGGAACGCCAAGGGTGCCTGGAGAAAACATCCTCGTAGCAGCGGGTAGCCAGGAGCATTGCAATGCCAACATTAATTTCTCGTCACTCTTCTGGCCGGCCATAGCGGTACCATAAATCTGTCGCCGAGTGCCAGAGAGCCTTATCTCCCTAGTTCACTTTGGCCATTGCACTGCCTGCTTCCCGTTGCAATTGTTCTTACAGAAATGGGTAAAGGGGTCTGTCGGTTCTCGAAGAATGGGAACGAGGATAAAATTCCTCAATCTCTATCATCATGTACGATGAGATTTTCCATTGAATCATGACAAGAAGGCCTCGACGTTGTGGGCACACAGAAGACGCATGGGTCAGCTCGCGGGTAGCATAGCATGCCACGAGTATTAATGAGGCGCCCACGTGCCAACCAATTACTATGCTTGTAACTCGTAACTCCTTAACTCGTCCGGTCGGTAACTGTAACTGCTAATCCTTCTTATTGTCTTCCATATACATCTTCGATTTTTTTCTCGATTACTCCCCATTAAGCTGGTAGCAGATGTCGTCGAGCCGAAGAGACACACTGGCATCGTGTCCACCCTGATCAAATTCCAAGACGAGTTCATAGAAAAATTTGTGTTACAAAGATACCGGTCAAGTCAAACTTTTTTTACATAAAGAAACTGATCTCTTTATTAAACACGAAGCCACGATTTTTTTGAGTCAAGTTCAATTTCTAATAATTTACTTTACACGAAACGGATGGAGAATGCACTTGGATATATGTATGTATGTGTGTAGTCGGTCTGCGTGTTGCATGTTTCTTTGTTTGACAGAACGAAAACAAAGAAATGTCTATCAGGCCACACGTGGCACTGCATTGACATATATTTTATTTTTCCATTTTTGCATATACTAACGTGATTTTATGGAAAGCTACGTCTGATTTGTATTGTTTGTGGACTGTCAATAAAGCACATAGAACTCGTGGACCAACTGTAACAGAACTAAGTATTCCTCTATTCGTAGTATGATAAAGGATAAATTGGACTTATAGAAAATTTAAAGTAAGAATAGCTTATCGGTAATCCCATATAAATAAGAAAATATTGTATAAAAATGCAATGAAAGGTTTATAACAAAATATATATCATCGTTAATCCGTGAAGTACAATCTTTACGACTAACGTATTTTAATCAGAAATTAAAAACAAATTAGTTAAAAACCAACAACCCTGGGTATTAATTTTTAAATTATTAGCAAACAACGCTCCATAAGTCGTAGTAACATATAAAAGCAAACTGATTCGTTAATCACAAAAGATATTACAAACACAACAAATCTTTCATCTATTAATAAAGCAATTTCATACACGTGACTATATAAATACACAAATGCAATTTGCTATCAACACAAGTTTCCTAGTGCGTTCACCCACAATACAAGATTACCCGATAAACAAAAAACAATATGAATTTTAAGAAACTGAATATAAGTATTTGGCATTACACAGTGCTTTCCCATAAAGTTTATATATTTACTATATACGAGTAAAATATTTTATCAAACGAATTTTCCATCCACAAATTTTCTACCGACACAGCGAACGCATTATAGCTTATAGCATACGAAGGCGGTGCTTTCGATGTGCTATCGCATAGATGCATAGCCCCATAAGCGAAGGATCGAGTGGTCCCTTCAGTCTTTACCTTGTTTCATGCAAAACAGCAAAGCCGTTTGAGTGAAAAAAACGCAAAGCGTGTAGAACTCATTACGGGTAATCCCGAGGGCGTAGCCTGGATGCAGCAGCTGTGTACTGCAGAAGAAGGCACTCACTCGTATCCGCATTATACATGGAAATCTCTTCCTCCCATACATCGCAGCGCGCCGCTCCACGCTGCTCTTGTTCGTCTTGCGTCGTAAAGCCGCACGCATTAGCGTTATTATTAATAATATTATCATCTTGGTCATGCGCAGTCGCATGCGTACTACGCGTACGGTAGCTACCAGTATATGCCCAGCCTTTATTTATGCTATTAGTGCTCGCCTTTATTTGTAGCGCATTTAATGTACCCTTACGGTCACCACGTACTCGTGACGACATAGCTCGTACGCTCGTGGATATTCAATTCAGCTGCGAATTCAGTCGCGTTCTTATGCAAAGGAATATCTTGTTCGATGGTAAATTCTAGAACAATCTTAATGCGAGATCATTTGAATAATGCACCAAGAAGTTACTGTCTAACTAGGATTAAGTTAAGCAAAGGAATTCGACGAAACTTTTAAAAGATAGTCATGTAAATTAGCTCTGACATCTACGGAATATTAATCGCCAGCGCTATGTTGTGTTACGTTTATTCTGGCCTCGGTGGATTCAACAGCACGTCAAAGTCGTTCTTGGTTACTAGATTAGGATTTTGAATTATCCACGCATCTCATTATAGCAGAGTCGTCGTGTCGTGACTTTGGGAGATGATTTAAAGAAATAACATATTAGCTGGTAAACTTGTACTGAAAGAAGTTATCTTTGAAGTACTCGCGATTGCCTTTTTCTAGGAAGTCCTCTGTACTTTACAGTCCACTTGATTGTTATGGCTTAATAGTACCAGGACACAAGGTTGTTTTTTCCAAACTCATTACGTGTAGAATGGTATGTGAATTTTTTTACATCTTAAAACGAAGTTTAAACTGTTCTTTAACAACCGGTAGGAAACGAACGACGCCAGGGGCTAATATTTTATATGCGTTCTAAAACACAGCAATGCCGTCTTAACAAGGCGCGAAAAAATCTCGTGATGCATAATTGCAGCATCTCTTTGTCAGTTTAATTGAAGCTCAAAAGCATTTCAACCGATCGTAACTCACGTATCGCGTTCTAGTTATCTTGTTCGACGAGTCTACGTATCCTGCGGCTAAGAGGTGAATCCAATTGCAGTCGCCCGGGACGTTGGATTCCCGTGATAACTTCAAGACCTACACGCAACGGATCGAATTCCAAATTCTACTAAGAGCAAATATTTAAGTCTGACTAAAAACTTCAAAATTGCACGAAGACTCCATAATCAGCTGAATAAAAAATAATTTATAGTAAAAATCCATTTACCTATTAACCACTCGTCCCATGTTACGTTCCCTGTAAGCGGCCATTCATATCATAGCTCTATCAGCATTGTAATTCAAACAAATAAACGAGTAACAACAAAGTTATAATGCATCCGGTCATTGGAGAATACATGAGGTAAAAATATAAAGACTGATTACGAATTCCGCGCATGATCTCCCGACTATAAGTAAGCCCTGTAATAAGCCGCGTGGCGTTAGTAGTGTTGATTAGCTCGTAGTCGAAAGATAGCGACAAGTGTGTAGGCTTGCGTATAATCAAATTGCGATACAATCATCCGCCATCAATTTGAGCTCGCCATCACGACATCGCTAGGTGGCTTAGACAACCTTTTCTCCTTTTCTCGTTCTTTTTATTTCCATTTTCTTGTTTACCGACAGCTACACGTCCTACAAGACGCCATATACGAATTCGCATAACATCACGATAAAGTCCACGGCGTAGAGATAGTTACGGGTGCAGCGAGTCAAACGGAACGAATTCAACGGTAAGAATGAACCGCCGATGATGTTCAGACGTTTCAATAACACTTCTTACAAAAGCCTTCAAATTTCAACTGCGGCATCTAAGATTCCTGGTTGATGCGCTATCGTTAATGTTTAACAAATTACGCAAAAAGTCGCACCGAGGAACGGCTAATGAACCAGGGTAAAAACTGGTTGTGGCTTACGAGCTGTCGCGTGGTAATAGTTACTTTTTGGTGCCTTGCGCGCCGCTGTCGTACTTTGTTGTTCTTGTCGGCGCGAGAGATTCTCGTTATAATTACGACTACCGTTCACCGAAAAGCTTGTGCGTGTTGCAGAGGCGCTCGCAGCCATCGCTGACTCGAGAAAAGAGAAACGAAAGAGCATTTTACATATCTCGCCCGGCAGGTATCAGCCAGTGAAACCCACAAAGTACCTACGAGTGTATGATTCGCAATTTCAACTTGTTCTATCACTCTAATAACGAGTTACGACGCTCCTATCTTGAGCGCGGGGTGCATGTTATGAGATTGCACAATTAGATTCGATGAAAGACGTCATCCTCGACGAATAATTGCACTCCTGATTATACTTTCCAACACTGGACTGATCAGCAATGTCGTTTATGTATGACAACGGGATCACTGAATTAAAAACACAAGACTTTGATGTGTCCATCGCGATGAACGATACTATTACCTCTTTTGAGCGAGATATTGCGATACGCGCAAATCATAGACATTTCTTCAGCACTGCCTCAACAGTTAATGAATGTTGTTTGATCACACAAAAATTGGAAATCACTCAGAACCTTTCCCACGTGGACAATACGTTAGATCTGTACCGCAGCCATGAAATTTACCGAGATAACTAGAATTAAAAAACGAAAAACACTTATTTTTCATAATTTCGTAAAATTTCTTAAAATCAAATGTCCCCAGAACGGTCGATCCTCTAAACTTTATGGATAAAGTATATAATAAAAAAGTTTTCCAATCTTTTCTCGCATTCCTATGTAATAACACCCTTCTTTTTATCCCTGAAAATATTCTTGCCTCAATTATCTTGCCATCCAATATTATACCCATTACCACACTTTTTTCTCAGGACGAGCTTTTATTTTTAATTTAAAAACCTTAAATGTTTTAAAAAATTCATAGTTGCTAATCCGAATGAAAGTGACAGTCCTCGAAACTAGAGAAATTACTTTTTGCAAAGTATACTCGACGTTGGTTCTCTGAAAACATAGATATATTTCTAGGCCTTCGGAAAAATAAACAATTATTAATCCTTACCCAGTAAGGGTATTTTTGGTTTCTTTAGACCATAAACCTGGGTCATCTTTATCCGGTGCGTGTTTCACTAACTTAAGGTGATATAAAAGATTTGCAAAAATTCATATAGTATCTTTGAACCTTCTATTGTAACGCTATAAAAAAATTCTGAAATAATTTTTTCCAATATGCTTTTAATGCATATATATTGCACCAGATGCGCGATTCGCATAGCTATCGAATAATTATCATAACTTTTGATGGGAAAATCCGAAGAGCTGAGTGATGCGCGCAGTAAAAAATCTTTACAAAATAAGAACAAGTGAGGCCATCTTCGCCAGGCAATCATTATTTGTTAATTCATTAGGATGTATGCTGATTTGTTAAATATCTCGTTCTCAATTAACAATAATTTTGGATTATAAATAATTCTAGGGTTGTCTAGTCGTTTTTATTAACGGGTGAATAGGAATTCGATAGCTAAGGTGATGCGAATAATCTATTAGCTTCTTTCGGACTCTTTCCGTTCTACTCGGTTCGCTCCTTGATTTCCGTGGGTTCGACAGGCACTGGGCCGTAAGTTCCAGACGATACCGTTTTTTCAGAGGTGCAGGAGTCGACGGCAAAGGACTGATGAGAACAGGAATCAGGAAGCGTCGTACGACCGGTCGTCCGAAGGTTGAGGGATTTCGGATTGAAGGTTTCTAGGCTAACTTGGCGCCGACCGGCACGGACCCATCATCGACTCTGTAAACTTCGTTCTCGAAGCATGCACGTTTTACGGAAGTAATTGTCCGGCCGTACCAGCCGAAATTCCTTACCAGTGTTCCTCGCAGCAGAACATTAGAGTTACTGCGGGAAAGCTAGGAGGCTGAAGCGAGGTGCTAGATCATTTCAGCGACTCACCAGTTCCTGGTGGGTCGGTCGGGGCAAGACTAACTAACTTCACCCCGAATCATCGGGTTTTTATACCCTTTGATCCGAAGTTGACGCGCGATTATCTCCATAGTGATAACACAACAACAATTAGAATTTCAGAACGAATTTGGCCAACGGGCCATGAAACTGTTAAAAGGCTATGTGCATACTATAGTTATTATGCAGGCAAGGATTTTTTAAAATATAGTCTTTAGCGGTTAACAAATTTTCCAATTAGCTATCAAGTTGTAAACAAACGATGTATCAGGTTGCATCGTGTGCTATAGTAATAGACCTACGTTTGGAATTCGTGAATAATCAAGTTAATAATTCCTTGGCAATAAGGAGTAGAAGGCACAACGTGTAAACAGGGAAACGTATTTTTTATAGGATCTGTGACTTTTACGTTCCTCGTCGTGGCTTTGAGTAGAAAAGGTATTTTGCTGGGGACGATGATCAGGAGTGTTTGATCCTCTGTGTTAGCAATAAACTTTGGTAATGTTGAAAAGGAATACGTGACTACAGAAAATGTTGATTTGGAGTAATTCGACATTAGAAACTATGGTTCGGGGTATTAAGATATCTGAAACGATGATCTGTAGTATTTTGTGAATGGTATGAAAGATATTGCCTCAGACAACAATGATACTAAGTGACAAGACATCAGAAATGACGATCTGGAATATGTGAGCATTGGGAAAGATCATATGGCCTATTTGAACATAAAGAACGATAGACTCCAAACAGTTAGAATATCAGGACAAACAGGTTTGCTTTGCGCTCGATCGTTTGAATCATGTGGTCTCATATTATGCGATCAGCATTGCAAGAAAAAATTAACTTCGCGAACGTAAACCTTCTCAAACAGCAGATGCTGGATATCTGCAAATATTACTGTTCAATCTGCATATATAAAAAATGTTAATTTTGCTGTAAATTTCATCCTTATCGGTTAATAAATTAATTCAGGTTTTTTTTATGCGAATATACGAAATGAATTTTTCGAATATTGGCACATTCATCATTTTGAAATCGGAAATATTTGACATCTGCAAATTTCGCTGTCATCTGGATCCGGAACTTGATATCCTGTGTAAATTTCAATCCATTCTATGGTGTGTTGAAAATATTAAAAACAGTCATTTGCAGCCGATTATATGCACAAGCGCGTGCATATATTCTTATTTTTCATACCGAATGCAGAAGAAAATCCCGCATTGCCATGTGGTCGTGATGTAAAATTGCGAACGTATAGAACGGTTATCTGAACTATATTAAAATAACAAACCGAACTATTTAAGCAAAAGAAGGAATGGCTGACATCGTCATGAAGACTAGCGTAAAAAATAATTACAATTGATACCTATACATTGGTTAAAGATGTTCAAGGAGATAGGAGCACAGGGAACAAAAACCTGGAAACATGATGATCTGGAATACGTGAACATTAGGACGATAATCAAAATTACGTACATATGGAAAATAATGATCCAAAGTACCTAGACATCTGAACAAACGAATTGAAACTGTTTGGAATTCGTATAAAAAGTATTGGACGTACTAAAAAATTAATCTCACAATCAATATTATGACATCGGAAATGATCCTCAAAAATACTTTAGACATCGAGAACGATGACCATACAAATTATATAAGCCCAAAAAGTTATGATCTGAAAATTATATTTATAAATCGAAATCAGGAATGTCGCTTTAGGACACCTGAACTCTGTAACGATATACCGAAGTACTTTGATATTTCTCAAAAATTGTCTGCCTTTAGAATGCACCGTGAGAAACCACCGAAATCTATTATTTCTTAACTATGCGAACTCCGGCTCCAAATATTTTCTGGTTACAAAATTTGTACAGTTCTCTAATTACCAGTTTGTAATATTAGTTTGTAATAATACATGTCAAAAATGCCGTAAGAACCAGTATGTGTTGTTTTTATGTAAAACCCACGACCAAAGGTGAAATAAGAATTGAGCTAACAGAAGCACCGCGAGGTAAAAGCGTTGCACAGTGATGTATCGGTGCCACGAGGTAATATATTCTTGTGGTGCATGTGGCTCTGTCCAGGTATACACACGACACTTTACAGGAACACATTCGCGGGGGTGTCGACAAAAGTGGAGAACCCCGTAACGCAAAGATCGCAATGCTACAGTGTTGAACGCTTAGCTACGTTAAAGGAGATTCACGCGCAACCGACTGTAATAATCCGACAGCGTGAATTTTACTGCACAACGCGAGTCATTCGGTGTGGGATAATGTCGCCATTTTCCCACCCTCGCACCTGGCACGCTATAGCTACTTTGGAAAAGGTTGAAAGCCACCAGATGTTCAGATTCAGGATCAAGCTAGGTCTCGTATACATATAGTCTCTTATGCATATAGTCCATCTAAGACCCGTGTTCCAAACTCCAAATAAAGACACGAATAAACATCGGCCAGCACGCCACCATTCCACCGTACCAGGATGCCAGGATGCCAAGATGCAAGCGCGCCACCATGCCGCGCGCACACGACACCACTCCTATTTGCATAGAACTATATTTCGCTTTAACGTTTGACTCATGGTACTTGTTGCATCATTGTACGCGGGCACCTCGGAAACTCCAGAAAAACGAATCAGTCCTGAGAGCACAGAGGTTAGGTATCACCTCGAGATCATTGCGAATGGAACTTGCTACTAAGGAATGTACTGTGCCTGTGCATCGTGAGGTTAAACTCTAATTGAGCCGTTTGCGTGCTAACTCCGACGTTGAATCGCACTACAACCCTGTCGATACTTTTATAAAATTCATCTCTGCATGTATTGCGTAAATAAACCGCGATTACGATTGTTAAATGTTATTGCTCGATTACGTAAATAAATAAGTACGATTGGCCGTTATTCAGTAAGCGTATTAATAGCTTGGTTAAGATGGTAAGATACACCCTTAGATCACTAAGTTCTTCTTAGAGCTGGTTCACAGTAAGGCGACGTAGCAAAATGAAGTTTTTAATGTATGCTTATATTCAGATAGATATGGAGCATGAGAGAAAGACGACAACTTCACTTCCGTTCACTTTATCTAATGCGAATGAACGCTTAAAGTCGAGAAATCAACCTAACCATCTCGTGAATTTCTCGTGACTAATTACGCATTTTAATAACCTTTATCCGTTAGCGGTGCGCGTGGGGAATCGAATAAGTCAGACCTGTGCATTTGCATTCCCGGCGCAGAATCTTAAATTCTGGAAAACGCGACGGCGCGTTGCGTTCCATAGCACAGCATGTTATCCGAAGCATGTTGTATTATTATTATCATTCTAATCAAGTTCTAATACTCACTGTCGGTTTTATCCCGTTATGAGAAACCAGCCTTGCGTGTATGGTAATGATGGCGATTGGCTGCACTTATACATTGAAGAATTTAACTAATCCACATCAGAAAGTTCGAACTGATGAACCAATGCTCGACATAGTCTCCAGTCTATTACTTTTCTCAACTACGATAACGTACCGTCTTTTGATAACAGGTTAAGTTTACTAAGTTTCATTATCATTATTTTAAAGCTCACGAGAATTAAATCAAAACACAAGACAAAGTCCATGTACAATTTATGCACTGCTCCTTCTGAGATAGCATGATTTAAAGTGTAGATGATCAGAATTCCCGTGACACGAGCGGGAGGTGTTTTGCATAAAAACATATGTAACGACGCGTCTCGAGCATTAATTCAGGGCGTAGTATACGGCTCTATGCAGATTATTCGTGTACAGGAAATCCTAGAGTACATCGGGCAGATCGCGACCGCGTACAGACCACAAATTATATTGCAATTTATCCGGAGCTGATAGCAATTTGCGTTTCACATAATCCGTGTATCCCGCTGTAGGTTCGGCTGAGTGTAATGCAACATCCGAACGTTCTTACAGACTGGAACATCAACTAATCGCAGTCTAACGAACTTCGAGGAACGCGATGCGCCTTTTAATGTGTTTTCTTTAATGAAACTTAAACAGTTCCGATACCGGCAGGAGATATCAATGGTATGCACTACATTCTCATTTAGCTATCAATATTTACGTTATGTAACGAATCGTGCAGAAGTTCATTCAATGTTATTTTTCACATAATTATCGTATCGATGAGATGTTTGGCTTTGACTAAATTTAAATCGTTCCCAAGAATGTTACGTGATAATCAAACTTAGTCGACGAGTCAATCATTTTAAAAAACGCTAGCTGCTGTGTTACAATTAACCACGATATAGCTGCAATGTGTTAATATGCTTCCATCTACTTGATGCTTTAAATTTTACTCACTCCGATGCTGACAGCTTCCGTTTCCGCTCACCATGGGTTAATTGATTTGACGTGTCCAAGGACGCTTGGTGTTCCGCATATTTTTGTATTTTGAAATTTCCAACCTTACTTAGTTGTTTTAACACTGGGCCGCTTTGATCGCGCCGATTCAAACCAACGTAGGCTGTCGTGTCCGACAACCAGGACACGCTCACGCCACCTGAGAACAATAGAAACATGACTTGCGACCTTCCATCTAGATAGGTCGCGAGAAGAATTCGACAATATCGATTTATACAAAATTCTTGAAATATTATGCAAAAGAAACGTTCAGTGGAGTAAAGCCATTTACAATTTGAAGAGAAATTATATGAAAATAAACGCTCACCATATGGATTAAATAATTGGGATACGTCACTAAACCTCCATTTCTTCGGAAATGTTATATGGAAGACATGATCCCGGCTAGGATTTGCTGAAAAATAAAGGATAAGAATATACGAGTGTTAAACAGCGCGAATATTAATGTATATCCAATATTAAATACAAAGAATTATTAAATTACAATAAGGATACGTATTACTTACGATCCTTTCCCGTTAAGTCTATATATGGAAAATCTTTGAGTCTTGTTATAAGGAGTCTAAAACAAAATCAGGATTTCGTTTCAAAATTAAGTGGAGAATGAATTGTATATAAGGCAAAGTATGAGAAAGTGATGCGTATAACTTACTTATTTAAGAAAGGATTTAGTAAAGAGGAGTCTGTAAGCACCGTCGAAACTTCAGGCTTCTGTAAGGAACCTTGAACATCATTTTTTATAATAAAGATCTATTTGACTCATTGACATACATTCTACATGAAAACATTTCTTGCGCTCACCCAGATGTTTGCAAAGTGCTATAAAACACAATCCCGTAATATAAGCGTCATAACCAGCCTCGTGAGACTTTATTACCGACACAGAATAACTTCGGTTCTCCACAGAATTCACTTCCGGGAGCGAAAACGGGGCTTTGCTTACTGTCTCCAGGAGAATATTTAAATTAGATGATAGCACAGACTCTCGAAACTGTGGAGATTGACAAATAACTTTTGTGTCTAATATCCTAGAAACAAAAATGAAAAATGTTCATGCGATTATACGAATCAAATCAAATCGGTAATATATGCATAGACTTATTTTACTTCCTCGAATATTATATTTTAAATTACCTTGGAAAGAGGCAGTGAACTAGAGCTTTAAATTCCGAATAGCTCTCGGGTAAAGGTGCGAAAAATTGATGAACTATGTGACAGAGGTCCAATAACATGTTATGCCCCACTAATAATTTACCCTGAAACCCATACGTAAAATGTGTTTCAAGACTGGGAGAGAGAATGTAGGTTAATATCTGATTCGTGACTACCGACAGTAAAATCAATAGAATTTATAATTCGTAATGTAACATAATGTTACTGGTAACTGAATCACCTACCGAAGGTCAAGGAAATAAAAGTGTAAACTAACCGAGTCAGCGATTTTTCTTAATAATGCGCTAAGTCCAACTGCTTCTTGTACTTCACGTTTTTCCTTTTCTCGTCTTTCTACTTCTCTTTGTTTTTCTTCCTCTTTTGTTCCCAGTTTTTGAACAATCAAACATTGGCCTCCACCTTCTGTCTTACTTTCTAATCTGACTTTATTAGGCCACCTCATCCTTGCTTCCTGATGAACAAGTCGTCTAATAAAAGCGTTGCATCTGTCTATCGTCAACTCTTCTGCTTCTGAATCAATAAACTCATCTATTCTGGAACTAATAATGTAACACAACGAGATTATTATTAACGTTTCAAACAGAACCAAATATAAAGATAATGATATTTATTCTAAAAGAGAAGCGAAAAACAGTTTTCTTTTCTATAGTTGAAATCAACTCACTTGAAAATATACTCAATAACAGTAAAATCTTACCAAATGTCTTCTATTTGTGGTTTGTCCTCGTCTGAGATTGGAATTAACTCTAAACCATCTTCCCTAGCACGTTGTCGTTCTTCTACTCGTTTACTCAATTTTTCTTCCTCGTCACTAGTTAGATAAGGAATTCCTAGCTTGAAAAGTTTATTGAAGTCAAATCCTTGATTTGCTAGAAATGATATAGAAGATGCCTGACACATGAATCGACAATCCGGGGCTGCACGATTCAACGGTCGTGGAAATACATAAAAATTATACGATTGTTGAGTATAACTGAAACATAAATTTGTTTTTTTTTTTTTTGTGTAACAACAAATCAAGTTAGTATGATAAGGCATATACTTTGTTTGACAAGTTCGACGTGTTTTTTTGACAGATCAAAACAATTAACAATCTAGTAAGGCACATGTGTCACTGCATACAACTTTTATTACAAAGTACGCATGTGCATGGTTTTGCACTAAATATGTTTTGTTTTTCTATTTTAACGTAAATTTACGTTATTTTATGGACAACCATGTGTAATTTGCCAGAGATTGCATTTCTTGTGAACTGTGAAAAACACACAACCTTGTGGACCGACTATACATATTTAAAATGTAATTACATACCTATTGGTTTCTGAATTATATGAAAAAATAGAAAGGCCAAACTGAATAAGAAGAAACTCCATAGAGCCAGATCGGAGTTTCGAATAGTATTGAGCAGGTGTATCAAATGCACTAGTTTCAGGTCCTGAGTTCAGTCCAGTGAATTCCCCATCAATTCCCAAGAAATCTGCTCTCTCAAGAACTTCATCCAGTTCCTTCAGCACTTCTTTGAAGTCTGTGAAATAGCAGTATTTAAAAGTTCACATTAGAAAAAAAACTAATAATATACCTAAATATACTAATATTTAATGAGTATTTATTAAGGTTCCTATAATTTATGCAATTGAGTATTAGTTTTGATATTAATATAATAATGAAACTTGGATTTCATATGATACGAACTACAAATTTATATAGTTTTTATGTAAATAAAGTTAATTAGTTAAAAACCTTAACTCTTTATTAATGATTGTTTTTCTGAGTTGCGTATGCAAAGTAATAGCAAGTACTCATTTTTCATGCACCTTCGATATTGCAATATTAATGATATTATCTTATGAACTCTTTTCCAATATATTGTAAAGTTTCTAGTGTAATATTAAGTCTCGTAATTTTCATGTCACAGCTACGTCACAGAGGGTTAAATATATTTATTATTGCGTTATATCTTAGATTGTCAACTTATGCAATAAATACAAGATATATTTAGGTTTTACCAATTCTTCAAGTCAGAAATTCAAACATGTATGTAAATCTATATAAGACAGCAAGCAAGATTTATAATCTTATATTCATTCTATATTGCTTAATATATGTATATTCATTATATGAATGTACACGCGTGTTGCAATATTTTATTAGTCACAAATCAATTTAGAATGAAGTAACTAATTACAAAACGTATATGCTATATATTATGCATCTGCATACTCAACGCACTTGCAAGCGTTCGCGCACGCATGCATATGTTCAATTTTTTAATATCAAAAATAAGATAATAGGAAAATAACAAAAATTAAATTGTTACAAAAAAATATTATTGACTTAAAAGTTGTGAAAGTCAAAGATGTTGCTGTACATGAGGATTATTTGAATATTAAGAAAGCATTCAATGACATGACTGAGACTTTTTATCAGTTGAATAACATTGCGTAAACAACACAGTGGGACAGTGAAAACCGAATAGATAGTACAATATACAGAGAAGCCTTTTACGCATGATGACCTAAAAAATGTAAATAGGAATGAAACAGATAAAAAAATGTATTAGATTCGGTAATCATCCACGTAGTTTCTTGACAAAGAAAGATCTTTGAGAGGCTTGTTCGTGTCATCAATTATGATTTACATGAAAAGTGAATCGTGTTGACACTATCTATTTTGACATGTGGCCCAGTTTCTAACCTAGAAATAGGCCACGGCGATAGGCAGGCTCGTTTCATGGTAGTTCTCTGAGAAAACCGATCAGTTGATTTTGGCGAATCGCATGACAACAAAACGTGATTATCGGCGTCCATTTGGATCGATTACTCACTCGTGCGGGTCACTTCCATGATATCTCTTGTATGTTGTTTATCCGCACTTAGCGCAAAGCGGACATTTCTGATTTTTGCTTGAAACTTGGAACTAAAATACAACACGGAAACTAACGGGATTTGTCGATTCCACACGAACTTATACCGACTGGCACGCTATTGGTGGGCAGCACTGTCGTTCGTGGTTTCTCATTCCAGCCGCGGTGACACTAGCGCCCCGACCATGAATAATATATTATATAGAGAAAGAAATTATACGTAAGACCTGTTCGTGCTAGCGTTTTCAAGCGCTGTGGGAGCACTATAGGTGTGTTTGAATATGAGCTGAGAGCGCTGAACGCATCGTTATGTGTCGATCAAATGCATTCAATAAACAGAAAAACAACGATGCTCTCTGTGCTCTCAGCTCATTTTCGAATACACCTATAGTGCTTCAAAGCACTAAATCCTGATGTTAATACCCCGGACCACTTTTTCAACTTTGCGTTAAAAAAAAACATATTTACAAAAACAGATCATCTTATTCGGTCAGATCGCTATAATTCGAGCGATTTCGAGTCGATTGATGTCCTTTTTTTATTTGCTCAATAAAAAGTGAATTAAAATGAGCCTAAACTTCATTACCTCTCTGTTTAACAGTCGGGGTATCCGGGTACCCGTATATGTTTTTCATTATAGATATAAAAATAAACGAAAATTTTATCTAATAAAGGCTTAAATAAATAAAAAAATAAATACGTTAAATTGCAATTTTAATATAAATATATTAATATGTTTATAATTTATGATAACATATTTAAACAATGCTATTTTGGTACGAGACAACTTTGACATACTGTTAACATTTTCGAATATTCGTCACATAAGTTTCTTGCAACGAATGCATGATTTTCGAGTTTTTCTTCTTCTCTTGTGGGGAGCCGCGTAATAAATGTGGCAAGAACCGATGACTACTTTCAGTCCACTAGCATCGCGTGAAGTTGATGGAGTTGATGCAGAAGTAAGGTCACTATCAGCTATGACGATAGATCTATTCAAGACGCTCTCGATTGCTGAGTTAGTAGATAAGTTCTTTGTGACTTGTGGATTTGAGGATCGATCCTGAATTATCAGCAGGCTCGGTTCTTCTCACAATTGTCTCAAAAATATTCGCCGGCGATTTGTATTCTCATTTAGCTTATCAGTATTTTCATTATAAATAATATATGCCGCAAGAGTGGCAATGTCGACGATGTTGAAGAAAAAAGCAAGTGGCCACCTGTTCGTACGCCCTCTTACTTTACATCGTCCAACCAATTTGTAATATACATATATTATATATAATTATAAAAATGAATCCTGGCTGGTTTGTTCTTGGGTCCTGACGTTGAATTATCATGGTGTATTAACGATAAAAATAAGACTGTTTTTCTCGTTTTCGGCACATACGAGCATATTGTTATAATTTCGTAATAGTCAAATAACGATATAAAAATTTCTCAAGATTTTATCTCTGTCATTTCTCGAAAAATATATTTTTTATTTCCCTTCAATGTCCCAACGATCGTCAAAAACTGCAGGATAAAAGATTCTCTGCTAAAGGTAAACTTGTAAAAAACTTGGCCATGGTGATATAACGGCCAGATCCCTTGAATGGAGCGACTAAACATTTTATTACTCGTTCTTCTTGGTTAATTTCTCATCCTGATGTTCATTTTCCGGTGTAAATTTTACCGGTAGTCGGTAATAATTTTCTGCGTCGTATATCAACCATACATTTATTTCGTATTCAGCAGGCTTCGATGGAATGTATTGCGTAAATCGTGTTCTTCCTCCGTAAAGGAATAATTGTTCATCAATCGTCAGGTTTTCTGTGGGCCTATACATTTTCATGAGATTGGAGTTCAGCATCGTCCATATCTCACTTATTGGAGCAGCTTTATCGTCCTATGAACGCTGCCTTCTTGTGTTTACATCGTCAAAGCATAGAAATCTTATAACGTTCGAAAATCTCTTTACTTTCATTGTCGCTCGATACAATGGCTGCAATTATATTTCCACATATCGAATATGTGATCTGTATTTGAATTTGTTGCTCCAGACGTAATCGAAACTCCAAGGAACGCATAAAATTTATTTGCTGCTAGATCTTTCAAAGTGACTGACTTTTTGGTATGATTTTCTTCATTATATTTTATAGTAAACGCTCCTGGCCTTTTTACTTGTACGGTGGATTCTATTTGTATTTAGGAAGTAAAAATATATTTGAATATATCATATATATCGATAGTGTTAATGTTGATCTATATGGGGCACTTCGTTGTCCAACGATATTATGGGATGAAGCTTGATGGTGAATAGGCGGTATTTTACTCCATATTGAAAATAATCCTGAGAAGACGTAAATAGATTATTTGTATCATCCTGTGTATTTGCGTCACCCATTCTCCTTCGTTATTTTCAGTTTCATCCAAATTTTGATCTGCTTCAATTTCGCCTGTGTCTACCACTGGATCCTCATCTTTTTATTAACAAATGCAATACTATAAAAATCATAATAAATATTAATTTATTTAAAACACATAAATTACCATCACAATCGTTATCGGAATATTTACTTTGCTTGTCCCGTAAGAGCATCCATATTTCATTTTCACTGTTAGAGAAAATCTCTGATTCTGACGATGTTTTCTCGCCAAAAATTTTCGCGAATAAGTTTCTTCTTCAGAAACAATCAATCTGTAAAAAAATTATTTTATACCTACTTACACGTAACCTATGATTCCAAGCACTGTAAATATTCTATTATTCAAATTATATGAATAATTACCTCGCATGTGGATCTCGCAACAATTATTAAATTTTCTGGATTGGTTTATAATAAATAAAAAACAATTTAACCTTCACTAACTAGCATTACACTCTTAAAATGAGGGACGCACAGAACACGTCCGTCTTGTATTAACTCATGGGTTAAACTGTGGTATAAACGCAAAATACCGGGTGCACACCGAAGGTCTGTTCAACAAAACCAGGTATAAGGAGGATAAAAACTTGTTTAGGTTTGAAAAGAACATTCTGGAATAGCTTAAAACCTCTGTGTGACTATGATTGATATAGGTTGGTAGAAAACCAGACTTAGGTCTGCATACTAGGCAATTCAGGGAGTGGGTACCCGAGTACATCGGGTTTTAAACAGCGTGAAAAATTCCGGGTAAAAAACGTAAAAAGGGTTAAAAATGCTAAAACATGCCTATATAGAGAAATTTAATTATATATTGATTTAGAATGATCCAATTAAAAGTTTCTCCAAATTATTACTTTTTTCCGTCTTTCCTTTTCTTTATGGGTTTATTACCCACAGGGACATGTGTCAGATGCAAATAATTTATATTTGCAGGCAAACGCGAAAACCAAACTGAATAATTGTTTGTGGATTGATATATTCTTTTAAAACAAGAGAATATCATATGGTTTGCTAATCAATGCTTCTCTTTTTAATTCTACGCGTCTATTTTTAAAATTAAAAAATCGATTAAAACGTTCAGAAAATTTTATTTCCAAACGTTTTGGAATCACATGGCGCATTACCAATTGAAACAAAAAGTACAAGTAATATGCACAATTGCATGAGTAAGAATAAGCAGGGGTATGATATTAGAATATATTAATTTTCTAATATTTTTAAATTGAAACTTACCATATTCGAGTTTAATTTAAAGCATTTATGAGAAAGAATATAATGTTATTATATCGAATAAAATAAATTATAAAGCGTTATAATACATTAGGATCAGAATTACGTCCAAAGTAGCTTATACAGCTCGCAGTCACAGTGAATCCTGCAAAATCTTTCCTCACCTCCTAATCGATGTTTGGAGAATGTGGCGCTCATATATATACTGTGAAAACTCACCGCGCAGCACTTGCGAGAAAGATCAGCTAGAGCATAACGTTCAATATCAATCAATGTATACTACTTAAGTCTACAAAGAATTAAAAATAAATACATTCATTACCGCTTCTGACTTTTTAACGTATCATTTCTTTCGCATAATCAGTTTTAAATATAAATTTCCATCAATACTTTGAGAGTGCGTATGCTGTTAGGCGTGTAACATACGTTCAGGGGCAAATGGTCGTATAGCACAGATAAAGAATATTCTTCGAATATATTGGAATAATATTTATATTAATAACCATATTAATGAAATATGTTGTTCATATGTAATTAACTATAATTAATTATATATCAACATCATATTCCATACATTTGTAAATTGTAATGCAATTCAAAAAACTTGTATGTCTAAGAACATATTTATGATACATAAAATGAATCTTTGAAAAGAAATTATGAAAATAATACCATAATAATAATTTCTCAAAAATTCAATTTATCTGCAGTCCCTGCCTCTATGTGTGAAGAATGTATGGTAGAAATGTTCGTAGCCACTTTTACGCAGATAAATTTAAGATAAATTGTTTCCTATCCTTTCACCTGCGAAATAACCAGATAAATTGTTCCGGTGGGACTTAAACCAGATCTGGGCTCTTGTGCTTCGATCTTAAGCTTGAGAAATTTCGTTTTCCCCAACGAACCCAACCGAAAAGAATCGTTCAAACTGTAATTCAGTAAAAAGGAAAACTTTTAACGATAGGTCGTGTCAAAATATTCGATAACGCATGCCTTCCGCACATCACCTAATATCCTCCTACTATCGAAATTTCCTACGCCGGCACATTTTCAGATAATGCTCATCGCTATAGATCAATTGATAGAATAAATACTTTATTCTCTACGACTTAAATAAGAATTCTAATCGCAGCCACTTGATTCATATCCAAGTTTTTCAATCGAGTCCATACTTTAATTATAATGACAAAGTACATACCTCGATATACTTTAATACTTTTCATATTTTATCATAATAATTCATACAACGACAACCTTAAGGAATAAGAAACATTTTCTACCGTTCATGAATAAAGTATGAAACAACATAATATCGTATATGTATATGTCTTAAGATTTAATGAAATTTATGTTGCTTATTATCTGTTTAAAAATTGTTGCATTTTGAAACGAGACTCTTACAGCGTAGAACAGATATTTCACAATTGCCAATCATTAACCGATTAACATTCTGCTATTGCGCAATGGAACTCTTGGACTTTGTCGTTGCATACGATATATCAATTTTTCTATAAACGAAACAGCTCTTGTGTATATTCATATTTTATAGACTTTTCGCAAACTCTTACTTTTCTAGAAATAATCGACATCTTAAAAGAATATTGCTGTAACTTCCGATACATAGGACTCAGTATACTTTACGAGGTCAATGCATTCTGCTTATAGTCTAAGTGGTAAGTAGTGACCCGTCTTTTCTCGCGATCGATGGTCCAAAATAGAATCGGCTCTGCAGTAAATAAGACAAATACCCGATGGTATAAGTTAAATATAAAACTGGTATAAGATAAAACTAAAACGCGATAGCGTGACGCAGTAAAGAAATCGTTTTCTTTATTTCTTAAAGTCACATAAGTGTATAAAATGATATAAACGATCGATGCTATGTAACGATACTATTGGGATGCGAGATAAAGAATATTTTCAAATTATTTCTTGTTTCAGATAAATTTTTTAATTTTATAAATCTATAATACTATATAACATATACACTTACTATACTTTATTGTAATAACATATACTACAGAAAATTTTATATTTTTTTTATTCGATCTAGAATTGTGTTTTTAATGTACGTCTACGTTTATATTATTTCGAATTATTATTTGTTTGTTAAAAACATAGATCAAAAATACCCATGCTTTCTAAAGTCTTTTTAAAAATTGTTAATTACAGAAATGAATTGTCCAAGTACCAAGTTTTTTATATTACTTAAAAAACCAAAAAGCAACGCTGTGATACGTGAAATTATGGAGTAGCACGTCCACACGAAATAATAATAATAATGACCTATCGACACGACAATATAGACAATATCAATATTTCTTTTCCCAGAGGACTGCAGTTACAATTTCTGATCGGCCCCGAGTCTCTGTTTGCTATTCATTATTAATTATCTCCACAAATAGGGATCGTATTCCGCTTCATGGGGAGCCACAGGGTAGTTTACCAGCATTGCTCGCAGTACCTGTACGCGCATAGAATATTCACTAAAACTTTGCAGCAGTTGTAACATATATTCTATAGAAACTGAAATTTTGGACAAAAATCAATATTCGACCTACCAATCGATGGATTAAAAGTATATGCAGTTTTTTCTGGACAATTTTGAATACACCAAAGTACATCATTCCAACACATTCAACAAGGACATACAATATATATAGGATTTAAAAGAAGATAAAAAAATAAATGTCTAGAGGTCTTAATAATTTCAATCAATTTTCTGCCATCGGTAGGAGGGTAAATGGCTATTGCCAAAACCAGAAAATCGATCGTACAAATAATCACGAGAACCCTCGAACTATGTCCATTGGGCATTGGCCGACCGTACGGCGAGTATATTATTATTATAACAGGTCTGTTTTCTGTTTTAACGCGTACTCTTGTGTGAACAAGACCTTAAGAACGTGAGCGTCGCAAGATTTCAATCCAAATAGTAAGAAAATTCGGGACCAAGGGTGGCAGGGTATACAAGGGTGTCGACAGCATGGCACCCTTAGAACTGTTATTTTTTCCCGTTATGACTAGTCATTTTCTTGATATATATTCTTGGGAACAAGTGTACCCACGTAGTCTTCCTTTCTCGAGGTAAGCTTCGCTTTAGGTAGAGTTAAGATTCCTATTGGACATCTGTTTTGTTCAGACGCGCGTTGAAAGGAGAAAGAAAAGGTCTGAGGCAACGCCGCAAATGATAAGGAATGGACGAAAGCCAGTCGTGCCATGTTAACGCAGGGATGCTAACGACAAAGGACACACCCTCAAAAGTCAGCGTCAGCCTTTAAAAGCAATTGCTGGATGTTAGTTTCTCCCCTTTCAATTTTACTAGAGTATCGAACGCACCAACTATTGATTTCTATTAGATGCGTCGCGCCATTATAAACAGCGCTACACATTTAACTATAGTTTCCAATCGTTAAATGTTCTCGTATACAATTCCGTGTTATATTTTGGTGAATTGTTCGTAGCCTCGACTCTAACTTTTTTCGACCACAGAATTTCTCTTCGCCGACGTGCTAAGGATAATTTCCGAAGCACGTGCCGCGACTGTATTATCCGAGTAATTTTATTTTCTTTCATTCCATTCGCCTTTTTTCAACCCCAGTGCGAAGGCTGTACTCGGGTCAGTCGCAGCCACACGATTTTCTCTCTGAGAGTTTGGAGAACTTTTTTTTAGAGTTCCAACGATCTCCACCCTCGACGATTTATTAAGTCTATTAAGAGTGTGCCAAACCGTTTTGACCGATAGGAAATGGCAGGGGTGTCTGAATGGAGCTCATAACGTGAGGGTGGGGTCACATGCGGTGTTTTGCTCGATTGCTGGGGTGAACCTTTTTCACATACTCACACAGAAACATGTACACTTTTGAGACGTACAACTGTTGGCCTGGCTTCCGAGTAATGAGCTACTCGATAAACGTATACATTTAGACTCAAAAAAGTATACGTTTTCTTTTGTACGTTTCGAAACATCTTTAATGTTCGATCATTATTATTATAATCTAGTCACTTTCAATTATATGGGACGAAGCAAACGTTTGAAACTCTTAAGGAAGGTTTCGTGTTTCAGGACGTAGGTATATAGTATCAACGAATAGTTTAAGAAATTCTTTTACTGTGAAACTCGTGCGAAGATCCAAGACACGTGTTATTATAGTGGGAATTGAATTATAGTGACAATTAACACTCAGTATTACACTATGTACGTTGTTGAAGATTATGCTCAGAAATTTGTACTGACAGAATAAATATATTCGAAGTTATAAGCAACTCTATTCGTTATCTAGAGGGGAAAATCAATACTGTATTTTTACTTCTGTCACTGTTCACTAGATGGACAAGAAGCCAGAAAAAATTACTGGCAATTACAGAAACCTATTATTTGATCGGTCATCTTGACATTCGATTTGTGTGAGTTCGTCGATGTGTGCTGGGGCGAGTTCACTATTTCCGAAATCAGATTAGTTGAATTTATAGGGGCACTTTCGAGGCCCCGATTCAAGCCATTCCCGTGAGATCGGAAAACCTATACAATTAAGCCGCCTTGGGGCCGAGGGCCTCGGCACTGCGGAAAGATACCGCCTTTTAATTTTCCTAGAGTTATTACAGAACAATTGAAAAAAATTGATTTCGAATTCAAATATATCATTGTACTATAAGTACTACGTATAAGGCTAGACAATAATAATTTTAATAATTTCTAAATGCTCGCTTATACTAAACAAGCAGCATAAATAAAAACGAATGTTTCGTAGTTCTTTTCATATTAAGAAAAATGGTATTTTGAAACTCGTGAATGTTAAGCTGAAGTCTATGAAAGGAACTTTCGAGTACTTTGCTTCTAAAAATTGTCAGTACTTCAGTGCATGTGGCTGCACCATGACGTTTTAAAGGTCAATGTACGTACAGAGGGTGCTTTTTAGAAAAAGCAGGAAAAGTTTTAAAATGAACCAAAGAAAAGTTTCACAGTCGAAATCGGCCTAACCTACTGACGCCATCGAGTAGATTGCGATCTCGGAAGTTGAACAGCGTCTCGTAAAAAGGCAAAGACCCTTTATATGCATATTGCTGTTCTAAAACGTTCACCTGGGAATATGCCACAAGAAAGCAACCCCGCGCACAGATTCCCAGTTGACAGATTTCGCTCGAGCACACGCCTGCACCCTAAATTTCATGCTACATTTTCTCCACTGAACGATTTTCTTGCCTTCTCTGTGAAAGGAAACGACCAATGATTTCTAACCAGGTTGAAGATGGTGAGCAGAGGAGATTTAAAGATTTCGATTATTTCGCTTTTAAATGCAAATTTTAAATGCTTACGTTTCACACTGAAACCTTACGTACATTAAGGAATCATCTTCTATTCAATTCTGACGAAACCAGTGCATTATTAAGGAGTAGTTAACTTTATAGAAATTTTGGCAACTAATTAAAAGTAATTTTTTCAAATTATTCGAAAAATTCAATTCTCGAAATATTTTATTCGTACTATTATTATCACATTGTTCTTTAATTCTTACATTTAGATAACAGAATATATTACTTTTATTATTACTAAATAACACACATAGAATGTTTGGTTTCAATTTAACGTAAAACTCAAGTAGACTCGCGATTGCTCACGATTGCTTGCTAGTGTAGGTTAAAGGGCTCAGTGATTTTCTAAAATAAATACCGCCGAACACGATTACATTGAATCTTTGATTGTATAAGGAGTTGAAGTTAAATAAATAAAAAATCATAGTAAAAAATTATTACAAAAATGAAAGCAGCCGGGTTTCTTAAATTCAAATAGACATACAAATATTTACACTTGCCAATTTTTGTGCAAGGAAGAAAATAAGACGGCGACATAAGAAATTATCGTTTAACGATCTAAGAATAAAGTAAACGTAAGTCTTATTTCTAGAAATAAATTCATTCTTTAAATAATAGGGTAAGCCGCGTTACCCGCTGAGCCTCGTTACCTCGTTCTCCCATAACCGTGAAACAACATTCGACCGTCCAAATTTTCAAAGTGCGCCGGGTAATATTTATTGAATGCACAGCACGTCATGAGATCATAAATTGCACCGTTGCACTTAGAAAAAATTTAAGAAGTCGATTGTTGTGCAATGGTAATTTTTTATGAAAAATTTTCACCATGTACCTATGCATTTTTATTATATTAGTTTATACACCGATATCTACGTGGGACGGTTCGTTAACGTTACTAACGGAAAGGTTAGGACGCTAACAAACTTGAAGAACTTCTGGCGTTTGCAGAATAATCCCCAGCCAACAGCAGAGTTTGAATAAAAATATAGGTTTACGGTATATAGATATGAATTAATGAAACTTTCACATGTAGTAAAGTTGTATTAGTAAAACCACACCACGCTGAAGATAATAATCGGATTAACTAAGGATTACCTACGTATCCAAGTAGGTACCTACTTCGAATGATGAATTGTTAAAACCACTAGATACAGAAAAATATTCTATCTCAAACCAAATTAATAATATTATTCGAAATAAAATGTATACATTAATTTATATCTCTGAACGAAAGCTTTTTCCAATTTTATCAAAGATAAAAAATTTCACCTTTGCTACGTGCTATAACTTTTGGTATCCTTAAACCTTATAGATGGGTCAATTATGCCCGACGCGTATTTCAACGAGGGAAGGTGTTAACAAAATCCAAAAAAAACTCATGTTTTTTTTTTATTTTATATGCATCTTTTTTGATTCTTTCAAGTAAAAGCTGGAATAAAAATTTTGAAAAATATTATAATTTTTCAAGGAGGGGAGCGGCGATCTCACGACCGATAGTTTCTGACGAATCAATACTGTTAGGAATTGTACAGATAAAAATGACCCATCGATACGGAGTAAGGGTCAATTTAAGATATGAGATTATTAGACATATATATACACTATATACTGTATGAAACAAAAGATGAACGACCTCCAGGCAAACAGCAAGGTCTTGTAGTAAACAGAGACAAGGCGCGTAAAATTTGAACACAAGTTTATTTTTAAATACTCTGAATCTTATATAAACACAGTTTCCTTATCTAGTACCAGTATGCTATACATAGATAACAAAAATTACAAATCTCTTAGGTATCTTTATCATTACTTACAACATCCTGCACACCCATGTAATACATTTTTAGTTGTGATTGAACTGAGCTATGTTCGTTATGTTTCTAAACAACAATATTTATACAGGTAATGCATATCCAAATACCACCTAAAAAACCTCGCACGTGAATTAATAAACTCAGTATTGTAACCTATATAGCCACGCAAGATGATTCTTCAGATGGTGCGGGTTAAGCGGATTCGGGCCAAAGTCAACTATAAGAAATTTTTCGAAAGATAATAGGCAGAACTAACATGAAATAGAAGTGATGTTTTGTTTTAAAAAATAATGACAAAAAAATATGTTGTCCTAAACGATGTATAGTGGAGGTTAAAGCCCTCCGACGCTACCCTTACTCCAACGCTAACCTTACTCCGAAGCCACCTTCTAGTGGAGGCGTCTTTTTCTCACAGCAAAAAATATACATCTATCGTGTTTGTCAGACCGAACGTCACCGCTGCAAGGTTAATGCAGGGTCAACCTAAAGTATCTTGGATATTAGTAATAAGCGAAAGGAAGTTAAGGTGACAAGCATAGGAAATGAAATTGATTTTATAATTTCGGTATTTCTTTGGCAATAAGCAAGAAACGTAAAAGACTTGTATTACTAGCTAATATTAGTAACTTCGTTGTAAAGAGAATTACGTGTTAGTTGCAAAGACTCAAACCAGCTTCTAAGATGGAATTTGGATAGAGAGCGACAGTTTGACGTTCCAACCTAAATGAACGGAAGATACTTTGAGAAAAGGTCGTATCGCCATCTTACCCGGGACAGTGTGCTTGTTTATACTTACTGTAAGCAATTATTCGTAAATGACCGAATGTCCCGAGACCAAATTCGATGTCGTTTATATATCTTTAAGATGTGGGCGAGGTGGCTAATGTAGAAATCATACGCGTCGCGATGCCTTCTTGTTATATAGCAAAGGTTTTCATATAAGCGAAGTTGCACATTGTCACTATGAATTTATCATGATGCATAAATTGTAAAATATTGTTTATAAATTATGAAAAAAAAAGTGAAATATTTATTATATAATAAAAGTGATATTAATTATAAGATACAACTCAATATCTAAATCGAAGATTGTTAATACAAAGTATTCACAGACTTTTTTTTAATTACTCACATTATCACTTTTGACAATATGGAAAGTGAAAAGATACTTCTAAAGGGCTGATTCAAGGTAGATTCAGCGGCAATAGTTCACCATACTGTTGTATCTCATAATTGTACGTGTAATGCCAGCTTAACATGCAGCTAGGCTAACGAGCAGCTAGTGATTAATGTTTTTGCAGGCGCTCGTTCACGGGGATGAGTCCATAGGGAGTCCTCTCTGTTTTGCACTAGCTATTTGCCACTCTCCCCATCGCGTACATTACGCCAGGTAGGGCGTCTACATGGAAATCCGTTACGAGCTACACCGTGTCGGGCAAGTTAAGCAGAACAACGTCAAATCCTCTAAACTTGTTAAAGTCATTGATCCACGTACCCAACGAGCAACCGAAAATTCATGACTTTTTATTTCGTATTTTATTCCCTCGTGATATTCGCAAAAAGATTTGTAATTTGCATTCACCTAGTCATTGTCAACGAAAATGCATTTCAAGCTAGCAGCTAAACGCAAAAAACTACCCCCTTCGATTTAATGTTCAACCAACCATTTTATTCCCACGCACGTGCGTGCACATAAATTTTTAGAGTGGAAAATCTGTGTTGTGTTTCGTACCGGCAGTTACGGTCGTGGAAGCGTTATCGAAATTTGCGAGTAACACTGCAGGTAACTTTATTCTAGAAAAGGTTATGTAATCACAATGCAATTTTCTCATAGCATCCAAGGATATTGGTTATAAGGCATTAGAATAGATAAAGTTGGAATGGAACGATCATATATAATTTTAGGAAAAAATTTATCGATAGAGCAAATACCGTTGTTAGAATGTTCATTGGTTCTTCAAAGGACATCTGTAGGCTGTTTCTGTAATGAATATATTATTCAATTATTTAATTCATATATATAGTAGATGTACGTGCTGCAGCTGCGCGCGCGCGCGTGTATATATATATATATATGTGTGTGTATAAGAATTGTAGGATGCCGATGCTTAGGATTCTCTACAAATTGTCATCGAATACTTCGCGAGGAATTACTTTCTGCATTAATTGAGCGTTAACGACGGCTAAGAGAAGCGCCGAGTTCTCAAAGATATATGGGTTTAGGGACGGTTAACTTAAGTAAGCAACGGCTACGTCGAGCCAGAAGACACGAGACGCAGGATTAACGTGAACCGCACGGAAGACGAAACGGAATTAACGTCTTGTTCTTGAATAACAAGGCATTCCTGAAGCCCCGACTTTGCCCGTGATTTGTATACCCGCTCTGCATTCTAATTTAGTGCAGGGCGGCTCAGTGTCCCTTGCCCTCTTATGCCACTTGGACTAGGGGACATCCCTACGACCCCAGCCATCACCACACCCAACCACACTTTCGTACTCTGAAAGAAAGGGATGCACGATTCTACCAATCGTGCATGCGAAAATAACTTTACTTCTACGAACCATCGATTTCTTTTAGTTAAGTTATACATGTATTAGAATCATATAGATTTGATGATATTAATAATATTTGGTATTTATTTTCCTTTTTGGTTCTAACCTAAACGCTGTGGGCAATTAAATTGATATTATTTGTACGGGTTATAAGCTTTGATAAGGACCCACGTGGACTGTTTGGTTTGTGAATATATACGTCAATATATTTTCCTGAAAATGTTCGGAATATTTGGTCAGATTCAGCATGACTACTTTGTTTATACGATGAGGTTCATACTATTTTTCAACGGCACTCACGCCTGTACTGCCTAATCTCTGTCGGCCGAATCTCGCAATGTTCGAACGATACTATGTTATTTGTATTTAACGAACGAAGGAAAGGGTAGAAAGTAGAGGAACGAAGGGATGGAATCCTGTTAGGTTGTAACTGGTCTATTACTGGCTTTATTGAGATTGGGAATCAGCCGGCGATTACCATCGCGTGGATGAGTTTCACGATGTTCGAAAATACCTGCAGATGGAAACTACTTGCATTACTTTATTTTTTATCGAACACCTAGTACCAATGACTGTAATATTCTCAAGTTTGCAGGAAACAGAAAAATTGAGGATCACCATAAAGCTAAAGAAATGTTAAAATTCTTGACAAGAGAAATGTAATATAAAAAATCATGATGATTATGCTAGAATTTTTGGAAAATACCATATTTTATTTTAACGTACATTCTTCTTAATATCGTACAGGTTGGTTGATGTTTATTCAAAGAAATTCATATTCTCGCAAACAAATACTAGGGTAATTAATAATATAGTCTAAACGAAAGTCGAAGTAACTCGTGGAAGATGCTGGACAATATCTTGCCTTGTTTCGTATGATAACCACTATGTTTATTTGCCTTCGAATAGCTGTGTAAATTTGATCCTAGTCGTGCAAACTACTGGCACACGCGCAGCGTCCGCAGTATGAAATACTTTATCCACCGAGGGCTGTGAAGGTGATGTCAAAACACACAAGCCAAAACCGCGTCCAGACTCACAATTTAATTGAACGTTGCGACATGTTAAACTGCTCCAACAGTCTCATGGGAAAGTCTGTTCCGGGCAGAAACAAGCGCACGTCGTTAATTGGCCCTGCTTCTACACTCTTCAACCTTTGCCGCATTTTCATTTTAGAATATTAAAAAATTCGTTTACGTTTACAGAGTTACTGTAGCATACATTTGGATAATTATCATTAGTTTCTTTCGATTGAAAAAACAAAGGCGCGCGACATACTCTACGAGTACATACTAGGTTGAGGCACCTGTCAATATGTAGTTTTATTGTTTTAGCAAATTGGGAAAAGTTACTGTCTTTATGACGTTGGTCCTACTTAATAAAGCAAACGATTAGGAAGTCCCATCTTTCACGAGGCACAATATCTCGACCATAATTCTCGAACTAATCCCAAAGAAGTCATTTCTCACGAACCACCCTGCTTGTCTAACCGACTACCCTCTTGAGGGTCAAGGATCGTCATCCCCTCCTATTAAGAAAGAGCTCAGTCATCAAACTGGTACTAGGTCGCATTAGTAACGTCATTTGATTGTTTGTGTCTGATCTTGAGGCCAAACTCAGAACGTAGAAATCACACCCTTGTACTGCCACCGCGTAAAATTAAGATAAATGTAGAAGGGGTGTGTTCACGACACAGCTGCTGCTTCCCATAATCTCGAGTATCGAAAGGACCTCGACTAATTACAATTAAGTAACTACTTCCAGTTTCGTAGGACCACTGCCATTTCTTTTTCCCATGCTGTCTGTCCTCTTGTGCTGCGGTAAAATCTGCATCGATCTCAAAGGATACACGAGAATTCTGTATTACATTTTTGGTTTAAAATATTTACGTCATATGACGTTATATGATGAAAGTTTGTTTCCCCAGCGTATCGTCAACTTCCCTCTTGTCGAACTCCTGCTGTAGACTGTACGTACGTGTATGCAACCGAGTCACGTCCAGAATGCAATTGTTGGGGGACAAAGAAGGGTCTTTTCCACAAAAATACGAAATCAGGATTATCGAAACTCTTCAAATTGCGCCGATTTCGAGGTTCGACACGTACCCAATGCCCGGTGATATGTCCGGAAAGCACAGCGCTCTTATGCACAGGTCTACCCGTGTACTTGAGAAATAATTGGAGAATTATCTCTTTATTATATTAAAATATATATGACAGGTTTCCAGGCCAGTGATTATGAAAGTGGCGTACGTCAATTTTGTTGTTGAAATAATTATTAAAAATAATAATTATTGTTAAAAAATATTCTTTAATGATTAATTCTACTTTTTCATAATTCAAACTTGGACCACTTTCGTAACCACCGAGACATATAGGTAGTGTGAATAAATCACTAATATTCTAAATCACTTATACCGATTAGTATTACATATTATAAACAAATTTTTTTCACTCTAACGTGACACGAGTGAGCGTAAATTTTGTTTAATAAAAAATTATTGAAAATGATACGAAATATTCAATTGTATATTGACAAACCGTCATTTTCACATTCGCAAAGAATATACAGTGGATTTCGTTATTTTCGCCTCGTTTCCTTTGTTTCCACTCCTTTTCAACGATTATTTTGTCGATCGTTCGGTAAACTTTACAGGGTCATTTTGATTTCATGACTAAAAATTCAGAAGAAAAATCGAACTGGCATTCAAAGACTTTGGCGAATTTCGACAGAAGGAAAGCACGTAATAAATTCCCGCCGTAAATCTAGCTGCGATGCAAAGCTGAGAGGCTCATGCAATGAAAGTACCATTTGCTGCAGCACATACGCCGTTCACCCTTAGTACTGGTCCGTGCTTTGAATATAATTGATAGCAGTTGGAATTTTGTTGGGGTTTCAGGAAGTCTAGCACGGCTCTGAAGAACAAGCCGCGTTACCAACCCTCAAGAGTTTCCATCCCTGCTTGCTTTTAGCCCCTGTGTATGTCGAACAGTTTTCCATCTTACAAACCCTCAACCTCAGCTACTGTCAATCTCGAAATACCTGACCAACAAAGAGATGGAGAGAAGACTAGAAATTAGCCTTACTTTACCTTTTTATTATTTTTGTCTCCATATACAGAAGTTCATTGTCCGACATACATCCAGATGTTTATTCCATTAAACTCATGTCCCACTCACGCCTATACCTTCTGTGACCAACAATAAATAACCTATACGAATATTCAGGACTACAGCAGCACCTGAAATTAATGTATTCATTTGATTCCTATGATAGAACTACTTTCAGGTGATGCTTCATTCCCAAGTAATACTGTGTACGTTTACGTACGGAAATATAAAACATACCTACGACATCACAGCTGCATGTTAATTGTCACAAACCGGTTCCGATAATATATATAGGTTTGTGTATGCGAACAACAATGTACCGAATTTAAATGACAAAGTACAGGAACAAAAAATTATTGATAAAATGCTCTAGTAAGTCCAGCCACGACAGTGGCATATTCAATATCCTAGAAGTGTGACATGTGAAGAGAAAAGAGCAAACTCATGGACCGTCGTGATGCAAAGGGTGGAAACTACAGCAGCCTTCTGCATTTTGCAAGCCAGCATACTGAACTCTGGTCCACGTGCAGAGATGCATAAAGTTTGTACATGACCGAAATTTTGGCAACACCAAATATAGATACTAGAAAAATCAAGAATATCGTCAGATCGAAGTATTATTTAATGTCTAATATTTATCATGTAGATTGTGATTCTACAAGAAGTAGTCCTAACGAAAAATAGCGAGTCAAAGGACTTTCGGTTTTGTAACAAAGTGAACGTGTTCGTGTGTAAATCTTGCGAATCAATGAAAATCAACAGTTGCGTCGTTTGACGATAAATCTCTGCCGCGCTCAGTTACAATGTATAACTGTCTAAAACAACACTTATGTAATTATGTGGGAATTCACAGAGGAATCTTTCGGGATTTAAAAGCTCTAAATATAGAGCGCTGGCTGATTTATTGCTGGAATTTTGAGATACGGCCTGGTACCTACTGCCTACTCGTCACTGCTCACGTGTCCCAGTTAATCCGACGGATGCTATCTTTCAGATTATATGAGTAAATATCGATTTCCAAAAGGAAATCTCTTATTCAATCTCATAAACTCAATATCGCGTGGCCCTTCTTTATATAAGTTAATCCTATTGGCCACTAAATCGTTAAAATTTACGTGCAACACTCCGCTGGAGCTATTGACGGAATATCGATGATTTCACAAGATATAACAGTTTAGTCGAAGACTCCCAGACGACATTCACGAATTAATTTTCCATAGGATATTACAAGAGCCTTAATTATTTTTTACATGCTTACGAAATTGATTTCAAAAATTAGTTATTTTCATTTTTCCAAATGTTATTTTCGTGCTATTGAATGTCCCAGAGAGCTCGATTTGAAAATCATGTCGAGTATATGTGTTCCATGTAGAAGTTATGAGAAACGTAATATCATTCCAATCACATCTCGTCATTACATTACCAGAACAGTTGCACTGCCTGATCGTGCACGGATTATCGTATTCCTAATTACTGTTTTATATTAGTGACAAATAGAAATCGAAACGAGATTAATTTCGAGACGAAGACAAACTGCTATTCCGTGCATTATTTAAACAGACTGAAATTCCAGGGTAATGCTCACATGATTATATATAAATAAAATATAATATAAATCGATCATAAATTCATATAAGTATCGATAACATGCCGACATTTATATCACCACTAAGCAGATAGAATTATTGATTAACAAAATGCATAATGTAAATAATAATAAATAGTAGTGAAAATATAATTTTACAGCTCCGTTTAGTTTCACTTTGTTTCAACTAAGATGTAAAAGACATGATAATTCAATTATAAAATATCTTCGCGTTTATGCTGTTTTGAGTAAAACTGGAAAAAAAGTTTAGGTGAAATGTGCAGAAAAGTCGTACAGAGCTTGCGTAGTGCGTTTTGTACTGTAGCATGATGTTAAGTATGGTAGACAAGGCTTGAATGGTGGGGGTAGATCGGAACGAGAGGATGGTGGAGCAAAATGTGCCCTCAGTCGAGCGCGACGCGCCATATGCGGTGGACCATTTGTCAAATCTTTCACAAAGGCCAATAATCTCGCATGACACGTGTGATTTCCCGATAAAAAGTGTCACGTGCACGAACCCCTCATGAACTCTGCCACCACCCGGAAACTTTTTCCTGCGTCGAATGGAGAGAGTAGCGTCAGACTGCGAATTCAGTAGCAGTGCTTGTCTGCGTACGGGATCGTGCTAATTTCGAACTTTCTGTGACAAAGAAACGCGCGCGAAATGCACCGAAATTCGAAATTTGTGTATTTGTGAAGGCATATCGTACGAATACTTGTGAACGCTGAACTTTTTACATTTTGGCTATAATGATAAATTTATTACTCGATAAGTTTTGATATTTACCAATCTAAGATTTGTGAAGCTCATTCTCACATCAGATGACAGCCTACCACATTTATTTTCTACCTTCGTAATAGCATTTTCCTTGGGAACACGTGAGCGATTACGTTCCAATTTCCTCAGTTGTCATAAGTTTCTTTTATTTGTGATAGAATACGTTTGTTTTTCCTCGTGGATAAGAATCGCGTGCACGAATATGTTTTGTTGCATGTGAATTCTTTTGGGAAACGCTAGGACGGTCGATAAACCGTCTGCGAAAATGAACGAGGGGAAAAATAATATTGAGCGAATATCCGGAGTTTATGTCAGGACCATAGAGAGCTGAAGTGAAGAAAAGCATCGTATAAAAAAACAACTCGTAATTAATGTGCTTTAGGTTTGCGCAAACGTTATAAGCGTATTAATGATAAGGGCCTAACAAGAACAAAAACCGTGAAAATTAAATGAAAGAGAAAATTTATGAAAATCGATGCGATATAATTAGAAGAGGTAAGTGTTGCTAATACATTAGCATAAATCTTCACTTTATTAAATTCTGATTAATTTTCTAAAATGCATATCTAATTGATGCAAAGCTAATTCGAGTTCAAAATTTATAATTTGTGATTGTTCATTCAAATGTTTATTACTAAATTTACGGAATACAAAATTTACCTAACGTTTAATAGCAAAGACTGTGATAATGGTACTAATAAGTATTCCTATATTTTCACTAATCTTATCGTTACTGAACTGCTCCATTTAATATCCAACTTTAATAGAACTCTAATCCGTGTTCTCTTGAACTGTGTTCACAGCCCTTCATTTTACGTATTTCAATGAATATAGTTTTGAGTCTTCACTTTAATTTGCATATCAACAACATTTTCAATGCCAAACGTACGTAGATTCTATTCTGCATTCAAAGCAACAATGCGTAAATCAGGCTCTACGGTATCGTTACACTCGAACAAACCGATTATCTCAATTGAAGCTCACTTGACTGCCAATTAATCATGGTAAACACAGTGCCGTGTTGATCGTACCATGAGCTCAGGTCTCCCTTTGTAACGCAACTCCAAAACTTGGCAATATCATCTATTTGCTTAAAAGCAAATTTCCAAAACCACATTCAAGTATGCACTAACAATACCAAATGTTTTCTCGCGAAGTATCAACGTCATTTGCACATCCATTAAATAAAGAATCATCCTACCCATACGTAGAATTAACAATTTTTATATTTGCTAATGAACACATATTACGCAATAACTTTCGCACACGGTAATTCATACCTGTACTCATATGCACTGTACAGTACTAGCATTAGTACAGAAAATAAAAAAAAAATTTAATTTACATGACTCACACCAATCATATACTTTATGTGGATGACACTCGACATATATTTCACAATTATAAAAAAATCGAATAATCCGTCGGCTAGTTACCCAATCCGATGGGTTATTAATAAAATGTCATACGTAGCACTTGACAGCATCGCGCTTGTTGGCATTGCGCTTATTAGTACGCGTCCAAATTACAAATAACGTGGTGAGCACTGTGACCATTACGCCCACCGTATGTTGCACTGATTTTGATAGGTCTGACGAATGACGGCAAGTGTGCGATGAAGCCGCACAACACGGCAAGGACAGAAAGAATGGAAAGATTACTGTAAAAAAAAGAACCATGTAAAAAGGGTATAGCTTTGATAGAAACTCGAGTGATGTTTTGAAGCTTATCTGAAACAGGTCTTTGGGCAAAACGTTCATTCACGCCCACGCAATCGTAGCAGGGCGCATTTGGTTCTATTGGTTTATCGTAATCATCATAACCGTCATTATCATCTTTGTTCACTCGTTTGTTATCCTTCTTATTACGTGTTCCCACTATCTTTCGGACTATTAAACTCAAGCTTCACACAGCCTACCCACTCGGCTTGGTAAATTTTTCCACGCTATATACATTTTTTTACCGCTTAAAGATACATCCCGTTATGACAACCGATTATGAGCGAGTCTCTTATCGCTCGTTATTTATTATGGCGTATTACGCTTATAGCTATGCGCATGGATTTATCAGGACTAATAAATATCGAGGGTGAGATTACGTACCTAAGAATTTTGCCGAAATGAATCGCTATGGTGATTACCGTGCAATGACGATTCGGTGGATTCTAGATTTTATGTTAGTCGAAAGACCTTCTCGTAACTGGCCTCATTCAGAATTTATCTTGCGTGGGATGGCTGACCATTGTACATGCGGTCACGAAAAACTCCTAATAGACGACAGGATGCACTGCATTTATCTTATTCTGAGTCAAGAATCCCAGAACACTTTCAAAGCGTGGAGAATATACCTAAGGGACGCACCGAATCGACCATTTCCAAAAGCAATACGGCCAGTGACCATTGACGCTGCGATTCGACAATGAATAGTGGGAAATAGTCCCAAGAATTTGAAACCTGTCCCATCCATGTTATTGATAATAAATCGTATCCCTATATACCGAATGTAAGGAAAGGTTTCAATTTTATATTATTTGCTGCATTTATTTCTTAACAAAAAGGTGTATCAATGAAAAATCTCCCACATATGATTCAGTCATGATATCAAATTCGAGTTGGTAGGACTCATTGACAATTAAATAATCACAGAAAAAATTCAAACTTGAATTGATCTTGTTACCAAACTATGAATAGGAAGATTGAAAAACAAGTAACAATTTCTTAAGTATTCGTTTTGTTCCAACTTTGTAGTCGCTGCTACTATTGCCTCATTAACATCCTCAAAATTAATTCCTACCTAGTACACAGAAGAAACGAAGACGATCGATCGATCCAGCTTCGGTAGCTGTTAATGGGTGCCAACCGCGAGCATTAATCAGCCAAAAGCAAATATCGTTATTTATACACGTCGAGGCGTTTTCGGTAAGAGCGAACGGGAATAGCACTCGGACAAAAGGAGAATTTTACGCGAGTGCATTCCAGGACAAAGAAACGAGTGGGACTCGATAGACGCCCGAGTGCATGCAAGAAGTGCTCAGCTAAACGAGAAAAGAAAAGACTCAGAGAAAGTCCCGTTGCGCATCGATGTCATTTCCCAAGATACACAAAGAAGAATTTCTATACTTTTGTTTGCGTTTAACGGACCTTTCTAAAAGCCAATGTAATTTCCCACCGTTAATTATTCTCGTACGATTGATTTATTGAACGCTCAATCATCCAGACACTTGGCGCTTTCCAAGTGGTCCATATACACGTACATGGGATACATGAATACCGATAACCCAACGTAACCGGTGACTAAGTAGTCATTGATAGACTTGTGTTATCCGACGCATGTCCAGTATTGTGAAAGCTCGCGTGTTGAGATACTCGTGCGTGAATGTGTCTTCGGTTGAGCTCGAGAAGCCACTTAACAATTGCTTAAAATAGCCGGAATCTTAAAGCCTGAAGAAATTTGGATCGTTTCGCACTCGGCGTAACGACGTCGAACGACACTCCGCTCCTGACTATATACTTTTATATGCCTTTATCGAGGAGACTATAGAAATCGTCTCGAATGTCTCAAATGTCATGAACATCCCGAACGAGACTTACTGCTGCATTCAAGTGCGTTTGATTCTCGAGTGTAACGTACTGATATGTCTGTCACGTGTCAGGCTCGCAAACTATGAAAGAAGAAACTCTCAAGATTGATATTAAGACTCGATAAACGCTACGTATGTATTAATACATATTATGCTGGAGTATTGCCTTTTGATTAATATTATCATTGTGAAGTGATATTGATTTTTATATCGGATGGCACTTGAAGTGAATATATATATATAGCTACATATTTAATTGAAGATTCGAAGGAACTAATTTCATCACTGAATGATTTCGTATTTCGCGCTTCGGAAGAATTGAATCGGACTGTCAAAGATGGTAAGGAGGATCGCGAAGGAAGCTACGTCGTAGATAATTTTCCTAAAAGTGAGACAATTAAACTCCCTTAATACGGCGACCCTAATCGTCCAAGATCTTTGTCCTATAGAATAGCCAAGTATCAAGGAGCCGACCAATCTAATAATTCGATTAATTAAGAGTTGCAGGAATTCAATTGGCGGCACCATTCAAACTTATTATTCGACCCTCGCTGATATAAATTGGATCATTTATTATACGAAATCGTCAATTTCCTGCCGGTAGATGATTCGCCGAAAGTCTCTTCGCGATATGAAAAGTTTTGCCGAACGTCTCACAGTGAACCCCGCGATTCCTATTGACCAAGAACTACGACAAGGCACATATCCAATTTTGTATTACAAACACGCGGAAAATCCGCTCCAATTGCAAATCACGAAGTGCATCCAGAAGCAGGCTTAAGGCCTCCTTTAATGTCTCGAATTTAATAAGGAGGACACCTGGACATTTGCGGTTCCTCCACGCGACCCAAACTTTGGAAGGCACATGATACTCCGCTTGAGAAACTTGGCAAGAAGTTGCTAAACACCCAGGAACTTAGAGAAGTACATAGATTATCTAGGAATAAGAAGTTATTAGTAGATTAACGTATAAAGACCTCATCCACGAAACAACCCAAAATTGCCTCTGTCCTTGTAAATAAAACTACGAGTATAGATCCTCCTAATAATAACTATCAGAGTTCAGACACAAAGACGAAAACAATTATTCTTGTTATTATTCAGATTAGAATTCTCAGTTATTATGGATTTTCCACAGTGGAGCTTTTCCAGTTTTCAATTTTTTCCCACGTGACTGCTCGTTCAAGCATTGTTCCGTCTTTGCCGCTTCTCTACGGAACTTGAACTTTGCTTCTTACGAGCTTGTCGGTATCCTTCATTGTTCCCTTTGGTCGTCTTCAACTCATCACCCACTGTTATCCTTTTCTCACCCTATTTCCTCTTCTCTGTCCCCACCATAAACACTTCTCACACTCCATCGTTCATAAACGCTTCCTGTAATCGTTTCCCGCTTTTCCACGCCAGTGCGTTTTTACTTTGCATTAGGTAGAATTCGTCGTGAATGTTTTTGTTCCTTCTTCTTGATGAGAGGAATGAGTGACGGACTTTAAGAAACATTCTAGACAAATGTCCTGTTTAGTCGTTTTATTTCTAACGATCCGCACTGTAGGTATAATAAATATTATAGCTACGCGTATCGTAACGTCACACAGCTGTCACTGCGTCATAACGAGTATTAAAACAGTGATAAATAATGATTAATAACACAAAGTTTCGACTTTCACACTGTACCATACTATACTATATAATGTGTACAATGCAATGCAGCGACACACATCAGATTTTTTTGCAATTTATACATTATTTATTTAGGTTATTTAAAACAAATGCATAAATTGGAGTTGTTCATACCGTAGGGATGAAATGGACAAGCTGGCTTTACTTGGTGCTTTTATCCTGAATAATTGTACATATGTTTTCTAATGTTGGAGTTTCACTTATATTTTTCCACCGCACTGTACTCAATATATCAGGAAAAAGGAACATGGGACCAGAGGGGTCTTTCAATGACCCCTCATAGATGGACCGCGATATCCAAAGATACCTACTTTCACGAGATAGAACAGACGACCGAGCGATTTGCGTATATCTGTACTATCTAGAAGTTTCGATGGGTTTTTATGAAAACAATAAATAAAATCTGTTGGGATCCATTTTTTAACCCTGAAAGAATTCAACTTTTTTATTTTTTCATTTTGAAATTCTTCTCTATGCCTCCTACCGTCACCGTATCGCTAACGTAAAGTTACTCTAATTTTAGTCCATGGCTTGAAGCCATTTCATCTTTAATCACAACATATACTTTATAAGTGTACTTGGCAGTACACTGAAAAATGGGAGCACACTTTTGCTAAAAAATAACTTGGACAACGCGAGTATTGTTGACATAACTAAAAGTGTTGTTCGAATGGATTAAAGGCTGTGTTGTTGTTGTCACAGCACGGTAACATTAATATTTGGTACACATAACCAATTTTTTCACTTGAAATTTTCATTCACGGAATCTTTTGTGTTTAAAATGTAATCATCGTTATCGAACCTAAAAATAAACCTTAAACTTTAAAATTACGACAAAATTATAGCATCTTAATTCTGAATATATTTAACTTCCAATACTTTTGTTGATACTGGGTGCATATTTAGTTTATTAGCTCTCGAGGTTCTTTACAATAAAATATAAGGACTAACAGATTCAAATACAAAAAAAGCAATAATGAAAAAGTCTTATGTCTCTATAAAACGAATTCAATGTTTTTCTGAGACTTCAAAAATCTCTTCACTTCCCAAGAAAAAATTATCAGATATGCTTATATTTATATGATCATATTTACTCCACCAGATATAATCATATATTATTATACATATATGTCTATATATTACCATACATTTCTACGCCATTTTTCAGATCTGGTAATTCAGATATGATCACGTCTGATTATATCTAATCATTTTTTCTCAGGCTTGTGCAAAACAGCAGTAAATTAAATCAAAGCATTGTTATCAATAGGGGAATGAGTACTTTTGATACTTTGATGATCATTCGTTTTATATATATTGCTATCACGTCTCGTTACCTTATTGCTCTTACAGAACTTATTTTTGAAGGTACAGTCAAAGTTCCATAGTTGCAATTTCTCCCCCACACAGACACAAACTAACACACAGAACGCTCCCCCACCATGGTGCACATCATTCAAATGATATTAATGGTTAGAAATACAGTAAGCATATAGAAACATGCACTGTCATGTGACCAGTTCAACGACGGAGCTATGAATTTGGAAGGAGCGTTTTATCATTTCGAGTTTCTAAGAAACGTTCTCCACTATAGCCCCAAAATATTGCAATTATGAAACTTTGACTTATGTAAGGTCCAATTCTAATTCAAATATACTAATTAGCTTTCTTCTTGCGTACTTAGCTGTCAATACGTATCCGTTATTTAGATTTTTACTACTATATATTGCACACTATAGTATAACATACTCTATGATATATTCATACGAATGACAAATCAATAAGAAAACACTGTAGTGCTAAGACGAAACTATATTTAGAATCTTGCTTACCGACTGTTCTTATTATTTTTTTTATATTAATAATACAATATTTTCCGTTCAATAATATAACTGATATCCGAAGTGTGTAGTGCAGCAGTGTAGAAGATCTGGAATCTGTTAATCGTCGAAGTGTTAAATTCTACCAACGCTTTAATATGAATTACAAACTCAGAAATTGTTTCCATACTCAAGTAATATTAGTCTGTAGAGACACAACGAGTTTGCCCAAATTCTGTATATGTATAGTAAATGCATATGCACCACTGCATATTCTTTCGTAAGTAAGGTTATGCATGGCGGCAAACTTGAGAGAATCGGCTCCTGTTAACTTGGTAAAAAAGGCAATAACTCTTAAGTGAAGTAGGCTGTTTCGGAGCGAAAGGAAGACCAGTTTGTCTGTTATTTTAACGTAGAGTCCTAAAGGACCGAGCCAATAACATTTAGAGTGTCGTTAAAGCCCAATTAATAAAGGTCTTTCTCGTTCGTAGATAAACAATAAGTGGATTTTTCTTGGCACAGCTCATTCCTGAATAGATGTTTTACTACGTACTTCTGCCTACGTCACTTTTTTCTCAAACGTAACCGCGAGTTTATTTATTCTATTGCTTACAATTAGACTAGCAAGAATTTCCTTTTTCTCGGATCAATTTTAATATATCTAATAAAGAGTAAGACAAGTATAACGTTGGCGCTGCATACATAACCAGTGGTACTGACCTCATGCTTCGTTGCCATTTCCATCGAGGTTCTCTCGAACAGGTTCTAATTTGGTGACTGGCGTCCTTTGGCCACCGCAACGTTAAACTTTGTGTCTCAGCCTGAGAGTCCCGTCCTCTCGATCTAGCCAATTCTCTATCACGTTGTCGTGTAAGCCCTTCTCCGTCTATTCAACTCCCAATTGGATCTGGTAATTGCTGTTAAAATTACCCGTCCCGTGTCTCGAGAGAATCCGCCTCTTCGCTTTTGCTACTCCCTGTCCTAGTCCCCTTCCTCCTTTCATCCCTATCACTCCTTCCAATCGTGATTGACTTTTTTTGCGACGGAATTAGTAACTACGTGACAGGTCGCTGCTTTTTCACTCAGCTTATGTACCTTCGGGCGCAAACTTTACAACATCCGTAATTTGGTCCTATTGTGTCGGTTTTCCAAAGTTCAAAATGGGGAGTCTGATGTTCCTAATAGCCTTGGTAGAATAACCGCATTATCTCTTACAATCATGTGTGGGTGAAAGCTGTGCGGTACAGAAAAGAAAAAAAGTAGATGAAAAAAAAAAGAAGATGCAATGATTATGGCGGTTGAACATGTGGGAATGTCGAGGTGAAAGAGTAAAGATGAAAAGCGCTTGAATCGTGCCTTGATTGGGATTTTAAGATCGTCGGGCAACAAATTAAGGGATGCCATGAGATTCTAGGGTGACTAAAACGATCTAATTAAGTCTTAGGAGGGGGTCGAGGGTGCCATTTGCAAAGAAGAAATTAGACGTTCGGCAAAGTACTTAAGTATTACTGCCGCGTAATTTGGAAATACGAACTGTTGAAGTTATAGACGTAGGAGCCAAGGAAGTCAGAAAGATGCTTGCAATTCTTGACAAAGTTTACTGTGGGAGGAAAAATATGTGATGGATAAAATGTAACGTTAAATGTAAGGTTGAAGAGTGAGGATGAACAGGAGATAGGAGACCAGACAACTTCGTAATTCTCCTATGGTCTTGTCAGTTGCGCTGTGCCAGGAGAATAAAAAGCAACCTGATTATCTTTTGTTTTATCCTCCAGTATTCTTAAGGGTAGCGCCGGCAAGTCCAGAATCTCACCATGGATCCTGTGGGGAGAAAACTTTTTAAAGCCCATCGCTCTCGCGCGTTGCTCGACCGTGAGCTGTTTTTCTAAGCTCATCGGTCGGCGCACGTTTCTTAAAAGAACCTAAGAATACTCTTGTGCTACCATGTATACATATATAGCTGAATAGAATTCGAAAGGACCTATTCCTCGATCCATACATGCGATATAGGTGCCCATTCTTATCATTCCGGATGACCTTTTTGAACCGGAAGAAGCCTTTTTATATTACGGGATACGTGCGAATACGTTCTAATAGGAATGGAAATAAAAGGAACATAAATTCCGCCTATCTTATAGTTTTACGGTCGGTCGGTTCTCCTTGTTGTCGCATACAGGACAAAAGTACCAATGACGTACATAAGACGTCTAACGGATGTTGAAAGTGTCATAAACGTTACGTAAAAATCCTACAATCATTTCTGAAACATTTATGTACTGTGTGGGTAAGATTCGCATTATTATAATCGACGAAAAAAATATTTAATTTTTATCAAGCGACGAGCAAATATTTCAATTATTTAGTAGCAAGTTAAAATATCATATTTCTAAATATTGACCAATATATCAAGACATCGTACGAGTAATATTTTTTTTATAACAAAATTACTTAAAACCACGACATTATTTAGATAGACGAATTATTGCCATTAATACATGAAAATTGTAGTATTTAAAATGTTACAATTATAATATATCCATAAGCACAGTATAATGGGTATATACATATATTATGTATATTACGTATAAAGCAATATACAAGTAGTAAGCCAATGTTAGCTACTGTGACGGATCAGTGAGATAAAATTTTAAGAGATTTTCTTAGATTTTTTTATCGAAAAATCTACGCATCGACTATTTGAATTCGATTGAACAAGTCACATAGTTTAAGAAATCATGAAACTCTTGTTGGCAGTGGCGAATGGTCCGTGCGCTTCACTCGGTACCAAGTGGTATCGTGGCTGGAGATTAGCGGCCGGTTAATTACACAAAAGTGCTGGTGTTTACCATGCGGCTGCTTGTTTTATAGGTGTTATCTGCGTGATAAGCCCTCGTCCCTCTTGTGCTACCAACGTATCCTTCCCTCTGGTAGTAGAGGGTGTCCACAATACGACGAGAACTCGAGCGAGACCAGCAAGAGGAGAGAAGTGCGGGGAAAAGATGAGAGAGGCTGCTGAGCCAACTTAAACGGAAGAGCAAACGGGCTTCAGGACGCGTTGCCAAGGACAATTTTCGAATAACGAAAATGAGATGGAACATCGTACTGTACTTTTGCGCAATGCTGTCTATCCCGTTGACAGATATTTGCTGGGCATTCATGGATGCGAAAGGTACGTTTCACGAGTGACCATTTTATTGTATTAAACAAAGTGCAACGTTTAATTTTCACTATGACGGTACAAAAAACGTAATAATACGTCATTAATCCAAATACCTATCGTCATTAATTATAATCAGTATATCCATTCTTATTATTAATGAAAGTTATATGAGATATAAAAATTAATAAAATATAATATAAAGCACTGACGTGTATTGCACTCAAGCTGCTATTCCATTAGTGTCTATTTTCTTTAGATTCACGTGTCGATTGTTACGCAACGGCAATTCCCGCAATACAGTGCACGAGAGCCTGTACATGTTTCGTGACGTAGCATACATGTGCGTTGATTAATTATTTCAAGTGCTACGGTGTTCTCCACTAACTGGAGCAATTTTTCGTCTTGCAAAGTAGTCTTGAATATTCATGGCTCTCGCGGTGATATGGACACGTATTATACAGTCTATAATGTAATCGTGTCAAATGCGATTTACGGACTTGAAAGGACACTTCATTTTTTTCATTATTGCGTAAATTGTTATCGCGATTTTTTTTATAATGGCAATGTAAAGTGAATAGACATATAGTATACTTTGAGCTAAGTAGTGGTACATTGACTGTTAATTTTTCTAGTAACAGAATACAGCGCTTAAGAGTGACATATTTTACAAGCATAGCGTGGTGCAGTGAAACGTGCTTAAGTATCGCGAGGGGTCGAGGGGTGGGTCAAGGGCTTCTACAGCGCAAAACTCTCGACTCCTCAAGTCGAATTCGTGCTCGTATCGATCTCAAACATTTGTCTTTCTCTTATTCTTCGCAACATATATGTCGTAATTTTTCAAGAAAAATAAATTATGACTATTCGACACGTGTAATAGGAAATACGTTAATATAACTAATCTTAATACCGCATACGGTTCTAAATCGATAGGTTGTGTATCTACTCCATTCATTAGTGGATTATGACTTGGAATTAGTAACTTGGTGTTTCCTTTCCAATCCTTGAAAGTCTAAAGTTACGTATTCCAGTTCCATCCGATCTCAGGAAGTTGTGGGTTATCGTCGTTTTCCGTTCGCGACGCAATCATTCATGTCCGATCGTAAGTCGCGAAATTTCCAAAGATCGCAGATTACGAAAGGTTCCAATTTCGTTCGATTCAGACCGAGTACGATTGGAGATTCAAGCCGATTTATAGCTTCCATTAATACCTGACGATAAAACCAATTAAAACGGATCATTTTCAAATTGGCCGTTTTATTCAGTTTTAAACTTGCTAACGATGAAGTTTTATTTTCATTGTATTTCACACATTTTGTCATACGTGTGTACAGTTTATACTGGATTCATCCAAGTGACTTTAACTATACAAAAGTTTATGTAATAACGAGCTAGCTGTGAAAGTGTCGCTTGACGTAGGACCTTTGCGAACAAAGCAGTGGCTTTTCTTGTGATAATGACCTTTCGAACTCAAATCTATATCCTTGTGGTTCGCAAGCCTAGAACGAAACGTCGATAAATCGATATCGTATGATAATGTTTTATAAACGTCTGTCGAATAGTTGAGTAACCGTTTTTGCATAAAAGAAATTATCCCATCGTTACATATTTGATGAATAGCATATTGTAGACTTTACAAAATTGTCAATATCTGAATATTTGAATTCATAATATTTTTTAGATTTGAAATTATCATTTCAAAAATTTAGTATAAGTGAGTATCAAAGTAAAAATGATAAGCATACCGGTATTCAAAGTAAAACTGATACTGATTTTATGTCTTTCAACCAATATATTAATTAGCATTTTTTGTAAATGCATTTTTCTCTTGCATTCATATTTTAGGAACGTATTTCTCATTTGTTAATTACAATTGATTTAAAGAAATATTCTAATAGAGTCGTTCAACTTGAAACTGCTTATAAATATATGTAACTTATATAAAACCATAGGTGTTTTTGACAAGAACGTTGCTTCATGTGGGTTGACCGCAGTGCATCTATAGATAAGCTGACTATTTTCTGAAAAATGAAACATCGTGTGAAAAAATTTCATTCGCTTATTCCAACTTACTTTTCTATAAGGAATTATCCCCCTCGCAATTGTATTACGCATTTTGGTCACTGCAAAATAAATTTTGCCATTACTTAGTTGGAATTATTATCAATTTTATAATACACGATAATTTACGCTTTTTATCTGATCATTGATTTCAGCTGCTTTTCCTTGTTCCGATCTTGCATGTACTATAACGTTTACTATGCCCGATATAGTCATCGAATAATTATCAGTAGATATTTTGATGCAAGGATAATTACACTGAGATTCATTATACTAGAGTATAGTGTACAAACATAATAACGTTATGCATGAATAGACGACAATATAATTATGCAGGTACCACGTTAATATCAAACTAAATGCAATTATTCGTGATATTAAATGTTACTAATATGCTAAAAATGTGGTAATACATGCGATCATATAACGAATTGCTAGTAGGAACAATTCAATGCAATATGTATATGGTTATAATACGTATAGCCTCATTGAAACACGATGGTAAGATTTCTATGAGTAAAATATACGTTGCAAGTCAGCCTGATTGTCACTTTTCCACTGCATTATGCATAGAATCTGAATTGACTTTTTTTAATGTACAGATCGTTTTGCATAAATTCTTTCTTAATTAATTTTTCTGCTGTGACGTAACGCTTTGAAATTCCATAATTAAAACGTACTCGAAAAACATTATTCTTAAACGCGATAAATAAATAAGGTACATATAAGATTAACATTTGAATAGTCTTTTTATTCTGTGTTAGTAAATTATATTATTTTTTTATACCATAGAAGCAGAGTGGCGCAGTGGAAGCGTGCTGGGCCCATAACCCAGAGGTCCGTGGATCGAAACCACGCTCTGCTAAACGTGGGATATTTTTTATTAATACTAAATGGCGAGTGATAGTATGCAGTTTCTGAAAATAAAATGGATATGAAATAATGTACATTTTAATAAACAATTATGTAGTTTTTCAAAATAAAAGATCGAATAAAGTATAGCAGAAAGTATCGTGCAAACGACGAATTTAAGCCCTTGTGCATGAAACACGAATCTGATTCGTGAGCTGCAGAAAACTCTTTATCAGTCAATCACGAGCTAGACTCGGGCAAGCATTGTCTATTTAAGTGCACATGTTCTGTGTGTCGGTTACTTTATATTGCGTAGGGATCATTTGTGAACATTGAACTTAATTATTGAAATTGTATTAGTTTCAATCTAAATAGTCATTTAGTATGCATTATTTTCCTTAAAAAATGCATACACAAGGGGTTAAAAAACGCATAATAGTGATAATATAACATTTGTCTCATTTTCTCGATTAAACAATCGCTGAATATGAAGAATATGAATGGTTAATGAGATTGAACTTACTTCCTAACTTTCATATTGAATATTCATAAACAATAAGTGCCACGCTATCGACAGCCATATTTCCTTTCACAACGATAACTAGAAATTCCATGGCGACTTCGTTTGCCAATATTCCAATAAAATAAAAGTGAACACGTCTGCGTTAATGTGATCATGTATAATTGAGCGTCGCGGCTTATGCATTAATCATTCTACAAATAAGATATACATGTTTTTCACAAAAATATTCCTTATTTAGAATGGCAAATAAATAAATCGCAATCTCGTATTCTATAAGGGACCTATAATGTCCAAGGGACAATAATCGTATGTATATAATATATTATAGTAAGTACTAACCTAATCATATAGGTATCTGATAATGTGGCGACAAAGACTCATCATTTTCAATTCATCTATAAATACAAATTCTTTTAACTCGTCGAAAAAGTAACGTGACGTATCGGTTATATAAAATTTGGAATCTATTAAAGATAATAAATCCAAATAACAGCATAGATATTCGAGGCTATTAAAATCTATTCTGAAATAATTGTAGCATTATCCGATAATCAATGAAACATTGAATACGCATTTATCGAAAGACGATTCGCTTGAATTTTATATAAAACAATTCTATATGATCGATCCCAACGTTAAGATCATAAAACTCAAGTTGAATCCTATTAATTACATTCCGTATAATATCAATTCGTTTATCTAATCTATTTCTCGGGACTTCCTTAGAGAGACTCACCTTAAACATGGCTCTGATTTTATAATAAACTAACGAAAGGCACTTTTTAATGTGGCGCGATCGATTTTACGAGGTCCTCTATCGTGCTATCGGCGTTTAAGATCTTGCGCGGGACAACCGTGCCACATGGCAGAGCCGAAAGTTCTTCGACTTGAAACGAAAAGTCCATTAGCAGCCCGTTTCACTGAAAAACCTTTCTGACTAAACTCCTCCCAACTCCTTCCACGAAAACTTCGATCTAGCGAAACCAATCGTTGGCTGGCTGGTTGCTCTCGCAAAGAAGAAACGACACATTAAACTATAGTGCAGTCTTAAATTTGTTAAATGCTGCAGCAGAATAAGATTTCCTATATCATTGCATAATGATCAATATAGTCATACATATTTGCAGATGTTCAGACGTTTTGTAGACTTGTTTTTAATATCAATAATATATGTCTGGTATGCAATGCTTGATTCATTTAGTTGAACGCACAGTCTCAAAACTCATTTTCATTTTTCTTACAAGCTATGCTATGACTTTACTATAATTTTAACTTGGTCTCCCACGCAGGATACACATTGGATATACGAATACCGACAGTCGGTAACTTCTCAATTTTTGAATTCTCAATTTCATACTTTACAGGTCATTATTTTTTGTTTCATTTATCACATAATACGTTCATTAGTAAATTGTGTATTGTGACGTTGATAGGCAAACTGAAACACCTAATAATTATTAATGCTAATATATTCTGTCAAGCATGATATTTTATAACGTGTACATATATATGTATACTATTGCTATGAGTTATTCGATATGATTAAGTGCAGCCTATAAATATAACTCAATAATTATATCACATTTTCTTAACGATAAAAAGCAGCAAATAACGTTTTCCTGGTACATAACAAAATTTGCAATAACAAGCTCACTATGTATTAAACATCTATACTGAACAAACGAGTCGACTATGGTGCTGCTCGGTATTGGTTTATATCGATCAACAATTATATCTCTCTATTATTTGGACAACCTGTCCTAAGGCCATCTGGAGATTCCAGTAACTGTAATGGTGCCAATGTCATTAAAAAAGGTTCACCCTTTTTCGAAATTATCGCATACACAACAAGTTAGTTGCACACAGAAATTGAAAGATGTAGAGAAAAAAAAATGTAGAGATTGAAAGGAAAAATCAGACAGCAGTCTGTAATTGTAATCATCTCGTTGGTAAATATTCACCGTTATCTTTCTGTCCCCTTTTAACTAGCAAGTGAGCAATGGGTTGTGTCAACGCCTTAGCCTATAGTGTCCCATGCGGACACCATAAATACAGATGTAATTATCTGTGGGAGATATGCAGGCCATGTGGCAAATACTTTACGTACACACATAAGCTTAAAAGCAACCGACGAAATCCTCGTAAAATACTGTATCTACATTAATTGTCCTAGTGAAGGTTTCCCGTGAAAAGTTGATAGAGTTATGAAGATTTCTTCGTATAAACGAACCACTAAAAAGTTTGTGTAAAATGAAACGTTGTGAGAAACCGTATGTCTGGAGCAACTGAATATACATATAAGGCTACTATGCACAACGGAAAGAGTTTAAGTTGTTGTAAGTTGTATCAAAACTACAACTTACTGCTGAAGCGATGGCATTTAATTAATTACAGACAAATATTACGAAAGTCAAAAATATTGCACGAACTAATTAAGGTTGTTTAAACAATCCGTCAAAGGATACTTCAGAATGGAAGCTTAACTAAATGGAATTGGTTATATCATTGCCAGTTGTTTAGTCAGTAAATCTGGGAGGTTTGCCAGACACTAAGTAATTTCATTAGCAAGCAATTCGTCAATGAGTAAATATGTTTGCTTCGTGAAAAGCATGAATTTTGATCAAAGACTGTGGCTTCCGGTATCACTTGCCTCGTACCAAAATGTGTATTTTGCAATTTTCAATTGGTAGTAATTGTATAATATTTTTTATTTTAAATTGAAATTTTTTTATCATTATCTAACACGAACATGAAACTATTCGGATTGTTGACGTCATCAATTCTAATGATAATCTTAGCTAATAATAAGATTCGCCATAAACTCTCAGTCTAATAAAGAATACCTATAACGTCATTTTTCGAAATCCAAGAAGTCTGTTAAATATCTAAAAAAATCCTGTTATCTGATAAGATAACGTATAACAATGCGTCATTGTTTATCTCAGACTTCACCTTAGGAAAAATCAGATTTTAATACTTCATCTTGCGACGTAGAGAAAATTATTTTGATTGCAAGAAACGCGTGCAATGTTACACAGCACAGACTAGCAGAACAGGTCAAACCCTCGTTGCAGGCAGGAAGGCACAGAGATTACTACTGGTAACATTCAACAAAACCTCTTACGGCAATTTATCAAAATAAATGCTGGGTAGCTTTGTGGGTGAGAGTCAGTCCCTTTTGGGAGGCAGGGTGATATAGACCGCGAAATTGTCGGATTAGCGGAGCATGCAGGACACTAACTAGCATGGGCAAAACGTGCGGAGTGACTAATCCAGCATAACGTCGTAGATTATAGTTGAATAAATCATCAAGAACCTTGATTTTCAAACAAGTCAACTGAAACGTTAGTTATACGTATAATCCCTGTGTGACATAGTTATCGCAAGCTTTTTCTCTTTTCAGGATGTAATCGCACGATCAGAAATTCGGTTGGATGGATAAGGTGGACAGGACGAATGGGGAAATGTGCTGTAAGAATTCGAGCACCTCATGGAGATCTTCAGGTAAAAGTTTTCCGTAGATTAATAAATTAATATTAAAAAATTATAGTTAGAATACTGTATATCCATATTTCTATAGCGTGATTAATCATAGAATATCAAAGTTTTGCTTGTGTAGCTTTAGCATAAAGTGAGATTAGATATAATTTTAGTAGTAAAACATTATTTTAATAATTATAAGTCATGTAACGAAGACTTGTTGTTTATATGTTTTATTTGTAGCACAGGCTCGTTTGCCATTTAACTTTTAGCGTTAAAAGTGCCTTTTCAATTTTCAATTTCTAGTTCTGACCAACGTATATGACTGTGAGTCGAGAAGAAATTAAAATAGCTAACATACTATTAGTGTTAACAGTGGATTTTTATGTGGGGTCTAATTTGAACCATGTAAAATGATGAATCAAAGATTTGTTCCTTATCGAAAATTTTTACCCGGGTATAGGCAGGGATACAAACAAAATGTTAAATGTACAGTTCTAATTGATTGAACCTTAGTAATTTATGGTCAATTACGTATGTAAGTGTCCATGTTGCTAGTAATATCTAGTTTCTTATCCTATTCAAGGTGATTGAGCTGAAAATCCGGAGACTACAAGTGGGTGTACTGAAACACGCGAGATGCGAGGGTGCCTATATTCAGTTTTCTGACAGCGTAGAAGATCGAAAAAACGATATAGGACGATACTGCGGACATGTTACTACTAATTCAACAAGGTATGAAAACAGCTACGGTTATATATTCTTATTAATTTATTTCATTTCAATAGATAAGCAAAAGCCCGATGATAAACATTCAAAATGCTTCACACCATGTAGAGTACACAAATAAATGGTACACAACAATACATTATATCAAATAATACACAAAATGTTGATACTCGAAAAAATATTATTTTAACTTACATTTTTTGTAGACGTAAATTATGCTACATACACAATATGGCGACACACGAGACTTTTTGATATACGTAAAATAACGTCATGGTAATCTGCAAACAATTTGGTATTTGTGCCATCGGTTTCTTTTTAGTAGATATTATTAAACACGTGTACCATTAATCCTTAAATAGGTTTACGAATCTAATTTATGTCTCCATTTCAGGCTATTCTTAAGACGAGGACCAGAGTTGACTATAGTAATGGATTCTGAGGTGAAATTCGCCGCAGCGAATCCGGTTATATTTTCTGCTCAGTTTTCCATATTACCAACACGTCTTGCATTAGACAGACATCACGGACCGCTGCCATCGTCAGACGAGTGTCTACTCAATTGTTCTAGTCGAAATGACCGGAGAACGTGTAAACTCGTGTCTCCGGGTTACCCAGGAGTCTATCCTCGTGGTATCACCTGCAGAATATCGCTGGAGTCTGTTACAGGAAGGTTCAAGATTGGCGGCGTCTTGGAAGACTCATTTAACTTGATGAATTACACGTCCCAGGATGGTTGCCACACCGAAAATTGTGAACAACACGTTGAAGTCAGCTCGGATCACAAATCCATTTTATCAAATAAAGAAGAACCAAGATTTATTAGAAGTTTAAAGAGTGTCGATCAAGACGAGGAAGATGAGATTATTATTGGCCAGGATGTCAGGCAGGCACAGTGGCCGCTAAGAATTCGAAATCACAGAAAGAATGTAGACAGAAGACATAGAAAGAAATCGTCTGAATTAAAAATACATAAATCTTATGGCAAAACACAGTCGAAGCAAATAGGACACGAGAGAGCGAGTGATACTGATTATTCCAACTGGTGGGAAAGTGATTTGGAAAAAAAAATATTTAAATTGGATCGTTCCAATAGTAATGGGATGTCTCAATTTCAATCCGGTGGTACTCGCCACTCGAAACATTCTCAACACCATACGGATGCTGATGATCATCATGACAGTACGAAAATTACATTTCTGGATAAAAAAATTTTTGATCGTAAGGATACTTATGAAAAATTAAGTTTTCAAAGTGAAGGTAACTCGAAAGCTCTCAATACTTACTTCGGTGACAGGAATGAAGATAGCGTCAGGTTGAAAAATGGCATGGAAAAAGCACACAAAGGCCTCAATCGTGAGCGAATGAATCCTTTGTTTGAACAAAGATTTCTACGGAGGCATAACGTACATGAAAAATTGGAGATGCCTACCTGCATTGGAGATTACCTTGCTTTGCGCGAAAATGTAAATGGCAAAATTTTCGAAATTTCAAAATTTTGTGGAAAAGGTCATTTTCCTCATATAGTGTCCCGCGGTGGGAATGTTATTATTGAGTTTTTTACCGAGCGGGACGGCACCATTATGCATGATGGTTTTCAATTAACCTTACAAGAGATGGAACCTGCGGAAGTAAATTACAAAAAGAGCTGTGAGTTTTTTTACAGAAGCTTTGATCGTTCAAGGGACAATGTAAAATCTCTCCAAAGTTGGTATCCACCAAACACTCTATGCAGCTACAGGTTCCTCGGGAAGGCCTCGGAAAAGGTTTTTATTCAATTGAGAATCGTAAGGAATGAATTAAATGATGACTTAGAGATTGATCAAAGAAAAAATGAAAGTCTAAAGTATTGCTCCGGAAATGAGATTGCTATTTATAATGGTTTAAACTCTAATGACAGCTTAATGTGGTCCTACTGTGATATTTCTCATTCTGACATTAACAACATTCAAGTTCCAGTTACCTCAGTTGGAAATTCTCTTCTTATTCAATACTATAGTGCAAAAGGATCGTTCAGCGGCCAGGAATTCACTTATACAATTTCGTATAAATTTATTAAGAAATTGCAAAATGGAAATAGAAAGAAATCGGCTCTTTTTAATGACACTAAGGTTATCTCGTTAAGGCCCGTAAACTTTTCCGCGCTTAATTTAACTGATCATGAAAATTGCAATTGTGATATTTCCAATAGAATTGGGACATTCAAGAGTTGGTTCATGGTTCTTGTGGTTCTTGGTGTAATTTCATTTTCCGCTGCTGTTCTTACCTTAGTTACTCTCTTGACAAAATGTATGAAAGTGAGATCGATAAAAAAAAAAATGTTGCAAACCGCAAAACAATAAATATGAACATTTGAGAAATGTTTTCATTACTTATTTTCTATACTTAAAGAATTCACAAATCCTCCACAGGACGTTCGAAGGACACTTTTTGGATATTTTCGCTGTGTGAATAAAAATCACCAGAATATTTTTAATTTAATTACGTACGGATATAATACCATTAAATATCTTAAGAACCGAATTCAATTATTAATAGCAGAGATGATTGATAATACATGGCCGAGAGAAAAATTAATTATAAGTAGGGATCACAGGAAATATATAAAATGCGGATAGAACTTGAATTCTAAGCATCAATTACTTTAGTGATAAACAGTCGCCAAATATTTTTCATCCATTATACACAAAAACATCATATAGATATCAACCATGACAATCACATTCTATAAACAAAAAGTCTTCGCATCTACACAAACGTAATTAATTAAATCGCGCAATGCCAGTGAAGATTTAGTAACGTAATGATATGTCTTCCCAAGAAAACTACACGGATTTTTGTTCACCAAATACGCACCTTGCAAGTACACAAAAACAAGGAATCAACTTATTCCTTTCTTATACACAAAAGCTATTGTTATTGTTGATATCTCTGCTTGAAATCAAAGCGAACACTTAGAAACTCTTGACACAGCGATCCCCGAGACGATACTGCAAATACTTTGATTGCATCTCTATTGGAGCATAATCTTGATTGTCAGTCACTGATATTATAAGAATGCGATCCGTCCGACTAGATCCCCGCATATGTAGACTATACATACAGAAATTTATAAAAATGGAATTGGATATACCGATTGATGCTCTTAGGCATTTCTATCGAAGGATTCGTGAGATATAGTCAAGAATATCCATACGTACGTACAAAAATCCATTTGTACTTTCCATTTTATTTAATGCCTATTAAACATATCTGAACATCTTGGGCTGTATGGTACGCATACATATATTTTTAACTTTCTGCTCAGACGGAGATAAAGACAAAGAACTTATAAATATTCATACTTATTACGGAATGACTGAAGAAATTCAATGAAAATAGTACTTGCTGCAGTCATCTCATTAAACTTGTTGGACAATTTTTTATGCGAGGAATAAGAAGACATAAGAAGACATAAGAAGTTACAAGCTACAAGATTAATTCAACATTGATGCGTAGCAATTATTTGATTTTACGCAACATTTGTCGTTTCGTGTATCGCGAGTGATTTATAGAACGATTTTATTGTATTTATTGTTTAATCCATTTCATGCATATACCTTGCTCATATAACAAATTTCAAATAACTATAATATATATGACACGTATAGCTAAATTTAATAGATTTAATCTAGTTTCATAGAAATATATTTCTATGTAAAGCGCAGTAGTTACTTTTGTCGTTAAATATTAGTAAGATATGTTTACGTTTGAATTTTTCAGGTATAAGAAAAAGCGAAGATAATTTTAGATTTTTAGATAAGATTTATCTTGTTTTTATATTATTTATATGCTTCTCGAGAAATGCTACTCGTGCGATCTTTCATTGGATGAAAATTAGAGTACATACATAGTACTATAAGTTTTTACTTTACTCATATAATAGAAAAGTAAAACAATGTATTCAATATCTTGAATAAGATGGTCGAATATAAACGAGCTCAAAAAAAAATTAGGTCCCACCGAGATTTGAACTCGGATCGCTGGATTCAGAGTCCAGAGTGCTAACCATTACACCATGGGACCTTCGTGTACAAAAAAAAATTGTATAACATATACGAACCACTGTAAATATTAATTTATATTATAAACAAAATATAATTAACTTATTTAATTTATGGTCTTATGTGTTCGAATCTCCAATTGATGTCTTCAATGTTATACATATCATATTACGTAGTATCACTTGCACAATATCAACATTTATTTAATTCCTTGACAATTAATTGTAAACTGATTGTAAAATTCATTTGTGGTTAAAAAGATATCAAATTTCATTTATTACGCAAGCAGTTTTTAGCAATATCTGCAGTAAAAGTTACGGCCGTACATAATTTTTGCAATATGTGATAATTATTCACTTTTGTAAAATAAATGCAGAAAAGTCGACGTATTTTATAATTTCATTTAGAAATGAATTGTTTGTAATTACAATTATATATAACGATGTAATAACATATCCTAGCCCTAGCGTTTAATAATATTGAAATCAGATGTGATTTCGAACACAAATCAATAAACCGCATGACATTAATGTCCGACAAATGATAATTCTTAGTTTTATTTTACATTTGAATAACTCATAACATATACATATACGTATATACATAAAAATATGTCTTAGCATGTACTTTTTAATATATTTTTTCATGTGCGTGCAAATCGTCATAGGAACCAAGTTTTATTGATTAAACGCAGCTCACGTGTGTCAGAGGACGACACTGTTTCTACAAATAGTTCAAAATTTGTAGAACTTTATAGATTCTTCTAGTAAATGCTTTTATCACACTTATGTAACTTTCGCAGAACGGTAATATAGCATTTATGCAATCACTATGCAACTGTTGCAAATTCTATAAATTGAGCTGTATCATATTTTGCTCGTCATATTTATTGTGCAAATTGTATTTAACGTAAGATAGTTATGAAAGAATAACTTCAAATCACACAAGGTATCCTAATAATATAAAATAATTATAATTTAACTTATACGAACTATCAAAACGGTGTGTATTTATTCCCTGTCATATTATACTTGCTGTAAACATCAACTTAAATCGATGACAAACATCACTTAAGAGACTTTCATAAATTCTTTCTCACATAACGTATATTTGATCTCTTTTGTAATTGTATTGTTAAAAATGTGCATTATGTTAGAATATACGGCGCAGAGAAAATTTCTGTTATATTCATTATCAATTAATTCCACGGCAGTGAGCGTATTAAGTTGGATAATCAATTTTCTTACTTCATCCTTAAAAATATTTGACATATTTTGGGCACGGTACATATTTTTGTAAACATGTAGCACCTTCGTGTGATAGTGTCTAGCGCATAAATATGTAATTGAAAATAACTGAAAACAAAGGTGCGAAAGCCAGAGCATTGTGTAAATATACAATTCATACATGATTATCTTTTTTTATTTAAAATCCTGTAACGTCAATATAATAATATCAATAATTATTGTTGCGCTGTACGCAAACGTGATAATTATTTAACGATTTTTCACTGATTCATATAATTGAAAAATATAATATGATATATATTTCTAAATAATACTTAAATTATTTAAAAATGATATCAAGTGGCGTTTCTTTCAAACGACTACAGGTGGCAGTATCGTCAACCAAATGGTCGAGGTGCCTGACTTTCAAATAAGTCTTCTCAGCATTTAGCGATTGTTGACAAGCGCCACTACGGAAAAAGTGGCTGTGGTTGTGTTAAATAAACGTCTCATCCAATTAATTTTTCTTAAAGTGCGTGTACATAAAGTTGTAGTGGGCAGAAACAACTTCCATCTGGAGATCTTTGAAGGAGATACACTGCTAGCCAAGAAACATTGGAAACAGTGTCAAGATAGAAAAATGAGGTATCAAATCATACTTTTCACTCTTCTTGTTGAGATTGCAAAAAGATCGCTGACAGTTATGCAGCAATATAATTTTAATTATATTTATTATGATTTTGTTTAATGTTCTGCACGACGAAGACGATGAAACACATAGAAAACCAAAGTGAAACGAATTCCCTCGCTGAAATGTCACGTCGAAATGGCAGCCATTTTTCCTACTGACGTTTCTTGTCAGAATGGCGTTTAGCTTCAATTATTTCCTTTCCATATTTGTATAAGATTTTATGGATTTCTCAATGTATCTTTCAAAAATGTTTATAACATTATGTATTTGTCACTGTACCGAGAAATAGAGTAGAGATTTTTGATAATTCGATGAACCGTTTCTGTTTGAAAAGTAACCCTACAAAGGCTTTGGTTTGCAAATGTGATATGTAGGTAACATTCGTTTCTCTATTGTTTTTGTGGTGATATCAGTTTGTAAATCTATGTTCAACGTAACTTAAAATTCTTTCTATTTTATTAGAATTTTTTGAATGATTTAATATATTTGTGTTTGCAAGGATGACATCATTATTTCAATGTATTCAAATCTTTTATATTTTTCTTGATTAATAAATATGTATTACGATTTTTACAGTGGGAGATCACAAATGACGGCAATGAATGGAAAAAGGCCATCCTCCATTCCTGCTAGACTTCAGCCAGAATCATCGGCCCAACATTTCGATTTGATTAAGTACATTTGTGAATGTAAGAATATAAGCTTTCATTAATTATTTTATGCTACAAACAATGGAATCTAATTGCCAGTTGTTATCTAATTATAGCTTGGAATTCTGTGTCCAGAGAGTTGGATATGTGCCACAATCAACAGCATGGTAACTCCTCAAATTATAGAAATGGAGCATCAGTCACATACTATCAAGAACGTGAACCAAACCCGCAACTGAAAGGTACCATTAATTTTTGTAATTATTCCTAGCGAGATATGAATCAGTAGCATGTGCTTGTCTTATGAAGATAAAACTTTAAATAAGTATTAAAATTTGTCAGATAATAATTGATAATTCATATCAGATGAGATAACATTGAAGTAATTATTAATCGTTGTTCATATACATAGAATTTTCATGGGTAATATAATTGAAGTAATTTTTTTTTAATAAATCAATGAATGTTTAATTATTTGATATGAAATTGTATACACCCAATGTCTTTTTGCCTGCAGATTTCGAACCATTTAATTTGGAAGCATGGTGGGGACAACGCGTCGTCCAAAGCATAACTAGAAATGCAAGCTCCTAGTGCCAGGCCCCCTGTACCGACCACAACCGAACATTCTCACATAGGCGTAAAAAGCAAAAAAGATAAATTCTAATTAAACATAGTCCGATTTTTCCCCTTATTACATCCGCGACGATTTCACGAGTCATCTCTAGTTGAATTTAAAGGGGTATTAAAACAACACAGAGGCATACATATGCCGGTATGTAATGTGTGACGTTTAAAAATTTATGCAAAAAAGCTGAAATCAAGGAAGGAAACGGAAGAATGAAGCAGACCAATTGCATGGACCGTCATAACCCAACATTCCTTTTACACTTTTGACATTTTTGAAAATATAATTTACTATTTTCCTGAATTTTAAAAATTTTCTTTGGAAAAATTGGATATTGTATAAAATAATATCTAAATGAAGAACTGTCCTTGTTCATCATCGAATTTTTTCGTCCATTCTTACTTCTTTGCTTTCGCGGAAGCCTGTCGGTGAGTGTTTTCCGTGGCGTTTGATTCACGTAAAAGAAAACCAAGTGCGAAGGAAGCATACAATTACTATAGTTGATATAAGATACGAGATTATTTATTGTGCACAGAGTGAGTACTCGGTCGTGACGAAATCTAGAGAACCTAAACGAAAACATAAGTTAATTTATTCTGAATTTACTAAACTGTATGTTGTCACTTTTGACAAAAGAAATCACTTTAATTTCATTTAAATTAAAAACATTTATCCATTTAATATACCCCATAGTTTGACGTCATTTATTGAAGCTTCTAGAGCATCGCAAAATTCAAAACGTATGACCGCGTGCGTTTGGCAAATTCAGAAAGCAATAGGAAGCGTTGAAGAGATAAAAAATTGTTACATCATTTCCTGAAAATTCAGGCTTTTATTGCAAATATGACAAAGGTGTTCCGTATATATTACGTTATGCGTGCACGCTTGCATGCATAAAGTGCGAGTTGTACATGTGAACCATGTGCACATTCATTATAAGAATATTCCACCGACTTGTCACTTAGGGAATTGGCGCAATGTTACCAATTTTTACATTCGATTCCATAGAGTACGATAGTCTTAGCCAAACATTCGACGTTCGCTTTGCAAATCATCTTTTTTCAAGTTTTCACGTAACAGTTCATAGCGGGTACAAACTAGTGCATTTCACAAGTGTACATTAATATCTGTATGTATAGCACTGGCGGTTATTACTGCGAGATTAAGTACGATTAATATATACGATTATGTATAACTTGTATATGTGTATATATGTTGTATGCATGTATGTGTGTGTGTATGCATACATGTATGTACACGCATACGTGTGAAAATATTATGTAAGATTAATTAGATAACGAGATAATGTTTCTAACAATGAACAACAATAATGAGTAATACCTTTCTATAATCGCGAGCACTTTCTTTACCTCACTGCAACATTGCAATGTTTTCTTCAAGTTAAGCAAAACACTTTCTTTTATATAGTATTACATTTGTTATACGCTGACAAATAATATCTTCTCAACTTTCACGTTAGAAGAAGTTAAATCATGTCGCGCCATAAACGAATGCATTTCAAGGCACTTGTCATTGTTGAGGACTATGCATTACTTGTAAACTAATAAACTTGTCTGGTTAACCACATTCGGTTGCATTTCGCCCACAGCGGTTTCTAAATTGCAGAGACAGCGTTCAATCGCACGTCTCTCGGAGTTTAACATCTGCTTATGAAAATCACATTAAAAATTTATATGAACATGGGGAAACACGGAGATTAAAATTATATACTTACAAAGAAGCCAACATTTAGGCGTGAAAAATTGTTCGCTCCCGTGATTGAGGTTTGCGTAGAATGGTGTGAGACCTTGATTTTAGTCGTTTGGATTGCACAATTGATTCCTTTTGTTTTGACGCGTACAATGTGCTCAATATTTCGTACATAAATAATCATTCTGTCGAGAGAAGCGTCTTGATATTCCTCTTCACATTCAACGAATTCCACTTTGATTGGATCAGATTCTGCAAGTTTAGTCAGGCAATGCTTGATTCGTATTTCATGATTTTTTGAAAGACGTATTAAGTATTCCTTAAATTGAATTCCGTTTAAGTGGGAATTTATTAACTCGATGCCAAAACTTTCGAGTTTGGTGTTTTTCTTTAATAGAGCGTTGCGATCAATATTTTCAACATCTTTCTCATACAAGATATTTGTTCTCTGATCTTCATTAGAACAATTTAACTTTATCATTTCTGTATTTTTTATTTCCATTTGCTCTTCACACTTTGCAACTAAAATTCTTTTCGAATCCTGTGTTTCAGGTGCGAATTCCGTATTCAAGTCACAATTCATATCTTTCACGGGCTTAAAGTCTACATTGTGTTTCTCATTTATTTTTCCAATAAAGCTTTCCGACATCTTGAATTCTCTTTCAGCTTCTTCCCTCTGGAAATCTCTTGAAATATTTACAGCGCACAGCTACAATCAAGTAAGACAAAGCATTGTAATATATGAAAAGTTAGTTCATATAACTAGCGGATAAGTTAAACAGGAGACTAATGAATCTGGGAGGTATAAAGTTCACGAGTTGCTTCTTAATTAAAAAGAAATCATAATAACATCCGTTTTCAACATACATAGGATATGATTTGTATCATGCAATGTTATGAATCATCCTTCTAAACACAATTTAAGCGTTACAATTGCAAATAGTATACATGAATGTACTGTTTCTATACCATGTTCTTTATCAAATAACTTGTATGCTGATTGTGTGAACTTATAATTTCGTGAATTACGCTATGCGCGCATATGTGCAGATACACTGCGCTTAACGGACTACTGTATTGATTCGTTCTACAATACACGTTGGCACGTATCGCCTGCGACAAGTTCTATGGTTTACAGATTATAAGCAGCTTTAAGAACAGAGCGAAGGACATCGAATGTTTTATAGGATTATAATGGATGACAGACAATGATTATAACCTATAAAACTCCAATGAACCATAAAATTGATATTTTCAGGGCCGCTAGATTCATTTTTTCATTTAATAGATATAAGTCTAAAGACTTTTTTTATAACACTGCTTATATGCACAAATGACTCATGCAATTTTTATAAATCAATATATTTTACAAGAACTGCTTTAACACTGCATATCTATTGGGTTGGCCAAAAAGACATTGCGTTTTTCGTTTGATGGATGGGCATCGATTTACACAGAAAAAAAACGCAATGACTTTTTAGCCAACCTAATAGAATGATAGTATTTCTTACATAAATTTTAATCAGGCATAATAACGTTTGCTGCTCGGATTACAGGCGGGAGATTTATTACATCGATATTCATTTTTCTTAATTCTTTTTTTAATCCGTTACGTACAGTAACTCCTATATATTATATTTGAAATCCTAACGAGGATAATACGTTATTCGGCAAAAAAATAGCTAATATAGCTGTGAAATTTAGTGGAAGATATTTTCGACTTTAGTGTTGAAAACATAAATCAATAATAAATTAATGTGAACACAGGAAAACTCCTTGACTTATGATATGGATGGGAATGACAAAATCCAAGATTTACGGTCTATTCATTTCGCTCGAGTTGTAAAGCTAGGGTCAGTTTTTTCCAGACGTGCTTTGATAAGACTTAGGGTCTTGGTGAAAAGTTTCTAAATCGATGATTTTGCGATACTGAAAAGAAAAATATTTGGTCTGCAATATCTACGTTTATCGCTTCCACGTGTAAATGTACAAGGCTCTAAAAGTTTGAAACACAAAATAAAAGTGATAATCTTGGCGGGTTTACAAAAGACAACGTTCTATTGCAGGGAAATAAACTTTGTAAATTTATTCCTAAATATCTTCAGCAAAACAATTAAACGAACTGAGAAACTCAACAGCACTAGGTTCAAACTTGGAGCTTGCCTTGGTAACACAAATTGATATTATTGTTATAAATATTTACGAGAAATTTTGAATAATAGTATTATACAAGTATTTTATATGTCACTTTTGACATATCAATCTGGGTTTCTGACATGTGTGCCTAACGTCGCCCACAAAATATTCCTAATAGGGGTGTGTCGAGTTCATAAATTAGGAATGCAGTGCTAAAATTGTCACTGGGTGTGTTTCCATCGTAGTTCCAAGAGAATTAAAAGAAATATATGGTACGTATGTATATCTATAATTTTCCAATGTGAATACATCAGTTCATAGATGGAAGCACGAGCAACTTTAAAATTACAGTATCTACTAGTTTCGGTTATTGGCTAATAATTTACGTGCACAAAACATGCATACATAACGTACGGTGTAAATGAATAATAAATTATATATATTCTAACCATGAATGCGTTATCACATTTCAAGATGCAGGCAACTACATACTATTTGTTGTATACAACAGTTCAATTTTGCAGAATGAAAGGCAAATTCGCAAGCATATAATTAATACTGTTTTTGATACTCAAGCATGGATATATGGATACGAGATATAATATTTGATAATACCTAAGGTATTATTAAAACTTGAGTATTATAGTAAACAATACATAAAATGATTGTATTTGTACGACTTTCAATCAAGCGTTACATTATTTATAGATTTTTAATGAATCAGGATACTTGCCTCTCTCTTGAGCTTTTTTATTATTTCCCGCAAAATAAAATTTTGTGTACGCATATCATCCCACGACGAGGTCTCTGTGACTTTTCGATCAACTTGCCAAGACAGCCTTTTTAATGCCTCCATCTTCTCTTGATGAACGGCACTCGGTCCTGTTAAGCTTTTCAATACTGAAACGATCAAGCAGTTTCAGAACATCATAACGTCATAATGATATATAGACTTACCGTCTGTGAGGCATTGGCATAAGGAAGCCACGTTAAGCTCAAAATGTCGTAAAGTTTCGAGCAGATTGGTTAATTCGAAAATCCGATGTTCCATAGACTCATAATTTTTGCGAGAGTTTTTCAACAATCCTTCCATAGATTCCACCTGCAAGGTAAACATGAAAATGACACACGGCTGACACTAAGAGTTCCTGTCGAAATGTCTTCGTGTCGTAATAAAAAAAATTTAAGTCTTAAAGCTCTTGTTCGCTCGTAAAAACGTCTTTTCAAACTACCACTCGTGCGCGACGAAAAGTTTAAAAGAAGTTTTGACTGAGGTGAAAAGTTCGATAATCAGAGAATTACATGCCTTGTTAGAAGAGGGGACAGATGTTATACTTAAAAAGGGAATCACAACTACGGTGTATGACGATGATGGGTGCAGCTACGCAGTTTATTAAATTGACTCATGCATCAAAATTGTATATTCACGTAATATGTCAATATAGCCATTACGGTTCTACTATGAATGGAATTAAGAGGCTACCTGGATTTACATACATCCAATCTCAATAAACCTGACTGTCGCGTGAGTTTGACATATGTGAATATTTGAATCAAATAATCTTCAATACCTTGTGTATCATCATATACGTTGCTATGTGTTTTGCGAGATTACGCGTACAAGAGTAGATTTTGATAATAAATACAAAGATTCTATTTTTCACCATAACCTTTACCATATTATTGTTTATATTGTTCTCGCTGCATTGCGTTCAAATGAAGAAGAAATCTATAATTTAACAATTGGCTCGTACGCAAAATTTTTGTATGATACAGTAAATAGATAAAAAAAATGATATTTATGCAAAAGAATATTTTTGGGTTACTGTAAGAATTTGAAAAATTTTTAGGCATCTTGAACAGACGTCATAAGTGGTACGTCGGGAAAACGGGATCTTTTTGAAATTTGTAATCGTTAAAAGTGTATCTTAGAAAAATTCAGCAAAATATTTTTAATATTTGCGTTTTAAAATGCTTCGACGTCTTAGCACACAAAACGTGTTGAATCGCGGATTTTTCATGGAAGATAAGTTGTGCGTTATATTTTACCGACTTTGGGGAAATTGTGCAGATCTAAAATTTATGATTACTCATGTATACACACCTTTCTAAGATTTTTTTCGAACTCGATTCGCAGCTGAGCTATGTGTTTCTCGGCTGTCGAACCAATCATCTCTAAATCCCTATGGTATTCCTCCTTTGCTCGAGCTTGTGATAGATCATGCTCCTTCGTCATCCTAGAAATAAAAACGAAAGAAGTATTTTGGAAAACCACGTACACTTGACAAAACAAATAGATCTATTATTAGAATGTTAAAAGTCTACGAATGCATAATGTATGTATAATTTCTTGTTAATGTTAATGAAACTTAATGAGATGTTTCTTAATGAAGATTAATAAAAGGCCAGAATATAAATAAAACTGACCTCTCTTTAACTCGTTTGTTCCGTCGGTAATGTAGATTCGCTTAAAAAAAGCATCTTTTTAAATATTAGCACACGTAATGCCTGAATCTCTAGTCAGTTAAACAATTAAAATGAACGGTACCCATGTTTCACGAAGAGTATACAAAAAAAAAGTTAATTCAAATAATTTTATCAAACAGAAAATTTGTTAAAGTTTGAAAACAAGAATTCTAACATCATACGAGTTCCATGTAGAACCAATAAAGCGTTACGTAAAAAGTACTCACTTGCAAAATCTCATATTTATTTTTCAAGTACAATATAAGTCTCCTACGTGAACAAATTTTTATAGCAATCACTATGTAGTATGCGCAAAAATTGTGTAATTTTAAAAAAGAAAAAACTCAAACTTAAGTAACGAGATGAAAATTCAATAGCGATCTGGAAAGCTGTTATTGAAATTGAAAGTTTACATTTAGAAGTAATTTATGACATCAGCAAATATAAACATTTTATTTCGATACTTGTGTCATGATAAGAATTGGATATTTGAAAATTTTGTTTTATACACAAAAGTTTGCATTTAACAGTATACGTCTTCATAAATTTTTTATTATTCTTTAGGTGATTACAACAATTACTTTTCACATACTTTGATCTGCAGATGTTTAAGATGTTTAAGATTACATAACTTTAAATTACCAAAAACAATTACAAATATTCTCTTAATAAGTTTTAGATGAGTACGTAATACAGACGAATACTAATAGCATATACATATCCAGTCGTTATTAAAAAATAAATAAATAAAAATATCGTGATTTTCTAAAAATGTGAATAATGTTTGTAATTAGTGCGAGATTCAAGCAGGAACACTATGCTTGCAGTGATCTAAATTATATTTTTCATATAAGCATGCATGAATTACATGTATATCTATGTGGGTAAACAGATACTCGCTCCTACAGTTCTTATTGGAAAAAAGTATGATAAAACTATACGCTGTGTAATTGCTTTCAAATCTAGTTAACAATAATCGCTATTTGCTCCGCCCAATGTATCACGCAATAAGACTCATAAGGCAACGGTAAACGAAAAAACAATCGTGTAAAATATAACGTAAAGTATTTTACACAGGTTTGCGCGACTTGCAATAGCAATTTAATCAGAATGCTTTTGTAAGTTCAGATATGATTCGCATGTAATGTCTATAAGAACATTTTCAAAGGAAGATATGTCAATGCTATATAGCCAGTTTTCTGTTAGTAAGATTTTCATAAGCTATCGTTTGAATAGACAACAATCGCCAGTAATTACAAATTTCTTTCCTTTTCTAATATTATAAGTGAACATATACTGTGTTGTCACGAATTTATAATGTTATTACCACATACGAAATATACGCAAACTTATTGCTATTGCTAAGTGAATAAAAAGTAATCGATATTATTTGGTTATTTTCAAAATGATCTTTTTAGCCATTTTCTCATCAATCATGCCATTTCTTTCCACTTCTTCGCGAAACATTATCAGCTCGGTAATCGATGGTATCCGTTTTTATTTCATGTAATATTTCTGATAACTCCTGAATTTTTTTAACGGCCACAGCCACTATTAGTCGTGTTTAATGTTTTCTCGCTTTTTCTTAGTACGCTTGTTCTTAATTGAACATCCGGATGCTACATGTCCTTCTTCTTCGCACCGGTAACAAACGATACGTCTTTGATTTTGACACTCTTTCGCAAAATGTCCAGTCTCGCCACATCGAAAACATACTTTACCTTTTTTCTGCTTTTCGTCACAGCTTTCCTGTTTAAGTAATACTTTATTCTTTTGTAAATGAAAGATCTTTTTACAACAGGTTTCGTTATTCGTGCATCTATACTGTCGATTACGTATCCGTATTCTTTCTGACATTAATCCTTCTGTTTCCAATATATCATAAAGAAGATCCTGTTCGTTTTTATGTGACTTTGATATCGTCTGAATAAACACAAGATTGGACGTTAGTCCAAAGAGAATCTGTTTTCTTGTCTCTTCGAAATTAAGATTAACAGTTTGACATAGAGATAATTTGTCGAAGAAATATGATATGGTTAATTCGCCATCCATCTGCGTCCGATTCAGAATTTTTTCCCATTGATCATCTAGGTAGCTTTTCTTGCTACGTCTAACTTGTTCTCGCGAAAGCAAGTCGTTCTTTGACGAGCTTCTTTTAACAGAACTAGGTTTCCTCGGTGCTCTATCAAAATTTTTCTGCACGACTTTAAAGTTTTGCTGATTGAGAAAATTATGATTTAGGGAATTATGATTTTTAGCGGCAAAGTTGACCAAAGGATCGACAAGGTGAAGTTTCGTTAAAGTACGTGGAAGGTCAATTGAAACATTTCTTGTCAAATCCTTTGATGTCGGTGTTATTCGATTATTATGCGAAAAATTTTTTGACGTATGTTGATCGTCGATCACTACACTACCAATGTGCATACTCAAATGTTCAACATTCGCTTCAACCCTTATTCCCATTGCTTGCTGATTTGAGAACTGACTGACTTTCTTGGTTTCCATTGTTGATCTTTCGAGATATGACGTAATAATTCACCTTTGAAATTATGCACTTTGTATTCCTCTTCCTTTGAGAAACTTCGGTACCAATATCACAAAAACAATCATACAATTCACGCGATGACGTAATTTGTTACGTGACACACGAAAAGTTTACCTTTTCAGTCTACATTTTGATTAGCTGCATACTGACGAATATTACAAGACTTGTATCATGTTTCCATACTGTAGATATAGAACTGTCATATTTTCAATTTCTAAATTTATTCTTCCATCACTTCTACATCTCACGAAACCACAGTCCATGCAACTTCGATGTATCCATTGTTCCTAAGAAAATACCAATTGTTACATGCTTTCGTTTAGCAACACACTCTCTGACCCGATCCTCAGCAAAACTGCCATGAGCCGACGGCTCCCCACTACTTACTCTTCGACTATACTCTGCCTCGACTGCTGTAGTCCGAACGCACCAATCACGGAGCCCTTTGGGTCTTAAGACCCGCAGCGCTGTGCTTTCTTGATCGGAACTTGTATTATACTTTACTCATTAGAAACAGCACGACTACCCAGTCAACACAATATTACATGTAACACAGACGATAGTTGCAATCTGTCTCTTATTTATATGTATATCATCGTTAGTACATTGACGTTACATAAATGAACGGCTCGTTGAAACTAACCCGTCTGTTATTATATATATATTGTATTTGCTGGGTAACTTTTAATGGACAGTGAGAATATACCGATATTTATCGAATTATATCTCTCAGAATCACGTTTTTATACACGAATTATTCGATTTCTTTGCTTTGCATTATGTAGGTTCATAGTTATTAGCCGCCTATTTAATTACAGAATTTTTAAATATTAACAATCTACAATTCAGTCCACTACATTGCAAGACACTGTGTATGTATATATAAATTGATGAACAGATTTATAATCCGGATAGCAATTTCCGTAGTGTCCAATCCAATTTAAATCATGAGAAAGGGGATGATACTTCAATATTCTTATGTAAACGCTGATGCATGGTCTGTGCATAGTTTTCTGCACGTGTGTATGCATAATTCATAGCTGCTGTATTGTAGACTCCTTTAGTAGACTTGTTGATTTTCGCGATCAGTGGGATTTGAATACATTTTTAAAACTGTCTGCTTTCAAAGACCATTATTTTTTTTGTACTACTGCCAATCTTATAAAATGCCATTTTTTTAGGATTATACAATTTACAAAATTGTTCATTATGTGTTTTAATTGTGCACCCTTCTACCTACTCTTTGAGTTTATTGGTACACGAGTATATTCGCTATACACAGGTATATTCACTATACTATATTACGTATCTTTTACTTCTCGTTCCTCAATTCAAGTCTAGAAAAATGTTTATATCTATTTAATCTTTTCAGTGCAGACAGATGACTCGAAATGTTATTAGTATCAACTTCCCTTTGTCGTCTGTTACGTACCACTTTTCTTTTTATTAATACTTAACAGATACAGAGTCTAGTGATATATGTATATAATATCTTCTGTGCAAATAAAACAATTTACCCTTCAACAATGGATACAAATAAGTTACAACGGTTGGTTACGCGCAAGCTTTCATTGCTAGAATAGACAGTCTCATAAATAATGTAGTGATTTGGTAATTGTTTCAGACGGGTCATTAAAAAATTACCTGTAATAATAACATGACAAGTCGTAAGGAAGTCAAGTATAGAGGGTCGAAATGTTCATGCACAGCTTATTTTTAATGTGTATATGCAGTTGGTCGTATTTTTACTGAATATTAATATAGGTTAATGGGTACCATGAAATTAATGGGCGTTGCGAACAGTGAGATAGTTATGAAAATTTGACAGCCGTTAAGAGGACTGACGGAAACGCTTTTACTACTTTTAGGTTAAATTTATGTCCCATTCACGTTGGATATAAACGTCTGCTGTCTTGTCACCAATCACTAAGTTTCTGACGATGCTTGTACCACATTGCCACTTTTCTTTAAATATAACATCTGAGAGCAGCTGCTTAGTACGAGCTAGAAACAAGAGTTTGATTTTTTTGACGGAACAATATTATGAGGATAATTTTTTGTGTATTTTATTATGTTAACTCTTTGAGACATTAGAGATAAATATCTTCTATTTTCATTTAAATTAATATCAATTAAGAATATAGCAAACGGGAAATATGCTTCGTGCCACAAATTAATATATTTCTTAAATGTTTCTATGCTGTATTTCTTAATAATTAATGGCTGGTATTTTTCATGCTTGATATGCACTTGAATGGACAGATTACCGAAGTGGCAGAACTACATTAATTTTGAGAGCTTCTATAGTATCGCCAATTCATATCCGGGTTTTACAAGATTGTGCAAAATATCTTAAAAATATACTTGACTGCGCTTTAAGTGATAACCGTTTTAAGTATTGTATTAATATTAACAAAATATATAGAAAATTTGTGCTGTCGCCAAATTATTAAATCATGTAGTACTCTGTGTCCCCTTTTTTGATGACAGCACAATAATACGTATATGTATATATTGACTTATCATTTTCAATTAATCTTCAGGTATACTTAGTCTCATATTATAAAGTGACCTTATGAGATTATAATTAATTGAAGTGGATGTTTTCCATGAACCCACCGTATGGTTGTTGCGTTTCCCATATTTCAGTGTACAAATGTGTGCAGAGTGTGTTCTTGCATATATTCAAAATTTATAGATATTCCGAGCATGAGGATAAAAGATTGAGGTCAGATTTTTTGTGTTTATGAGTTGTGCTCTAATTTACTACTAAATTTCTAACATAGATCAGCGAACATTTTAGAACGATAATTTATAATAAGGTTGACAAAAAAATGATAACTTTACCAATATGCTTAAATAAACGAAATTTTTCGTCTTTGAAGAAAACAATTTTCAAACAATGTAAATATGATGTGAAAACGTGGAACATATTGACTTCTATTATGTTGATAATATTTTACTAGCAAAATAAAAGTGTTCGTATTTCAGTATTTAATAAGGAAAATAAATTATATTTGCGATTTTTTATTCTATTTCTTGTATTTTACCTCGGGTGTTTCTTTCCTAGTACTTAAATTGAGTTACGTCATTAACCCTTGGACACGGGAATTTTTCCCACTTGGCCGCAAGGCAGAGCAAAGGAAAAATGCTTAACTATAAAGTGCTGCATTACTTACTTTTGAAATAGCCGTTTTCCCATTTTCACTTGTGTAGCTACTTCCTGTTGCACTATCCCTTGGTACATACACTACTGCTTCGTTGAAAACATAAAGTAGGAGTATCTAGGCTCTCAATAACGCACGAACACTGTTTCAGCACTGTAAGATGATATGCTATCGGCCCTAAGCAAAGTCCTCTGTGGCGAACGATGGCGTTAAAAGATTAAATTTGTAGCATGTTCGTTAACGTAACGAGCAGTCATGCCTGTATAACAGTTATTATACTTTGCTATTAATAAAACAACAATACTAGACTAATATTAGCCCTAGAACGGTGAGATGGCGTCACCGGCGACGCCAGCTACATTTTAATTACACGTACACAAATTTTGCCTTATCGTCCTAGGGCTAACTATGCATATGTCAAGTAACTACAGTCTGAATTCTACATGGTATCTGTTTGTGATACGTGCATAGCGAGTTGAAGTCTTTCAATTGTGAAAATTGAAATCTAATGGCTAATTCGAATTGATTCAAATGTTCAAGCTATTGCTAAACTATACTTATTAGAAATTTGCTTCTAAAAGTATATGAAGTTCAGAAATATTATATAAATATAATATTGATATTATCGATAATTTTAGACTGGTATGCAGTGAGCGAACTGATACACAACAAATTGAGTGGAAAATTTGAAATACATTCTTACTGTTAGTTCGAGTACGAATCGTTTTCAAGCACTGAATTCTGAAGTGCACAGAATGCAAGGAATACTGTTGATTGATTTTGAAAAAAAATTGTAAATCAACAGATGAATATTCACATGAAATAACGTAAGATAATACTAATGTATCTTGTTCCTACGTCGATTAGATGAATGAATTGCACTAAGAGCAGTATCTACGTGTATCTCACTTTTCTACCTTTTTACTATTGAAAGGGCCAAAAACGGCAAAGATCTTACTTATCAAACTTCACGTTGAAGAACTGTTCCCATGAGTAATAAAAAAGGAGATCAATATTGCCAACCATTTTGGATTCCTTTAAAGAGAAATTTTGTCGTGGGTAACCGCTTTTTTCTTTAAGAAAATATTCATTCTATTTAACACTCTTCCTTTTAATATCAATACTTAATCAATTTCCGTGGAAATATGTTCATATATATACATGTAATAAATATTTTTTTGTAATCGTTTAATTCTAGTTTGAATAAAATATGCTGGATAAATATGAGTCTTCAGGGAAAAAGGTTAACATATATTAAATAGATAGGTGTGTATGTTAATCAGCAACAATAAAGTTGGTTCAGCTTAGTTTGCTTGTTTTTTATTTAAATAGCCTTGCCTCTACGTCGATTTTCTTAGAAATAATTTTCAGTAAAATATAATTTTAGTTACTATCATCGAAAGACCTCTTATGTTTTTTTCTTCAGTATACGCGAAACTACTTAATTTTTGGCAATTGATTTGTAATTGCGGAAGTTTACTTCTGGCCACATATATAATACGTGTTACTACGATTTACTCAAACTTTAGACTACCGGAAATTTTTTACAAAATTAGTGGTTGTTTTTGGTCAAAATTCTATACATATATAAAACATATACCTTATGTACGACTTTCAAGTTTGTTTCAAGTCTCAAAAGGGACTTATTGCCGGTAGGCAGTCTAAAGGTTAAACTACGTTATAACTGTGCAAATTTATATAATCATTGGTTGACCTTAATGCAGATTTGTTGGTTCGTAGTGAATTACCTTGGATTAAACCCGTAAAAATGTAAGATGAAGATAGGAAATTAAGAAAAAAGATTTACCCTGCGATGACGTTACGTGATAATAAGAATAGCAGTATCTGAATTGGTTTGGTAAAATTTCAACGTTAATTTTTAATTAAAAATTGCATGAACCGTGAGGCATTCTACCGGCCTAGTTAATAAAATCGATAATGTGAGTTAAAGTCGCGCATGAGATGAGATCAGATTATTCGCAAATTACTATTTTTCATAACCAGCTGTACCCAAACTGGAATTAATAATATATTACACCACCGAAACCCTATACAACCTGTTGTATATTTAATAAACGGTTATTTTATGGTTTCGTAAAACCTATACATATTAATGAGATTTTACCATTAACTGTGCTATTCTCTATAAAAAGCATTTTCCTTTTTCAAAGATAAGGACGTACCAAAAATACATTCAGTTCTCTCAAACGTAATTACTAATTTGCCTGGTTAATGTCTGTTATGTATTTTAAGCATAATGTTAACAAGCGATTTTTAATTGTTCTTTTGCTTATTCATTGAATCACGTAGGTTCTGTTATAAACCCTTTTGAGATTGCGTTAAGCTTCAGAGAATTATCGCCTCTATTTACTTTCTCTCTCACTACGGTTATCCAACGGTTCCCGCCTCACGTTGTCGACGTTGCGGTAATCGCATGGTCGAATCGAAATTAATCCCGCGTATATTGGTAAGAATCGGGAGATGTTTCATGTAGATTTCAAGAATTTTCGCAGACATACACGGTAGCTGTATAGAATAATCGTAAAACTTTTACAGTTTTATATGATATAACGACACACGCTGCAGTGATCGTACTGTACGTATGTCTATGTCTTAGCTCTACTATTTCCTTCTCTTTATCGATGCTGTTACGGTTACGTAGTTTTCAGAACGGGTTTACATAATGCGACACCGGGGCGTTCGTAGCGAAAGCAATTCTTACGTAGCGAGGAAGTATCTGATAACCGATAGCTTCAGGCACGATGATGAACGATAAACTGGTTGTTTTCACGATTGCTCGCGGGAGTTGACGAATCTTCTACTACTTACTTTTGTATACCAAAAATCTCAAAGCCCGTATTTGAATTTACTTTTACACTCAGAGTCAGATTTACGATACTTAAATTTAGTTCTTCGTCATTTCTAAGGTTATTTATGTATCTTTCTAATTCTATGTTCTATGTATCTTTCCTCTGTAAGCCTCTCGCTTTATTTATATTTTCGTGTTAAATATTTAACTTCAACTACCTCCATGCTTTGTCTGAATGAGGTTCTTACGATCCTGTCTGATGTTAGTATTTTGGACTGGCAAAGCAAGGGACAAAGGATTATTTTCAAGGGGGTCTACTCGAAATAGTCATATAAAAATATGAGCACTTGGCGATGCTATGCAGCCTTGTACCTTTAAGACTAAACAAATGAGGACTCTGGGCTGGAGGGCTCGATGAGGATGCGAATCAGGACAGTGTTCGATCGGGCCCTTTGACGAGCGCATGTCTCAAGCCAGAGACATTGTTTGACATCCTTGTTCTAAATATCTAAATATGTATCCATAGACGTTTATAATCAATATAGAAGTATTCAACCAACTCCTATTGTCGAATTATGGTTTAGTACGCTATAAACTTTCGTCTTACCTACAAATATTACTACACTTCTATTTGTTAAATAGTTGTAGCATAAGAACGTCTCAACTTACATTTTGATACTCAAGGCTAACGAATTATGTGTTATTGTGCAAGTATGTAAGCATCTTTGTTATGTAAAGCGAATTAACTGTGGTATTTTCTATATTCGCTAGTAAATCGTACGAACTAGAAGCTCTTTGATTTTTAAATTCACATGAAAACTGCCCCTGCATAACACAGATTGCTAAATTAGCAAAATATAATATTGCAAAGAATGCTTAAGAAATTTGTATAGATATACTTTTCGTTATATTTTTATATATTTTTAAAGCGTGAATTTTTCAAAAAGTATATTACTAATTGTAAGTAATACTTTTTAGAAGATCGATTTAACCCTTTAGATACGGCTATATTGTTCGCGAGTATGATTCCGCTGTATGGATACTCGCATCGCGAATAAGGTTCTATTACATCATAATATATTTAAAAAATTTCAGATATTAAAAATTGTTTAATAATTTAATTCTCTGTGAAAATTTTGGAAACGTGGATATACGCATATAATGAGTGAGGACATAGTGAGCGTACGATGATTCGTTGACTATAGTCACTGGTAGTATCGAAAGGGTTAATTTACAAAATTGCGTATCTCTTGACTATATGAATACTGTACATTGAAATGCATGCGCATGTCAAGAAAGGACTTTCTGCAACGATTTAATAAAAAAGAACTACTTTAAAAACTTTTTAAAAATTGATGCACAGATGTAGCGTGATTATATGCAAACACATTTGTGTTGGAGTATATACAGGTAAATTTACTACCAAAGGTAAAAAAATACTTATACTCAATAATAAATTTATTGAACAATTTCGGAAACCATTTAGGACAAGATGCTTTTTCGTGTCTATAAATACAGGTGGAATCGAGAAAATAATGGACCGAGTAAGTAATGGCGATTGTGGAGATAAGCAACGAATTTTAGGTTTCTAATACTAGGAAAAATCCACTGTGTGTGTTTTTGGAGAGCTGGTTATAATAGGCTTACTGTGTGATAGTGATACAAAACAATGGTGAAAATAGCTATAATCATAAAACGCGGTTATAACGGTCAAAGTACCCGTCGAGACACATGGGGTGCAGACAGGCGCTTATCCCTTGTAGTACCTTGCCATGTACTGTTATCGGTGTACTTAAAAGAAAAAAAACTGATTCAGAAAACAGTGATAAAAGTAAAGTCGGCAGAAGAAGTACTAAACGTAACTTGTAAGAGTAAATTTTAATAGAGTACAATTTTTCTGGATCTAACTTGTATTAATAACACCCTTTGCGTTATTCCACGTGTTACTCCATATACATGCACATATTTCAAAATCTGACCACTTTGGAATATATTACTTTACTCCAAAGTTTTTTATGGTTTATTTTTTTTCCATGAAGAGACATTATTGACAAGACATAAATTAATTATTTTTGTCGGAACAAAAGTTAAAATTGATCGAATGATATATGGCCGGTGGTGAAGTCAAACGTTACAAAGATTGTCACAAGAATATCTACGCTGTAATTCTTCAAATTATATAATGGCTGAAAAATAGTAATAAAAACAGATTTGAAAATTCATTTTTTCAAAAAAAGATCTAAACAATTTATTGAGGAGTTTATTATTGTATATGATTTTGTGATTTATTGAAAAAAGGATGCAGCACCCATTTATTCTTAATCTAATTATAACAGTTGAAACCCTTGTCATATTTTGACCACGTCTATGCCTGTGACGCTATCTGATATTATAGGTGGCATGGAAAAATATATATGCCGAAAATATATGCATAAATATGTTATCTATATAATTCATATATTTCAATATATATGTTTTCTACGTCAATAACATATATGTCAGTCGGGATGCTCAAAGACGAGGAGTATGACATTTTACCCGCCAAGCTATAAGCCGAATTTGTAAATGGTTGATTAATGGAGTGTCGAACTGCTTTTTCTTACGTGCATCAAACGGATAAGAAGTCGAAGCGAGGAAACTTCGCACGCAAAAAATTTTACACAAAAAGCAGTCATATATATCTGAATCGAAGACTTCCGATGAAATCTCAATCCCTGCGGAACTCGATTTTTAAATTAATTACCTAAATATTTATAAAATAGATGTATATATCGGCAGTGACGTCCTTATAGAACTGCCATGGCTGCTATGGTATATTTAAATACCGGAAGCTTGTAATAGCCTGTTAAGCCAGATCAATGAGACATCTATTAAGACGTTCACTTCATGGCATTGTCGTTGCACAGACGCCGAAATCTATATATTTCTATTCCACTGTGTGCTGATATCGCTTCGTTTGCTATGGCAATAAAGTATACCATGTGTCACAAAAATAAATACTGCATGCGTCATTACCATCAAACATTACAGCTGCCATCACAATCCCCACTGCTCGCGGACCGGTACTCATCGTGGTATTTCATATAATTACTGTTGAAAACCGAAGAAACGGTAAAACGGTAAATCGTATGATGTTCGGACCCGATCTTTTTTAATCAGGTGACCACCCCGCGTCCATATATTATTGTATAGACTGCGCATAGCGTCAGATAATTTGTCCGCATAGAAAGTATCCATCTATCCATCTCTTTCTAAGCAGCGACGACATCTTACTATTCAATTTCATTTGAAAATATAAGATACAAAATTTTTCAAAAATAGCAGCAAACAGAAAATTATATGCATTTAATTTACATCTTATTAAAAATTAATAATTGTAACGCATGTTTACAAATAAAAATGGTAATACTTGAAAGACATGACTAAAAGTCCCGAATCAACTTAACAATAAATAATTTCGAGGGAGACTTTCAGCAACCATACGTCCCTGGGTTAGATACCATCTACTAATAGGATTCTTAGAAAGAGATAGAGAGTGGGATACTCTTCGCTTTATCCCTTTCGCTCCAGGACGGACATTTTTTAGAGATAGTTAAAGTAGGAATAGCGCAGGTTATAGGCCATAAGGCCATAGCGCAGATTGTAAGCTGTAAGGCGAATAGTATAAACGTAATTTTTTCGTTTCCGTATAATATGCCATTGAGCACTACTGAGGCCCGAGGCTCTACCATAGTTCTACGGTTTATGATAGCGTGCAAAGGAATTGTCAACTACGTCAGACGTGTTTTCACGTGTGTAATATTTGAACTATATGGGAATGCGAAAAATTTCCTTACTGGAGTAAAGATTATCTCTAAGTTTCAATTTTAATATTGTACAATATCGACTTGAGCCTCTAAATTAGAAGACCTAATTTTGAGATTTAACCATAATAATGTCGAGCCATAAATAATTTAAAGAAATCATCAACAAAGTTTTCGATGTATTCGATTTTAAACATCACGAAATCGATTTCAAATAATTAATCGTTTCGTTAAAAATTAGTGTACTACCAATAGTATATACTGGTACGATCGAAATTCAATAAATTAGTGTCACTCGTTATTTGATTTAAATTTGAAATAGCGGAGGCATTGGACTAAATCGCATTAACACACGGTCATACAATATTCTGATGGCGAATGTGTAAATAGATATTCTGTTAATAATTCATAATGAACAGGTAAACAAAAATAATTACCTATATAAGGAAAATGAAAATTGTTAACATATTTCATCCCTTGCAGAAGCTATTAGCATGATTTCCATGATATTTGGATTACGGAAGTCAAAGTTGTAAAATTTTAAATATCAGACCCAATGTAGCTGGCGGGTGGTCTCTAAGTTTCTTACGTCCCAATTATTTACAACAAAATCTTTGAGGGTTATAGACTTTAGGTTAGAACCGTAAAAGCATGCAAAGGTCTACATAAACCCTATCTGAGGCATATTGATGGAACTTAGGGAAATAAAAATATATGAGCCAATTGAAAACAACCCTTCGTCAGTAATCTGGGTCTTTTAAGGCACAGTCGATATTACCGATTAAAATAATTTCTAAACGAGAGGAAGAAAGGTCCTAGTTCCTCTACCTAAAAAAGTATATGGTAAGGGTACATAAAGGGACGAGTTATTTTATATTTATGTAGCAGCAAATGCAATTCAGACCAGTACCTTAAAAGACCGACTTTGCCGACTGCATTAGTATTTACCGAGGTTAGGCAATTTTTATTTTTTTCAAATTCCCTTAGTTTTTTGTGTATTTTTCCCTAAAAATCATTTTTATAATAATATTAGATCTATATTTACGACCCAGTTGAGAGAAGCGATACCCAAATCCGATATAGAAAGTCTATGTATATATATGTGAAAACCATTGTATGCATTTTCTCCTGATTGTGAGACATAATAATATATTTTTTTAAATCGAATGTTTAAATTGTATATTACGTGAAAACTCGTTTTAATAAAAATTCACTTTTAAATTGAAATTTTTATTTTCATTGTTTTTCATACATACATGGAAGCTTCTGAAATTATCCGGTTTTCATATGCTCAATAAATATACTTTTTTAAGCTAATAATTATGAGACCTTTTATACTTAAAGCTCATACTTCAATCTTAAAAACTTTAGAGTAGTTTTTTAAAATATCGAATTGTTGTCGAGTTATAAATCTTTCAACGAATTATTGTGATTTCCACATTCAAACCCGCATTTGACGTTATATAAAAAAAAACGACTTGACATAAAATTTTAGAAACTCTTGGAAAATAATCTAAACAGTTGAAAATATCCTACAATTTTTGTAGATTGTTTGAAATGCAGAAACATTTTTAAAAGTTGGGTGGACGTAAACGATCCAGTTTGCTGATCGCATCGGTAAAAATATGATTGCTGACGAAGGGTTAACTGACAATGTACGTGTTTTGCAGAAAAATTCCTTGCGACTCAAAGTAACTTTTTTTTTGGTATGCTGATATGATTTGCAAACACATGTTAGTTTTATACTTGTAGTACGTTTTGCTATAATCAAATTTATTTCTGCATATATTTTAAAGTATATACAGAAATATATGAATAATATACTGATAATATATTTCAACACACATATATATATATATATATATACATTTATGCGATACTATATGAAAATTTGTATGTGAAATTTTGTTTAACATATTTTTCTGTTGCGCCTAATACATTTTGCAGGTACTAAACATATGCGACATATATTTTTCGCATATATATTTTTTCACACGGGTAGGAGGTGCCAGAGGAAATACATTAGGTATTCCGCTCAAGAAATTCGAGTTAATGTCTAAGAAAATTTGCACTTTTGTCCATTTATCATCATTTGTTCTTCGCGTTTGTACCTGCGGTGATTTCCAAAGCTCGTTTATCGCGTTATTTAAGTAAATCTATTTACGTTGTCACTTCGCCCACATTTTTATGTAGTAGTTTTACGTGCACAGGAATATAGTACACGATAAGTAAGGACCGACGTAAGGCTAGACAAGTGTTAAGCAGACTATAAAGGGTGGAACTTGGGCAGGGTCTGATACCTGGCTACGATGTATCAAGATAAATGGTACCAAGTTCGAAGTCACATTGCTCAACTTGCGATTCTTTGGAAGATATCCGATGGACCGAGAATGTATCTCCTGCGTATCCTTATCATCAAATTTTGTTTATTTTCCTTCCCGTTTGTCAAAGACACGAACACAAATTGTAGATTAATCAAGATTAACGATTTGCAAGACACGTTGTTGGGTTCGAATGAATGTTCGTATTAAGTTGGCCTGCTGTGGTATAATATACGTCTGCATTATTTATTTATTGATCGATTGAGTTATCAATATCGCTTATAAGAATTGTTCTTGCAAAACGTATCAATCACACGGTATATATTCAGATATATTGTAGTGTATCGAGTTTAGTGTTTTAAAATATATACTCATGAAAATTGCATGAATCTTACACCTTGGAAAGATTTTTCTCTTCCAGACACGCCGTCCTCCAATCGTCCCTCTCCTTTGTTAATTTTTTCAATGCCGTCTCTAGTGTAAAATTTAAATTCAGGACATCTTCATATCTTCTTTTGATTGCTAAACGAATCGTACACAATTAATCAATGATTTACAGGAAGTCGAGCATGAAAACTAATTAGGTATGATCTTGTAGAACGTATGTTAGTGTCTTATTTTTATTTACTCTGTTAACCAAAACTTGGTTATGCGGATAGTGTACTGAAATACATGTTCGTTTCAATGACAACTCACTTTGATTCTCGACTTTCAGAAGATCTAACTCCTCTTCGCTATTCGTTTGAGTTTGTAAATTTATTTTGAATGCGTACTCGAGCTGCAGAAACTTAGCTCGAAGATCGAAAAAATTCTTTCGCAATCTAGCCAGTTCTTGGTCTCGTCCTCGCAATCTCTTGGCAAGTCGGCGACAGTATTCGTTCATCCCTTTGGGATTTAAGTTCTTACGGTACGTGAAAAGAAGTCGTTTACTTTTATATTTCCTTGATTCTCTAGTATACAAATCCGATCACTGGCATTTAACCTATAGATTCACTGACATAAAACGCGGACTTCAGATTATTTAAAATTAAATTCCTTGATTAACCTACTGTTTCTTCCAGTTAGACCGTGCGTGTTTTTTTTTATAATATAGAGGTTTTTCTCTTGATACAAGTCGACCCATCTTTTATTCGATTCAATCTCGATCGCAATGTAACACTATTAAATATTTTTGGTGTCGGTCTGGACCAATTTTACCCTATAAAAAAAAAAGCTTCTACGCGAAACAAAAGCTAAGTTCCTAACATTTTCTTTTATTCCTAGGGAATTAATATCCCATAAGTTAGTGATCATGATGTAATTCCCTCCTTGTTTATACTCTTTGTACGGTTCGTGTTATTTCTTTTAACCCACTTTTTAAACTTATCGGCGCCTTTAGGTGCTCGATTTCTATTCAGTAATCATGATTTACAGGCACCCTTAGCAATTCGCGTCGTTGAATCTGTTTACTACTCCGTAACTATTTGTCAAATGTTGCACTTTTCATTAGTGTTAACTAGAAGTACTATACTTGTTATATGATTCGCGCATACGATACACAGCGACGGCTACTGCTGTAACTCAGATGTACACAGCGTGCGCCTTGCTTCGGAGTGGTCCGCCCTCAAAGAGTTAATGTTTGTTCGTTCTTTATACTAAAAGTGCAGGTACTTCAAACAAGTCGTATAAAAAGTACTGTGTACTATTTTTAGTGTCTGTTTTTAAACATCGAAACTTGCTAATCTTCAACACTCGTTTATTTTGCAATTGAACAATTTCATGTGTTTGTATATTCATATACAGTAAAATCTTAATATTCATAGGATTTGGAATACAGTAAAGTGATTTTACCGTGATGCGCTGTTTTAAAATCATTCGTTATGTAAATATCGTAATTTTTTATTTGATATTACACCTGGAAAATTGATTTGTATTTTCACAAGAGCTGAGTCAACACAAATGTATAATTATTTAACATATCCAAAACATTCTGTTACAGCCAACCAATAACCAATCTTTGTCTTGAGTTGCGTTGGCTCTATCTGCTTTAAAAGGAAACCTTCAGTACTTCCCTTAACTTGCATTTTCTATGTTATACTCGCTATATTCTCAGCACATTTATTTAATGTTTAATCGTTTGTATAAATTGTGTGCTCTGAAACCATTCTAGCGAGAATAAGGCAAGAGAAAGAGAAAGGGGGAAAGTATGCCCGTAGGAAAATTTTCCATTGTCAATGTTTTTTTGCCAACGGTAATAAATGGTTTTTTTATTGATTTCTATTGATTTACCATACATTACATTTGGTAAAAAAAAAAGCATTGGCAATAGAAAATTTTATTACTGATGGGCTATTTAAAATGCAATAAACAATTTATAATCTATTTGAAATTATATTTACAATGGTTATGTGTCATTGCATATGTATATTTTTATACTGTAATATTATATGTAAAAGTGAAACAAAATTTGAAAAAAGATTCGTGTGCGTGGTATTCGCGGTTAGTATATACTATTTGTACTGCCGGAAGTGGGATTTGAATCTCACTGGATGCTCCAACTGAGGAGGAGTGTGGCACTTTACTCACTGAGCCACCAGGACAATTTATTCATGTTACTTTAATTAAGAAGTATAATTGTCATTATTTATGTTGTAACGAGCTGAAGGGATCTGCGCTTAGGAATGAACGAAAAATAAATGAACATGACTTATCAGGACGGTTAGCAGATTCGGTTGTACAGCGATAAATTTCCTCCCTTGGCAGACTCGTAGGTATCGGGTGTTTGATTCTTGATCAGAACTCCTAATTTTTTTCGGAAATTCCTAGCTCTCAGCCACCCCTGGAAACCACAGTGAAAATTAATTATAACGAGAGGATCCGGCAGCTCACTGTAATATATATATATATATATATATAAAATACTTATAAAATATTTTAAAAAATTGTAAATACGTTAAGTCCGATTTCATTTTTAACGATGCAAAGTTTATTAATTTTATATAAAATTATATTTGTTTATAAAAATATTCAATGCATTACATTTGTATAATTTATCATATATACAGCGAAAAAACTGCTTTTTTCGTTGTTTGTTCTCCTACTAGCAACTTATCGCTTGCATGACAAATTAGATACTTATTGTATTACGAAATTGTCTACCCTAGTAGAAATTTCCTAGTCGTTTCCCTAATAACGGAAAGGATTGGCAGGGCAGAGACTAGGCATCCCTATTAATGGAAACCTAGCTAGGACCCAACGTGGTGCGCACCAGTACGTCCAACCACTAAACTACATCGCGATTGGCTCTTTTGCAACTCTGGAAGCCTATCGGGGCCCAAACTAGGCGTTCGTCAATACTCGAAAAGTTAATAACCTCAGTTCAATTTAGACAATACATTTAATTTTGTAATATTTAAAAAAATTTTACCGAAATTTGCCAGTAAAATTAATTTCATGGAAAGTAACGATATTACAGAATATTTTAAACGACATTAGCGTTTCCATTTTTCTACTGCTTGAAAAATTAATTTCCAAAACCACAATTTTTTTGTACCTAATATTTAATTTCATACGAATAAACAACTTTATCGTCCAAACTGACATACCTAATGTTTGATAAATGTTCCAAGAGAAGTTCGAAATTGTTGTAGGATATGGATCGTAGATGCTGTCCAGATTATATCGTAGAAAATACATTCACGATGCTCAGCAGGGATGCGGTCATGTGTCATAAATAAGTGGGAAAATGTGAAAAGTGAAACTATTCCACCAATCCCAGCGTCTGCATTCTTTAGGCTCTCGCATGGGATTGGCTATTGTCAAAAAATTTATATTTTTATACCCACCTAAGATAGATGATACTATTTTAGGTTTGACATACAATTTTCGCTTAGAACAGATCAGCTACCATGTATAACACATTTATGTAATGGTGTGAATCGTAACAATAAACACTGGTATAAAGATCTTAATCATTCGAACACACATGTATAGTTCTAATAGTATAGCATAGATGGAGCACGTTTCTTCTGAATGATGGTAACTCATAAATAACTTCTATGTCTGGTGACGATATCTATATGTGCCATTTCCTTGTTATATGTATGTGTATATTTACCGAAATGTTTTGAATAAGAAACATAATTATATACAGTTGTACAAAAAAGTATAAAAATCCTGTCAAAAAATGATTCATATTTTTTTGATTTTTTTTTTTTTAATCCATACATAAATACCCCAAACTTCAATATCGCTATATTCTTATCAAAACTTTAGAGTAATTTTCTTGTATCAAGTTTTTCTCAGTGATGAGAAACTTCATTTTTGAACGAGGCTCGTATACTTTTTAGCTACGTGCGCCCAATCTGGCAAGAAGCTTGGAGAAATAGAAACTGCATGTTGCATCTTCAAATAGAATAACCTATAAGGCAGCATATTAAATTTCTCAAGTATCTGAAATTTCGAGGAAAAAAGAAGAAAATCTGAAAATGAGAACGCACGATGTCCGGTATTTTTTATGCTGTCATTGCTCGAATTCGTCTTGTGCCTCGTGCGAGTATCTGGCGTGGTAGTTAGGTATATAAATGTGAAATAGACGTGACCAGCGTATAACAATAATAGGAGGGAAAATATATCGTGTAAAGTAAAGCGAACGAATGAGATGAAACAATGAAATCCATTTATATTAATAATCCTCCCCAGTAACGTAATATAGGATTTTCCTTGACCGCACTATCTACAATTGGTCCATAGCTGGTATAGAATTCAGAAAGGATTTTAATGTTACGGAAATTCATCGTTAAAAAGTTTTAATGCACCCTGAAGTGCAGCATACATGTGGTTTTGCACTCACATTGTTTCCACCAGGTGGTATGTTCTTCAAAAGCATTATTGGCACAGAGCACATATTTCCTGCTAACCCCCTACAGCTTCATTAAAATGTATTAAATATATGATGCGTCGTTAAGATCTCTAGTTATTCGTATACGCAGGGTGTTCATGTCTAAAAGTGGAAAATAATTGTATTTCTCATTGTAAATAGACGTGTGTTTAAACGGTTTTAATTATTTAGGTCTAAATTTTAACGTTACAGTTTATGATTAACAGCCTATCAATGTCGAGTCGAGCGGGTTTACGGATAGAAAGCTGCCATCCACTTACTGTTGTTTGTCGTTTATCTAGTTGCTTGCCATTGCCTTTTTTACCTTTTTAAAAATATTGTTAATATGCACAGTGTCTATCTGTCTGTCCACAGAATTTATTTTAATCTTTTACGTACTGATTTAGTCGTTACTAATTACTGAGGTAGGCTGCTCTACAAATGATTTCTTTATTTTTTATAATCAACCGACGTTAAATTCTTTGTAGTGCAAGACGATAGTCTTTGGATATTAATAATTTTGTGGCTACACTACAATTTCATCGCGTAGCATCATGTTAAAAAATTATAAGCTCGGATGGAATTTTTTAAAACTAATTGTTACTTTAAAAAATGTTAAAAAATGTTAGTATGGAAAAATTTTGAAAAAAAAGAAAAACGAAAATTGTAAAACTGTATACAAATTCCAAATTTTGTATATTTTATGCATCACAAAGTTTAAGAAAAACCTAAAATCGTTTCACAGTTGTGCAGCTGTATATGTTTGAGAATATTAAAGACTCCGCTTAGTCACCCACCAATCCACCATCCTTCGCGATCGGAATACCTTAAGACGTATTTCATCATTGAAGTTAAGCAGCCCTTAACCCCGTGAATATCACTGGCATATATATGCGCACTTTTGCAAAAAATTATTTCTACGATAGTAATTCAGAACTCGTTAGATGTAATTCTCATATAAATTCAATAAATTTTTTATTAAAAGCACTTTTGGTACAAAAAACTATTTTTACTCGACGCTCGAGGGCTTAAATACTACACTTTTAATTCCTTGACATATCAATTGTTATTCACACAGATTCTTTCAGACCAAGTACAGTAATAAGGAACTGAAAAAACTCAAAGGACAACAGTAAGCAAAGCTTACCCCATCTTTGAATAAAAAATTCGCGTATACCAACCCAGTTAAATATTGAATACCTTGTTAGCGTTATGCACTGTAAGTCATACTTAACCTTGAGAAAAAAATGTTGGTAAATACACAGTGTAAATAGATTCACCAAAGAGAAAGTAAAAGGATACAAAAAGGAAGTACCGAAAAATCCGTTCGCCTTTTCTTCAAATGCAAGCATAGCCTCAAGATAGATTAACGTGATTTAATTAAAAAAGCGGCCTTCTAACTTTCTCGGCGAAAGATTAACAGAAAACTGTGTATTTGGTTGTACTGAAGAAATTTAATGGACAAGTTAACTTCAGGCGGTGCGTTTGGTTTGATTTATCCTCCATACAGGGTGTGCGAATTGCACTGGACTAATAATACAGTTTGATTCTATTGACCATTTCTCTGCTAGTATTCATATAAGAATTATATTCTACCTTTAGTATTGTTGAATTTAACGTAAAAATGTTGCTTTTGATTATTTCAAGCAAAGTGGCTCATAAATTAAAGATTCACTCCAGCTAAGCTGTGACGCTTATTTTTACTCTTGACGGAAACATTAAGCTTTCCATAGCGTTTCAGATTTCTCACTCAACATTAAATACAACGAGATGGCCATACTGAATTTCTTATTACTTATTCATACTCGTGGAAGAATTCTACAGAATCCTCGCAAGGTTCTCATTTACGTATCGAACATTCTTGATTCGCCGTATGGTAAGCGATTTAGTTAATGAGTATCACTGATATTTGTGGTTCTACCTGATACGGATTATCCTTTTTCATTATTTCGGCAATTCTCGCCTGACTTTAAGTACTTTTACCACTTTGGGAGACTGGTTGAAGTGTTTCCATCTAAAAGACGAAATTTTCTAACGTATTTTTAATGTATAATCGATCCATGAGTAAAACGTGACATCTATGGGACGTATATTGCTCCTTCTTAACAGTATCGTCGTAATTCGGGAATTCCGTTTGTAACACTTTATTTTATGAAGTCTTCTTATATCACGTTAACCCACAGCTTGGAGCAGCATCGCCGTATCTTATAGCACTATGCTACAACGGATAGCAGATATGAGCACATCGCATATACCAGACACAATGAATAAGAATTAGATAAATCTATTTTTTATTTCAGAATCAAGAACTGAACTTTCCCGAAATTTTACTTTAGTTTATAAACGACAATTATGAACCAAGCTATAAATTAGTATTGTATTGTATATGCGTGCGTTATGCTTACAAAACGAACTTCGCGAACGACGACACTGTTAAGATGGAGCGATATGTTGAAACTCACGGAAGCAATAATAATAATAATAAAACTGTAACAACAGTAGCAGCAATATCATAACGATGTCTTTGTTGTAAAAATGTTAAAGAAAAAAAAATCTGTTATCCCTGTAAGTGTTTAACCCTTAAATCCGGCCCAGGAATGTGTGACACCCCAAAGGTTGATTTTCCATACAAGTACTGAAACATGGGTAGAGTTTATGGGTTAATATTCCAACTTATCATTAAGGTTAATTTTAATAGGGCAACTCATTAAGTACATATATGTTTGAGTAGTCGCATTCGTATAACGTTAATGTTGCACTAATAAATGTTATTTGATGTTTCTTGATGTGAAATTCAATATTTCCTCAGTCTAAGATCTTGATTATATTCTGTACATGAAGTGTGAATTACATATTAACCTTGTTACTATTTGGAATGCCTAGTACTATGTATTTCCTTAAGCATCTCTTAAGTTTTCATCCTTGCAGACGATTTGATATTTTGTCTTTATAATATGCTAAAAAAGTGATAAATATATTCAGAATTATTCTTTACATTTGTTATGCGCGAATAAGGAATACAGTGAATTAATTGTGATGCTGATCTTATGTTAAATTGAATTTAATTCATCTTTTAGGATAAAAAGATTTTTTACATATCTTTGTTAGGTACTTGCAAGTGCATATTGCATTCTGAAAGAAACACAAGTTAAAAGAAGGTCTTGTTTCTGCTTCTTATACTGTAACTTTAGCATTATTTAGTCAAGTATTAGAATAAGTACTGTTCATAAGGTCGAGTCGACTAGAAGAAATAAAGTTATAAGCCGAAGAACAACGTAAGTTCTTGTTCGTAGTGAGGAAACTTCGCACCTAAAACTCGAAGAAGAGAAAGTACTGTTATTAAAAGTATTTGATTTCTTCAAAACCTATCAAAGAAATTTTAGTCTCTACGATGCCTGAGTTTTTGATTATCTTCCATACTCTTTTAAAATGAATCAGTAAATATTCACTGACCATCATAGTCAAAAATGAACCACTGACAATCAGTAACATTCTGCTAAGTAAATCAGTGGAATTATCTAACCAAGTGAGGTATACGACATTCTATCCACTGAGTCACAAGCTCAAATTATAAATTTTACTTTGATTAAGAATTATAATCGTCAATATTCATATATATGGAAACATACTGAAATTCAAAATTACTTTTGCCACAAGCAATTGTACGAATTTATACAAGCATGGTTTACACATACAACAAATAAAAGTACCATATTATCATGATATTATTGAAAGCTGAATCAATTCATTGTTCATTAGTATCACCAGCTAGTATTACCAGCAGCGATTTACACATAGCGTAAGAAAACGACGCACAATATGGTGAAGTTGACATGGTTCCTATAAACCCGAAACCACTGATTTAGCAGTGAAGCAGGTATGGAATCACTGTTTAATCAGTGAAATCATAAACTACTTAATCAAGCAGTGAAAATTTCAATGATTTATTTTAAGAGAGTAGGAAATTAATAAAATAGAAGTAAATATTGACACTGTCATGCTAATGGAGATTATCATGGCATTTGCCAATCGTGATGCAGCACTTGTCACTTTTACGAAAAAGTAGATGAATATCGAAAAAAGGCCTCTGGAGGGACTGAAAAATATGTATCAATAATATAACATATTATTGTAAATACGCAGCATGAAGCTGATAGAAAGATTTTTGCGAGTAAATAAATCGAGCTGTCACCCACCAGATTTTCCTCACCTAGAAGTTTGCTGCCCTTTGCTGCAGCGAACGCTGGTACAGTACTAACTCGTTATAAGCGAATTCCTAAGCGAATTTCTCCGCCATTCTGCTTTGCTGAGCTTTATAGCTTCCGCCACTTCAGCTCTATGCATTAGACGCATCTACCTTTGCGCAGACTTCTCATTATAAGTGAACAAGTGACTGCGTAAAATTATACATGTTTGGCTTATAACGTAGCGCGGCGATGCTCACGAGCATTTAACATGTGCGATTCCCGAGCTCTGTTACGTTCCGTGACCTGTCGTTCATAATTCCAGATTTTACTGATTTAACAGTGAAAAAGTGATTCCGTGTTTGCTTCACTGTTAAATCAGTGGTTTCGAATTTATAGGAGCCATGTCAGCTTTAACATATCATTTGTCGCATTCTCACGTCGTGTATAAGTCGCTGCTGATGATACTAACTGGTAATCCTAATGAATATTTTTGAATAAAATGAATATTTTTCTTCGTGATGTATGTAAGTCATGCTTGTAGAAATTTGTACAAATGCTTGTGGTAAAAATAATTTTGAATATCCATATATTTCCATATACAGGGTTATTTACGGCAAACGCATCAGCTTAAATTGGCCGTGAATGAGTGATTTCATGAATCAGAGCTGAGTGGCATCAATAAAGAAATGAAAGTTGACGTCATAACATTGCTACGATTATGAATATCATATTCTTTCATTTCTTTAACAAGGCCACACTGCCTCGATTAATAGAATTGTTCAATCGCGTCCACCTTCAGCTGGTGCGTTTGCCGTGAATAACCCTGTATATGAATATTGAGGATATTTCCCGCTTTTTTTAACTTTAATATAAAGGGACCAACCCTCTTTGGTTTAGTCACTTAGTAATCTGGGTGTTGTACACGAAACTTCTGGCAAAATAAACTCTTGAACATCGAGTTCAGCTACTAAGAAATCCTCCAATACTTTCTGGAACCCATACAAAATATAAAATTGCTGGGCGACGATCCGTTGGTCGCAGCTCGCTGCGCCATGGTGGGAAAATGCTCAAGCGACGAATTTCTTACAATCTAACTCCCATAACTGCCTTAACATTCGCTTATAACGAATACTTTAGTAGTCCGTGGTCAGTGGTGTTCATCCACTCCACACAATACATCTTTAGTTAGGGGACGTTTGTATCTAATAGTTGCATGCTTTTGTAGCCTTGCTCAAGCCGTTTCGCTTCCTAACCATAGTTTTGAATATTGAACGTTCATACCAGATTCTAAGCTCCAAGCTTCCACGTAATACGTACTACTGAGGCACGTGGTCCTATAGTAGTTCTATGACATGCGACAGCATGCAAACGGATTGTTAACTACGTCATGCGTCTTTTCACGCTTTGCTACAACGGAAAACGGCAACGATGATATAGAAGCTCACCGAACATTACGGTTCCATCTTAACCCTCGAGCTATACTGTCGAGTACGTTGATACCCTCTTAAAATGAAACTGAATATCCACAGATAATAAGTGATTGGCAGTTATAAATGAACCACTGGCAATCAGTGAAATTCTACTGAGTACGTGAAATCGACATATCGATGTGGCTATGCACACCTATTGTTTGAATCAGTACGCAGAAAAAGCTCTTATGTAAATGTTATAGCAGTATGAGTATTTGATGTGGTTTCTACAGGTAATTATATGGGTAACAATACAATTAAAAGAAAATTTAAAAAAATGTATGTGCACGTGAATCTCGTGATTGGCACATACATCTTGATCGTACTGCCATGAGTGGGACTCGAACACGTGATTGTCGGAATGGTCGAAGTGAGGAGAGTGACTCTACCCACTGAGCCACCAGGTCAATTTATAAATTTTACTTCGGTTAAGAATTATAATTGCCCATATTTATATATTTGGAGACATGGAAGTTTAAAAGTGCTGTTGCCACGAGCGATTGTATGAATATGTTCAACTATGGTTTATAGGCAACGGAAAGACAAGTATTATATTAACGCAATACTATTGGAAGTTATATCCATTCGTTGTTTGTTAGTATGACTAGTTACTATTTCCAGCAGCTATGTATAATAAAAACGACGTGCGACTGCGACACACAATACGGTGAAGTGACGATAAATCCGTTATAGTGCTCCTATAAAACGAAACCACTGATTTAGCAGTGGATTTGACCTGAAATTATTATCTCTTCATTGAATTTCCAAACGACCGAAACAATCAGTGACACTCAGGGATTTCGGGTGATAACTAAGTTGCTAGAGAAGAAGTGAGAGGACGTGATCGGATCTTTTACTATCCTTAATAGATTGTGATTATAAGGAAACTCTAAAAGGCATGAAATTATCGCGAAAATTTATTCGTAGTTAAACTACTTGATTAAAATCTCCTGAATGAGCAGATAATCATGGATTGATTTTAGCACTAAAGTTTGCATCCAAATGCATAATTGAACTACACTTACAGTCGATCAACAAGTTCAATGTGTTTTTTAACAGTTCGAAAACAATGCAATCCTTAACAAATCGCACGTGGGTTTGCATACAATTACAGAAATATATGCTAAAATAGAAAAGTAAAATATAATTCAGTGCAAATCCATGCATATGCATACTTAATATACAAAATTCGATGTAGAACACCGCGTGGCTTGCCACTAAAAAAATGATAATGTTGGTAATTATTTTTTTAAACAATAATAAAATTGAAGCAATATTTACATTAATATCGTTAAAATTAACATATTTTCTGTGTTACTGTTACTGTCCAAGAGATTAATTTTACTGGCAAATTGCGGTAAGAATATTTTGTAAATATTATAAAATCAAACATATTTGAAACTAGAGTTGCATGTAATTTATAATCACGAACAGTGTATTGATGCAGCTTCCAATAGTATTGTAATTATATGGTATTCTACTCTGTTACGTATGCAAGCCATATTTGTACATATTTGTATACTTGCTTGTGGACCAGGACATTTGAACCTTTAATACTCATTGCTTTCGGGACGTTGCTAGGCAACTACGCAATACAATAAGCACCTAATTTGTCATGGAAGCGATAGTTTGCTAATTGGAAAAGAAACAAAACCAGAAATACTAACTGTATATAAGGTAATGGCAGTTTTTTCGCTGTTATATGCTAAAATATAAAAATATAATGCATTGAATATTTTTTTTAACTAAAATAGTTTTATATAAATTTAATAAATTCTGTCATTTCGTTAAAAATTAAATCAAATTTAATGAATTAACAATTTTTTAAATATTTTATAATATTTTCATGCGCTTAAATGATAACAATTATAATTCTTTATCGAAGTAACGTTAATAAATTGAGCTGGTAGCTCAGTGGGTAAAGTCGCACACTCCTCACTCGGAGCATTCTGACAATCACAGATTTCAGTCCCACTCTGGGCAGTGCAAATAATGTACCCTAACCGCGAATACCACGCACACGTTTCTTTTTTATAATTTTGTTTCAATTGTACGGTTATTTCATTATGTCAATTATATTTTCCAGATATTTCAGTAAATATTAACAGTTTAATTAATTTTCTATATATTTCCGTACTACAATAGTAATATTTGCAGATATTTTTAATAGAAAATTCACTCGTTGCAACCGCATTTATTCCAAAGATATATTTACTGCTAAAAGAAAGAGACTACATCTAGTGAATGTTATCGATAGAAATACTGGTCAAAGCCACATAAATCATTCACATTGCTGTAATATTTACAGAAAAATTTTTTCCATTTAGAGACCATCGTTTTCGATCTGTCAAAAAAACACATCGAACTTGTGGACCGATTATACATATACAGGGTTATGCACGACAAACCACATGACGCACCACCTGAAGTTAACTTGTCCATTTGATTTCTACGGTAGAACCACCCTCAGGTGGTGCGTCTGACATAAATAAGCCTCTATGTAAGTCCCAGAGTCACTGACGTGGCACTTTTATGGAATACAATTAAAAAGTAATGGAGAAATCCGACAGAGTTTTTCCGATAGGGATTATGGGTCACGTTCAATAAATTTTGCTAGATTTCTTTTTCATTTTTCAGCTGTTTTGTATAATAAGGCAATATAGTAAAAGTGGATCTTTTAAATATTTTAACAATATTTTTAACAAAACTTTTGTCATTATGATTAAATAATGATTATAAAAGTTTTTAGTCCCTTATAGATTTATGCAAAATTTCATGCGTATACAACCTTTTCAACACTAAAACAACTAAATCCATCAGAAAGACGGATTTCAAATTTCTTGTTTTAAATTCTAGAATTTACTATGTTCCTTTTTTTCGGACTTTATTTTGTCTTTTGTGGAGATAAAATAATAATTATTCACAATACTGACTTTGGACGCGGATCCGCCAAGTAGTATTCGATAAGGATTCTCCTAACGTTTTATTAATTATTAAATGACCATTAAATATAAGAAGCAGTAGTAACACAAAAGAGTAGCGAAGACGTTATAGAAAATTTTGAAAATATAATTAAAATTATGAGCTAGTGCTAAATCATATAATAAGCAGACATGTAGTGACTTATGTACTTGGCATTATAATACATATACTTTAAATATTTTTTGTTAGTAGAACAATAATACATGATGTAAATATAGGTATGTCTTTTAAAGGTGAGGAATTCACAGCAATCTTGTACTTGATAAGGTTTTTTACACGAAAGTGTTATTGTGGAGAATATCAAAAGTTTTTGTCCTTCAATTTATATTAATGAAATTCTAGGTTCACGAAATCTGTATTGATGTGAAACGAACGTGTGTTCGTTGCAATCATACATCTTTTCAGATTTGCCCTTTGCCCTTCATTATTTTTGAGAAATGTCAGGTCCGATGATATTATATATAATTCTTCTCTTGCGGAGAAAAATCGCATCATACTTCGAGATAGAGAAAAAGACATTTCTTAACACCTAATCACATATTTTCGTACAAATACATATACGACCGAAAGACTCTACCAAGTAGAACGTAGCCATTTGCATACTTAATTTTGAGGTCAAAGTGCCTTAGATTCCAAGTTTCAGAAGTTGTCGAGTTTTTTCGGTGCTTTTGGTTCAGAAAAAAAAAACTAACAGGCTGCATATACCGTGAAAAATCGGCAGTGTTAATTCACACGGTATGTGCAGTCAAGAAATTTGGTGTAATTTATAACACTGCTCCCTGTGTAAAAATAACACAATGCATTGGTAAATTACTTCATTTGTGTTACGTATAAAATTATAATCTCAATTATACAAGATTTTGTAAATTCACACCGTTTAACATCAGTCAAACACCGAACTTGGTTTATTCTTTGTTCGTATACTTTTTCGTTCAAGGTGTAACCCTCATTTTGTGTCAAATTATACTTACTAATATCACAAAAAAGAACAATCATCAATTCACAAACTATATTCTCAGCGTTGTTATCTTTTTGAGTTTTAGTTTAAAATACATTTTTATTCAGGTAACTAAATACACATATAGGATATCAACTGAAGTAACGAATTCCTATTGATAACATGGTTCATTTGATATTACACCGATGTAGCTTCATGAAATATGATACTATTTTATTTATTACACCAGATGTAAAAAATGTAATTCCATTCGACATTTCACTATTGAAATATCAAAATTACAAAGCCGATAAATCATACAATGGTATTGATCAAATAAGGGTATTATTCGACATCTATTACCTGACTGGCATGCCTGGCATTTTAGTTTTATATGTAAGATCGGACCGTGTAGAAATTTTTTGGTGATTTAATTTTCTTTTCTTATTAAACTATTATTGCTTCCAATGTTCACTTTACATATATAGCAGTTTGGCGGTCACCATTCTTAAAGGAAAATATTTTATTACAGAGATTAAGAAAGTCAGCAAAGTCTACTGTTCTCATATATACGAATATTATTAATTATAATTCTTCATCGAAATAACATTTGTAACCTGGTCTGGTGGATCAGGGTAGAGTGTTAAATTCCTCACTTGGAGCATCACGATGATCGCAGGTTCGAATCATCCCTTCTAACACTACGTGTAGATTGTACTCGACAATCATGAGTACATGCGTGTTCACCTTTTTACATTTCATTTTAATTGTACGATCACGTCGATTGTATTATTGATCCATTTAAATGAATATTCAAAACATTTGTAGGAAAATAATATATTGTTAGTCCACCATCCGGTGTGATATTGATGACCACCTTTTGAAGTAATTGAATAATACATACCGATTGGATGTAGCAATGGTGTTAAATTTGTTGATACTTTTTCAGCACCATATTTTTAACCATGCAGATCAGCACTGAAAACGGTGTAGACTTCTATAGAATTCGAGGCGTTGTCGAAGTGGTGTTATTTTTAATACTAAATTTTTTACAATGTAGTAGCATTGAAATATGAGAGGCCAATTTTCTATCAGTGTTACAAAATTATTGTGTTCGGCGCGCTTACTTCATTCGCTCGACAAACTAGATACAAGGAACTACGTACAGAAACAGCGAGACACCCTGAGACTCTTTGTCCGATACCTAGACATAAGAAATTATGGAGAAGAACTCCTGGACATCCTAAATTCCAATTCCTTGGTATAAAATACAGGAAACTACGTCAAATCACACAGACACACGTGCTGCTTACGACTGGTCGGTTCTATTTTTCGTGAAGGTTAAAGTCCTAATTAATAAATTTTTACTGTTATGCAGGCAGCCTTATATTATCTGAAAATTCGGTGTGAATGGAGACGTGAAGGTCAAAATATGTTAATTGTGTTGTGTATCGGTGAATTATCAGCGCTATCCGTGGTGTAAAAAAGTAAATCAACGTGCGAAGACGACGACGGAATTGAAAAAAAATTATTTCCCTCATCCCCTCAGTACGCCCTGATCTTATACACCAATCTGATTGATTTGTGACGATCGATTCAGAATACTCAATTCCTATAATGAATGTATCTATAACTTTTTTCATATATGTATAGTGGTTCATAAGACATTTGATTCGAAATACAGGTACAAGAGTTGCTTCAAGAGTCTCGGTCGGCTGCTACCCGCACAGCCGGTTGCTTGTACTTGGCGCGAAACTATACCGAGTCTCTTGACTAACGGTGCTACAGGGCGTCGTAAGGTCTGGTATATTCACAGCGCAAGTGGGCAACCTGCAACTCAGCCCAGCAGGGAGATGTGACTGCTAACCAGGGCCTTCGCTGCATCCGCGCTACATTCGCACTGCCACTTGATGCAAGCTCGGATTGTAATGAATGACATGGCCGTACCACGAACAGCATCCAACCAGGGATTTACTAGATCACCGAGTTTTGAGTGAAGTTCATCGGCGGCTCTGTGAAAATAGATCTTTGAAGGTAAGTCAATCATCCGTTCAGTGGCACTCTTTACTGATAAAAGATTTAATCCACAGAGAAACGGATGAGAGCGAGCACGTGTGAGGCCAGTACACACCCCGAGTTCCGAGGAGGACCGCCTGGCCACACCGTGTAATTCATCACAATGCTGTTGGGGTGAGTTGTAGGTTGCCTACTTGCTCCGTCCATGTGCAAATTCTTACGACGCCCTGTAGCGTCGTTAATATGTGTTTGCGACCATGGCTTCCCTATCTCAAAGTGCTTGTCTAGCACCCACTATACATATACTCTATACGTTTGTACATAGTTAAAAAAAACACACTAAATACAATAATTCATGTATGTATGATAACTGATTGTATAAAAAACAATACTGGTAGTCTAATGTTAAATTTACATGTAATCTATCCATTCGTAAAGTGTGCACCGTGATGCAAACTAAATCTAGATTAATTTATACGTGCCATATATGTATATCGCAAAAATGTGTCTGTCTGTATGTTTAAGTTCCCATGAATAGACTACACATATAAATTTAATAAAGATTGCGAGATCTCTCGTAGGTTTTTTCTTTTTTTATTTCTACCTATAATCGATCTATTTGTATATGAAAACTTGTAGTTAAAATTTCCCTCGTGTGGTAACACGTAGGAAAGTGGATGTTTGACGAATAGTAACATTTTCTGCTTTTGCAACTTTTGATTAGACGCATGCGATTTACTAAGATGCATAAAGTAAACACTATTGTCTTATCTTGCAATCGATGTAATATTTCATAACACTGATATATACAGTATTAAAGTGTTTATTGCGTTTACATCAAATCTACATAGGCTGGTGAAAATACGACGAAAGGAAAGACTGAGATTTCTATATGATTCTTGTAAAACTTAAAATTTTTCGACTGTTCGCTTCCGGAGATATACGCTCCTTAAATTTGTCAATTTTACATTGGAAGTATAAGCCCTAAATTGACAAACCAGGCTAGAGCGCTTACTCTACCAAAATTTAAATACTTTAAAACTAGATCAATGAATGAAAAATTTACGAATCGATGCAATGATTATTTCACAAGAGACTGATAAAAGCCTAAATTCATTAATTGTAATAAATAATAATCCATTTACAATGGGCTATTTCGACAAGACAGAAGCGACGGTTGTATTCGAGCGGCAGCTGGGCATCTTTGCATGTATCAGCTGACGCGTATTGCCGATACTCCAGTCTATTGACCGTGTACCGTTTTTTGGTTCTTGAATAAAGCAAAAAGTCCAACAAAATTATTTATGTGTTTTGGAGGAAATTCAAAATTAAGTTAGGACGAGGACCTACAATACTGAGCAAACAAAGTTTTGTCAATGCTGCTTCCTTATCTTTCAGATACTGAGGTTAAGCATGCGCAACAACCGACGGATGAGCGACGACATTTGCGGTGTTGCTGCGCTACTGTTGTACGAAAATTCACATGGTTCATAACACTCGAAGCTGTAATTTTTACTTCTTTATTATTGTGTAGGGGATCACATTAATCGTATAACATAAAAGACTTTTTAAATAATTAATCTAATTGTATACTGATTTTTACGAACAAAAGTCACATATTTCTTACTAACAAAAACAGTTGCCTATACCGTATATGAGAAAAGTGGAGCTCGAATCTATGATTGTCCGGATGCTGCAAGTAAAGATTGTGACACTCACCTACTGAGCCACCAGTGCAATTTATTAATGTTGCTTCGACTGAGAATTACCATCGTCATTATTTATATACATGAAAACATTCTATAATATTTCAGAGCAATTGTCAATACATTAATTCCAATTTTTTTTTAACGATACAGAATGAACCGTTATGAAAGTAACGGTAATATAGAAAACATATAGCTGTTTAATGAAATTAATATAAATATCACTTTGATTTTATTACCCTTTGAAAAAGTAATTTCCAGCATCACCATTTCCTTTCGTGCGAGCATAGTCTACGCTGTCAAAGGCACGGGTAAAGTCAATAAAGAACGCGTAGACTTTGCGATTGGTCTCAGAAAGACAGCCCAGATGGATCTGCGCAATTGCACTGAGGGTGAAAATATTATCCGAGCAGCCTTGGCCTTTATGGAAACCAAACTGGAATTAGGGCAGAGGCGTGGTAGTGTTAGCCCAGGTTTCAAGTCTTGCTGTCATCATAGCAGAGAAAATCTTCGTAATACAGTTTATGAGAATATGCTCTGTAGTTACTTAGACCGGCCGTGCACCCCTTTTTCGTGCAGCATGGCGAAATTCGCCTGGATCAACTAGCTGGGAACGTTTCCTTTTCAAGAAGTTTACTAACGTTTCCTTTGCAAGAACTAATAACATTTGCGTGGGCGGAGCGGATGTATACTTGTTTATAGCTATCCAGAACGCTTTCGGATCCGAGATACTCGCAAGGTTGTTTTTAATTTCACTTTCGAGAAGGCTAGTTTCTATGTACAGTTTATGCGATTCTACCCTTAATCGAAGATAAATTGTATGCTTCTCAGTATTTTTTGTTTTTGTCGATAGCGCACGGTTCATGATCCTATGGTTGCATGTCCGGTCGAACCACACGGAGAACAAAATTTAGTTATATAAACTATCAACAGCGATCATAGAAAATATATTAGGATCAATCGACGCAGATTTGAATTAGTCACACCGTTGATAAAAGATGTTTCGAGTGTGAATTACGCTCAGCGCAATTACAGCATTTAATCAAAATAAACTTAAATGAAATCAAGTCGATCACATCTGTGGTTACTAGAAAATTAATAATTGTGTCGTTAATGGTTTGTCCACTAGGCATATATCAGAATAATAATTTTACGTACAAACTTTAATAAGTGTGATTAGCATAGCGTAACAGCTACTCTAAACTTTTTGAATACCTTGAGTCTAATCGTGACATCTATGACAGGTTATGATTTTGATTATAAATACATAAGGTTACGTAAGTAGTATGGTCAGTGCATACAAATACTATTATCTTATAACAGCACTGCTTTATATGTAAAAGATGTAATAATATAAAAAATAAGCACCAAGCAGCTGTAAGTTATATGATAATTGGATAGAACAATTGTATATGTTCAATTAGATTGTATTTACGATAATTAAACAAAAAATTAAATTACACCAAGTACAATAGTGATTGATTGAACTTGATTTGTGCTTATTTCACATGATTGAAAATCTACTAAAAATTACTGCAATTTACTATTGAAATGATCTCCGGTCTTTGATCTGAAGATAGGACTCGTACGGACCAAAAGCAGCGGGCAGAAAACAGCAGGCGGTGACCAAGCTACAAGATGCATTGGGTTTGATTTATGATGTCAACAGCTTGATTCTATTTTGCCATTGACCGCTGCATGCTGCCCAGTGCGTTGTATACAGTCGGTACCGCGATTTGCGTATGAACCTATGGGGTTGTAAGGCTCTTACAACCGTCACTCTTGTGCGTAGTGGCGATACGCGATCAGAAATACCGCACGCTAATTTAATCTTGTGCAGGTAGTTAGGAAAATAGACAAAACACTGGATTTGTCTCTACACAAAATGTATTTACAAATTTGACTAATGCTTTATATAATAGAAGGGTGACAAGTGAGGCTAATGATATCTTAGGGTGAGCAAAGACGAAGTGTATATTGAATAACATAGATATGATTGGAAAGTAAATGATTACGCGAGCTCAGTTCTAGGCGATGTTGCTTCGCTGACTTTCGGGTTTGGACTGACTGTCGTGTCAAAAAAAGGAAACGAAGCTGAAAGTTCGTGAGAAGGGATGGATTTTTGAAAGGATGTTGATTGGCTCCGGAAAAAACGAGTGAAAAAAAATGCTGAATTTAGATTGCTCGAACATTAGGAAAAACCCGAAAGGGCGATAGGTCAGTCGTCTTGAAAATGACACGTGGTACCGATGTACTGAAATCATTAGGTCGCGTTTTGGATTATTCTATGGTAGTTGCATTGCACGGATGGTTGCTTTATTGCTGGTTTTCACACTGAAGGCTGTTGTAAGTATGTGTTGTAAGTATATGTATATTGAAATGCGAGTATTAATATTTCGATACTGGCTTAAAGTGTAGATAATGAGTTGAGACCTTGTCTGTAATAAAAATGTGTGCTGCAGATGTACATTGTGGAAGCTTAAAATAATTCGGGTACGAATTGGCTACTCTGGCCTGGCGAACCGTGTTTCAGCGACGCGAATGTATACAAAACTATTGATGTGGACGGTATATACAGTAGCTTATTGTTAATTGGAAAATAAGGACTCCTTATACTATCTCTTTGCGTGATATGCACGCAATACACTGTCCGTTGTCTTTGGTTTGAATGAGGTTTGTTAACACCATTTTCGAGCCTAAAATCGTCATTTTGGTGCATAACTAACAATTTGATCCTCAAACTGGTGTGAATTCACTCAAGTTTCCCTATTCCATAATCTTAATATCAGCCTCAATGTCGTCCTGTAGAATAAATAGGTCAAAACTAATGCTAAATTTCTGACTCGGGATGTGAGTGAGAAGTGAAACTGACTGATAGTACCGATGAGATCGAATGCTTGAGGAAGAGAGTAACGGTGAGACTGAGATGGGACCGTAAGTGGCCAATGGGCGGAGAAGAATGAAGCGTGATTGGGAATTGGGCGAATAAGAGAAATGGTAGAGAGAACGACGAGTAAGGAAGTGACGCGAGTATGTAAGGAGCGACTGTTGGTAAGCTCGTGTGGAAACAAGGAAATAATAAAAAAAATAGGATCTTTCGGTCTTTTTAATATGTTTATACTAGTAACTTCAGTAACATTTCCAGGTTAAGATTCGTGTTTACATTCATATAGACGATTCATAGCTAACCAATTATATTTCATAAGGCTGTTCAGATCTACATCTGTGTTTACGTGCTTTTGTTAGCGTTCGTATTGGCCTAAAAGTCCTGGCTGTAGGATCTCATATCCATGAAATTGATGAACAAATTATATAATCTTAAAGATTAAAATTCAATTTTATTATTAACGTCATCCTAGTTGAAATTTCCTAGTCGTTTCTTCAAAAACGAAAAGGCCCTGGCCGGGCTGAGACTAGACATTCCTATTAATGGATACCAAGCTAGTGCCCAGCATGGTGCGCGCCAATACGCCGAACTGCTAAACTAAATCACGATTCGCTTTTTCGCAATTACGGAAGTCGATTTGGACCCGAATTTGGCGTTCGCCAGTATCCGTAGATTTAATAAGTTAAATTCAGATCAGACAGTTCCTTGTTACACTGACAATTTATTGATTTGGCCTCGTCAGTGTTCAAGAAAGAATTTGTGTGTTTATTTGCTATGAATATAATGGACCGTAAAAGAATTCAATTTCCTTCAACATGTATGCCAAACTGGTAAATGTTCTAGTAGTCCTCAGGCACAAGGATTAAGATCGTGCCTATGAAACATACCTGTCTAATGGTAGAAGTCAACAATGAGATATACATTTTTTGAAATAATATAAACCATTTTAATATAACATTTAGTATAATTATTGAAAAATAAAGATTTTTTTCTAAATCTTAACAAATACTTTTGCAAGTACTCCATAAAATTATGTTTGTAACGTTTAGTCTGTCACATATTGATTAAGGCTTATACATATAACAATTATATTTTCAGAAGAATTCTGCAGAACAGACAGGCGTAATTATCACATCTAACTGAAGCAATATCTACAAGTTAGGCCGGTAGCGAATGGGTAGAATATCACATTCTGCATTTAGAGCATCCTGACAATCGCTGGTTCAAATCCCACTCACGAGAGTACAGATAGAGCTCTCATACCTATTTTTAATGTGGTTTTAATTATATAATTTTGCCATTATGTCAATTACATATTTCATGTTTTTATTTAATGAATATCAAAACAGTTTAAACAATTTCCAGTGTCAATCGTACATGTCCACGTGTGTAGTAAGGAACTGACCTGGAAAACTGTCTATGACCGCAGTTCTTCTCGGGCCCTAGTAAGCGCCTAGATAGAAGTAAAGAAAACTAGCTTGTACCCAGTTGGGGCCAATATACAATTTTTATATATCTTTTAGTTCCGAAATAGTTTATTGGGAAAAATTTCGGAACATTAAAAAATCTCGCTAAAATTCTCGTAGGCATAAATAGAATGCATTTAATTAAAAATTAAAGAGGAATGAAGGCCGAAACGTTACGCCAAACTTCGAGAAAAGATACTGATTTCTTCTAAACACCTTGATATGTAGAATATGTTTTCCAGCGAAATTTCAATAAGTCTATCTTCACCGTTTTCGAGAATTTTTTTTAAACGCACTGTTTTTTATTTCAGCTTCCAGATGATAAAAGTGAATGAAATCTCTAGGACACATTTCTTTTACATCGAGCATTACTACAAGGATTTTTTCATTCAAAATCTTTATAATAAAATAATAAATTATTTTTCCCTGCATTATTTAAACAATATGTGATACAAAAATTGTTTAAATAATGAATCTCGGTTCTTCCGCTTGTCTCAAAGATAATACTTTACGTAGGAAATTCTTTTGTGAACGATATACATATATGGAATTCATAGAAATCGAAATACTATTATTGTGATCCTAGGCGAATTACCTTAAGGTACTTAAGGGGAATCCGTTGTGATCGAACTTCCAGTTGACGGTGCTGTCTTGCGCTGTGGCATAGCGTGAAAACACGCGTGACGTGATTGACAAATCATTTGCACGCTGTCGTAAGCCGTAAAATTATCGTAAAACGCCCCGCGCCTCATTAGCGTTCAATGTTATATTATGCGGGGGCAAAAAATTGCAATGCAACGCGCGTTACGATATGATTAAATGACAGATTACGAATCGTCCTTACAATGTTACCCTCGATTATTACCCTCAGTCTGCCTATGCGTAAACGTTCAACATGCTATTCCACCTGAATTCCTTTAACTAATAAAATACAGTGAATAATAAACATGTTTCTAATCATATTAAAAAAAAAAATAAACTTCCCTTGTGACCACTTAACATTTTTGAAACCTTAGATCTGCTCCGCTATTCTGTCTTTGAATTTTTCCCATGCTAAATACTCAATCCATCGTAACCATAAATACGAATCATCCATAAACCGTAGAATATAGTGAATATAGTCTGATCGTTGCACTAGTAAGGTTGGATTTATATTTCAGTGTAGATCGGACAATGCGCCATTACTTTAGAATTTGTTTTTCTGTCGCTGTTTCTCTCACTGAATCCACTCCTTGTATTGCTGGGTTCCGTTCTCGTCTGACTCCAGTCTGAGAGATTTTGTGATAATACGTTTCCTTTACAACTTCAATCTAGGTTCCTAACTTAAGAAATACACATTCTATTTGAAATGTATGAAAATATTTATTTAATATTTTTCAGCGACATCCATAGTCACGTTTTGCTTTTATCAAATTGGATCATAACATAACTTTCTTTGGTTTCTGATTTGGTAGTTTTGCAAGAATTCTTGTGCGTGCTCTTCTATTGTACTAATTCTACTGCTACTTCCGGTGTTTGAGATACAGGCAATTGTTACTGTAATTTATTTTCTCATTTCTCCCTGCGACTCTTTCGACTTCATAACACGTTATTTCATATATATATATATAATAGTAATATAAATCTAGAAAGTTAAAGCCACGCGCAGATGAAAAAATAAACTGATGTGAGTGACGGACTCTAGAGGGTAAAACTATACTGGATACTACTACCTTTATTGTACAAAATATAAAATGCAAAGGCGTGTTGAATGTGCTATACTTATTCTGTAGCAGGATTATCTCTTTACGAAAATTGTCGAAATAAGAGATGTTAAAGATTGGTTTATTAGTGCATCAGTAGTTTTATTAGCTCATATGTGAGCTACCCCCTTTTCATTCCTAAACTATTTGATCGATTTGGGCGAAACTTGGCCTCCCGAGGATTTCGATGGTGCTAATCTCCAATTTAAAGTTGAAAATCTGAAATTCAAAATGGTGGATACAATATGCCGTAGCGAAAGGTGTCAATCATTTTGGCACCACTTTCGCAATAATTAACTAATAACTGATAGAGTAATCCAACCCGAAATAGTTAACATTTTACGAATTCATATTCAAATTTGTAGGTTAGATTATTCTTTTAGAAGCAGAATGTGTGATAAACTCCGCTTTGAGAAAGTATCTCTGTCAAAAACTTGTTATTTACGATTTTTGTTTACATTTTACTCGTATAGTAATGAGAGGTCCAGAGGGATCCCTTTGAGCCCGTTTTACAAGGGCGAACCTAGAGGCAATATTAGACCGCGCTTGTCAGTACGGCAATTGTTGCTCTACGTAGTTGCGTCTTGCTCCGCTTTGGCGCTTAGGTATCAGTCCGCGTTATCAAGAATAATTGGTTATACCTTTAGCCGAATATAAATAAATTAAACATGCTCGTGTATTCTGTGCTTCGCTATTCTGATATGCAAAATACATATCTATATCTAGTACTTTGATGGGTAAAGCCTATTTGTAGGTATCCGCGATACCCAGGCTCGCGCGTCACTATATACCATAAGATATCCAGTCTATTCCCTCTTCATTTAACGATTATATTGAGAGTGAGTAGCACTAGTAAGATCAGGGATCTTTTTCCACAGTAACGAAACAAATACTTCTGCTTAGATCAGTTTTATTTATTTTATTTCAGATAGATTTTCTATCATGTGATAAAACAGTGAAGACAATTGTAAGATGTGAATAATCGGATCTCTTGGACCGTGTAAGATAGCGAAATAATATCTGTTCAGTATCCAATCGAAATCGGGATGTTATTCGTTACAATTTTGGCCCGTGTGAAACGGACTTGAGTGGGTAAACTTGCAACGTTTCTACCTTACCGACGAAGTATTCGCAATTAAGTACGGTTACCTGAAATAGATCCCCCGAATCCCCTTTTCCAAATATGGATTAGGTGTGGAGTAAATCTCGTATTGCTCTTCGCTTTTCGTGCGTTAAACGCCGAGCACGCACGGCCTATAATGTAAAAGTGATTTATATCATATATTTTATATATTGAACGAAAACGTGCATTTGGAAATAATTGTAAGGGTACACGATAGGGCCAATTTGTAATATCCTCTATTTATTGTAGTGCCATGAGCTAGATCGCAACATTATTACCTATTATTTCTACGTCTTTGCTTACACAACGTCGATCAATGAGTTAGAAGTCAGAAATTGACAAGGACGGATGCATTTCTTGATAATTATGACATTTCACGTAGGAAAACTTCAATAAGTCTTCCATCGTCTTATCATATCGTAGGTACTAACAGTTTATTATATAAATTATATCAACCATATTCCTACCTGGCTCTGTCTTTGATGTAAAATATCTCGGTGCGACTTTGAAATTTCATACGATAAACATTAAACTTATAGTATATAATAACAAAATACATGAAATGTTATTACTAAGCGAATGTAATTACAGAAGCTAATGTTACTTATATTTCAAATATGATGCAGGTTACATTATGGTAGGATTAAGATTAATGGGTGAAAGAATCTCGACAGAGCTAATAGTATTAACGATTTCTTAAAAGTATTCATTTTGGCTAATGGAAGTGCCGATCTTCCTCTAAGCTCTTTATTTTAATATCGAATAAGTAAACAGTGTATGTGTGATGAATGTGCGATTGAACGTATTATTATTATATTTAATGGCATAAAATTACGTTTCTTTTAATTTATCATTACTTTTCATGTAGGAAATAATCTCTTATTCTTTTCTTTGTATTGGACTTATTCTAAGTCTTATTATAATTGTGTTATATTTTCGTAAAAGTAATATGACACAAATTGAAAATCAAATTCAATCAATAAATAAATATTAATCAACAAAAATATAAATTAAGACGCTATTATTATTATCACAAGTATAAACGAGTTATTGGGCATATTCTATAGAAAGAGTTCGAGTAAGAACTCGGTTCTAGTTTAACTGCACTCAAGTAAATTGGAGAACGAGATTCGCTTGAAAACATCGCAACTTGCATAGATGACGTCATCTGTGGCTTCAGAGCAGATTCGTCTCCTCATATTTATTGTAATGCGCATGTCTCACAAGTCGTACAGAAATGTCGAATGTCTTGAAATGAAGCAGCATGCTGGAGGATTCTTCTAAGCGGAGTGACGTTTATAACAGGTGAATAAGCCATTGTCGTTTGGCGCCAGACATAAATTGCTGCGACCTTTGTGGTCAAAAATATCCGGAAAACTGGAGTGAGGCTACGAAGGATCTTACTCGCCTAAAAGGTGAATGCCATTCAGAAGAGGGGCTAGGTCCTCATTGACGTAAGGACAAAGAAACGAAAGCCTAAAGACGTTTCTGGAAGCTCACAATAAAATATGGTTATCCTTCGATCGAGTGTTCTGCTCGAATAAACTCTCACCTTGAGACTACCGAATGAACATAGGAAATAGAAAGAAATAAGGCGAAAAGGGTCCTGCACAAGATAGTCCTTAAGGGTATAAAGTCTTCCCTTCTTTTTTAATAAAAGCGCACGCGCAGCTGTGTCCCCGTTTAGTGAGATAGAGTGAGTGCGTTTTCACCTACAACGCATTCCCTGCCTTTGGCGAGCACCTAGTTCCAGAAATGACAACAACAAAGATGCGTGAAAAACAATGGAGTGTGAAATTACTATTCAAAAGTTTTCTGTATAAGAGTTCCATTTTTCCTTTATAGGGGAGTCACTTTGAATAGGGACCTGGTATCAGTGATATTGTACGTGTACAAAGCGGACGTCCTTTGAATAAAGCGGGAGTGTCAGGTCCTTGGTCTGACCAAAGATTTTAGTGGAAATGCAAATAAGAGAGGAAACAAGAAGAAAAGAGAGAAATTGCGTTTCTGGGTACCTTGAAGGTGCGGACGCTTTCGTTGGCGGGTGGAACGCGTGCGCGACTACGAAATCACCTACGGTGGGTGGGTCGGGGTTGGGGGTGGGGGCGCGGTCACAGGAACAGGACCGTTGCTCTTCAGTTGGGTTTGGTACGCGCCCCGTGACTGACCTTTATACTCCGTTACGCCTTTCACTCTTCAATTGCGACTGCTGTATCGTTAACAGACGAGCCGCTTTCATCCCTCGTTAAGCATTTTTTTTTGTGGGTGCGACTATCGCGCTCTTATTCAAGATTTTTGTAAAATACTCTGTCTAACAGCCATCGCGAAGAGTCCATTCACTTTTCCTGGGATACACTGCAATCCAGTGCACTCGACATTTCTGCAGACAACGAGAACTGGTAAAACTTGCAAAGTTTACGGAAATTCTCTTTCTTGCTCATGCAGTGTGTGCCTTTGCGCATGAGACTTTAACAAAGATTCGATAACAAAAACTAACTTATTCCTTTTACTTGGTTTTAATGCTTACTGTTGGTATCTTCTTGATCGGAATAAAACTGTCTCGGATAGCGACAAAATATTACTCTTGGTAAACTACTGTAATGTTTGACAACTTAATATCACTTGGTATTTATTGTGTACCGTTGACAGTTATTCGACTTGTTTTGTACGTGAAACTTTCATTTATTGACTTGTAGAAAGGCTGATATTTTTATTACGTTGCATCATTCAATAACATTAATGGAGTAGATTAATTGAGTGCGTAGTACACAGTTTGAAATTTTATCAATATTAAAAAAGAATAAGTATGTTGTGTTTGTACATGTAAGAAATTTTTTCGCAGACTTTCTGTTACATATCTTTAATATAGGTATACCGCTTAGCTTAAATTTGTATGAATCGTAATAACTCGCATGGCGGGGCGAGGAACATTTTTGAAATAGCGTCTGAAAGCTTAACGAATGCATTCACGCAAAAGTATTTGTATTCTCATAGAAACACTTTGCCCCGATTGTTTCATAGGTCTAGCTTGAATAAATCTTTAATATTTTCCCTGTTGTCAATTATCTTTTATGTTAACTATAGCTATATATATTTTCAAAATGGTACTAGAATAATATGTGAGCAAGAAAAAGAATAAGTTGAAACAATGTTATCTAGTCAGAATATTTTTTGAATAATTAGATATTATGTATTACGTACATGTTGCTTCAAATTTTGACTGTCGATAAATGTTACTTTGTATAATTTGAAAGAATTTTGGAAATCTGTTCAACAAGAGTTTCTTTACAAATACCGTGCAATAGGTTTATTCCTCGTATTTACTTTAACGAACTGAGAAATAAAATAAGACGCATTACGCGCTTGTTTGTTCAATAATCAGGTCATAATAATCATATGCTATGCTGGCTTATTTAGGAATATTGCACTTGTTCTATATGATTCTACTATAGAAATCAAACGGTTAGGCCAACTCCAAATGATGGAATACTCTTGAATAATCCTATATAAATCATAGCAGTTAGATGCATTAGATATCTCAATAAGATTGAAAGTTATTACATAAAATTATATCTGTATCTAAAGAAAATTTTATTTATTATTAGCAAACTGTATCGAACTTTATAAGTTTAATATAATCGTACGCATGAAGGGATTATGCGTAAATAATTTCTGGTATTTTCGCAATATATCGAAAGCGTATGATTATACGTTAAAGAAAATTGAATGAAACTCCCAAACTTCATAAAGTTTGCATGATGATTATAGAATTAAATTTCGAACGCCATTGGCAAATGAAAAATATTTGTATTTCAAGATTTCAAGGACAAAAAATATTCATAACATCTCGATATCTGAAACTCAAATTGTACTTGTTGATAATCTGAACGATTATATTCAAATCATATACCTACTACAGAATCAAATGGACGCAATGGTACGTATCGTGTTAACTGTTATAATAAATTTCAGCTCGATCAGTTTAGAAACTTGAGTGCAATATCTGACAGGCACAGCAGATCAAACCATGTGTATAGAACAATCTCCATTACGTGAACCTTCCGTACTAATTAAGCCTTGATATTAATGATGGTTTTGGCCTCGGGCACGTCGTCCAATCCATATTTTCTCAAAGGTATTAATCAGGGGGAAATACTTTAGTTATCTACCTACGACAACAAGAAGGATTTATTCCCGTCTGATCACATTTTTCTGTTGGAAATCACATAACTGCCTCAGGTGATGACGGTCATTAAGAACGCAAACTACTGGACGTTACTGCGATCCAAAAGCCAATGGTAATAACACAATCCTAGAATTTATGAACGATTAGTTTTTTTCGCGCATCAAAAAATAATTAAAGAATGTGGAGAAGTTTTACTTATTTCACTTGAAATGGTCCTGCAAATTGATAAAATTATTTTAACGCTTCATCTACTTCAATATATTGCTCTGCTGCTGTATTATAAGCAACTCTTGTAGATATTTTCGAATTCAATGAATAAATTATGTAGGTGCTGGAATCTACCAATTTTAGGTGTCAGACGTGTGTGAGTTCTTTGCCTTGACTTGACTTTAACTTTACACTGGAATAAATGAGAATCCTCGATATGTCTGTAGTTGCGTATAATAGAAAACTGAAACCTTTGTACTTTTAATATTGAGTTATCAATTTTTCTATTATCGTTGAAGAATATCGTTTTTTTTACTTCTCATACGAAACACGGTAATTCAGGCTGTGAGAATTTTGTAACAAAAATTGCAGTCAGTTACGATTTTTTTTCTCTACGATCTCTCTTACGAAGCGCTTGACCTACTACCTAGAAAATACACGTTCAGAGGAATTCTGATTCCATATTGTTAAGTTATCCCGCGTGTATCGTTTGTACTCTTCACTCTCTCAAGAAAGATAAAGTACCATTCACGTTATCGCTGTTTAACGTGATTTATCCGATAATCTACTTCGAGTGAATCTTTACAAATTTTTTGAAGCTATTCTGAAATTCACTAAAAATATTCGTATCTTGATTATAAACTATAATTTAAGTATACGCAAAGAATTTTTTAGTAAATATTACTTTGGAATGCGTGGAAAAATTATACATGAACTTAGTAACACAAGGATGTAATGGAAAGATAGGAAGTTTTTATCAGCAGCGTAGTAATTTTTACTTGCAAAAATCATCGAGTGAAATTTATTACTACGATATGATGGTAAAATTCGCCTGCTTCAATATATGAATTCCTGTGAATGATGAGAAAAAATAGAAAGTGCACTAATGGTACAAGACGGACAGGACAATGCGGCGTAGAGGTCGATTGACGTGAGAGTTTTTGGTGGAGCAGCATTTGAGGCTCTGATGACTCGTGCACATTTTCATAAACCGACGTCTCCCGAAGGTAGTCGACCGTTTACCACCACGGTTAGTTAAAATTTATACGAACCCCTTGGAAAATTTATGTGGAATTTAGCAATTTCTCTATTGCTTTGCAGCACGAATATAAAATACTGTACTACAGAGTAAACATTGAGACTGGCCATACGTATTTTAGTAGTTGGTTAGAACTTTTTTTTTAACACAACTGATTATAAATTACAACATTTTTAGCATATTTTTCAGAGCTCAAAATTGTATCACCCAGCATAGTAAAATGTATTAGGTACAGTATCTAAAATTTTTCTTTTTTACAGTAATATTGTACGAAGTTTTACTTTGTCTTAAGATAACCTCGCATTACACTGTAATTTTTACTTGAAAATTCCCTCCGTGTATTTATGATAACTTTGTATGCAAAGGCAAACAGTTTCTAATGTACACAGTTCTAACAAATTTCTGCGCACACATTGACTCTCTCGAATCGAAGTCAATGGAGCGATTAAATTAACAGTGGCGTTCCAAATCGCGACGATATTAGAAGCATTTTGCACCATAAACGAGGCGTCGCTCCGTAACCTCTGTGAAGTTGGTAGTTGGAAGTAGGTGGGGCTCTTCTTGCATTTTTAGCAGCCACTTGATTCGATCTCTAATTACTCATGAAATTACAGTTCAAGAAAGTTAGCAAAATGCTTATGGTTTTCGATAACCTTGCATTACTGAACCTAACATCGAAATAAAAAATATATATAACTAAATAAGCAATTTACGTGGAAAATAACATTCTACGATTTAACAAAAGTTTGTCAATATACAAATATGTATGAGGTAATGTTTGTGCAATGAATACACAATTTCTATTTTATTTGTAAATTTCAACTGGCGAAGGGATTGGGAGTATAGAATTGAAACAGGGTAGAAGAAGATTGCATAATTTGTATAGGCGTCTAAATCGTACCATTCTCATATTTAAATAACCATGTGACTTTAACAATATTCATAAGTTATTTATACAATGTCGTAACACAAAAGTTGCCCGTTGCAGGTCGGACTTTCGTTCTGTTTTAGTTATCGGTAAGTAATTTATGAATAAAATCAAAAAAAGTGATGCGAATTAGGCAACCTTATCCCATTTCTTTACCTATTGTTTTTAAAGACTTAGTAATCCGTTAAATAAGCTTTTATATATTATTGATACATATTTCGACTAAAAACGTGTTTATGAGAAATATCTGCATTCGTGGTGGGGTTTACACTATATCGTCAAAATATACAACTGCAGCTTTTTAGAAACAGTTGAATGATGAGTTTCTTTCTTTTCGGTAGGTCGTAGTTACAAATTAATTGTATAATTTAGAGACTCCGAAGAGTCTCGCGCCAAATTCCTATGGCGTAACGGCGTGCGAGATTTCATATACTATGAAAACTTCATAATCAAGAATATCATTTTCTGGATCAAAATTTCATATGTCCTAACAGATTTTAAGACTAATTTTGTATAATTAATTTCCTTTATTGTTAATACCAATTGTTTGGCATCATCGTACGCACTTTCATTAATTAGTCTCATTATATATTACATTTTGGAATTTTGACGTTAGGTTCGTATTGTTACATAATGAATCACATTTTTTTCATATGTTTACGGATTCCATATAATAGCACAAACATCGGAATATGTGCATCCTCAGCATCTAATACTGGACCCTCAATCTATTTGAGTAGCACTAATAATGCGCACGCTAGTTTGTTGGTATTCGGAACATCACTCAGTAATGCGTAAAATGCTCGTGGACCTAATAGTCGATATTTCGATTGTCGATTATCGATACTCATCGTACTTATACACTGATCCGTGCTATTATGCTGATGATAGTGTGTCCACGCTTTTTGCTGTATTAACCTACATATTAATCAGTCTATTAGTTACCCCGAGTCGAAAATTTGAAACCGGCTTGAGACTGTACAAGCTCCAGTCCTTTGTCGTTTGGGCTTACCGACTCAAGTGTAATACCAGTTTCACTTTACGAGATCCTACAGGCAGAAGCCAATGCTGGATTTATCAAGAGCGCATAAACGCTAGTTCAGTCTTGAACGGTCTTATGAAATATAATTGATTAGCTTAATTGATCAATCGTGTGTATGTATGTAAACACAAATCCTAACCTGGGGATTCTACTAAAATCACTAGATAGAGTTTCCAGACTAAACATGGGTTCAATATTTCTGCCTCGAAAATAGGACCTTGAGATTTAGAATGAGGTTTGTTAACAAAATTTTCAACCTAAAATCGTTATTTTTCGACATAACTAACAATTTGAGGCTCAAACTGGTGTTAACTCGCTCGGGTTTGCGTGTCCCATAATCTTAATATCAGCCTAAATGTCCTTGTGTAGAATAAATAAGTTCAAACTAGACAAATGGAAAAATTGGAACCTCGTAGTAATATTTAGTATTGCTAATGCTTTTTTGTCAACGGTAATATTTGGCAAATCAATGGAAATCAATGGAAAATCATGCATTACGTTTAGCAAAAGAGCATTGGCTATTGAGAAATTTTACTGCGGAAGTTCTCAGTATGATACACGTGTTCCGATCAGTCATTTTAAACTATTTTATTCGTAAACTGACCATATGTGCTATGTTATAGCATTTTTATTACAACCTTTCTATATGCATTTATAATATATATAGTAGGTTTACGAGTTCAATGTCTTTTTTTGACAGTTCGCAGACAATGCAATCTTTAATAAATCACACGTGGTTTTTTATAAAATAATATAAACATGTACAAAACTAAAAAATAAAATATTTTGTGTGCAAAAACCATACAAACGCATACTGTGAACATACATTTTGTACAGTGATACGTGTGGTTTTGCAAGAAACTTGGTTTTCGATTTGTCAAAAAACCATATCGAACTCATATATCGACTTACATGGTTACTTAGGATTATTCAACCACTTCAATATGTTTCTATCATGGGAATTAATCGAAATCCAATGAACAGAACTATTTTCAGATGGTTCAATATTCCTGAATACGCATAAAGAATCTATTAGAGAATTTATATATGTGGCAATGTGTATTTTTATTTCGCAAATAGATTACAAAACTTGGGAACGTATGGGCTTTACAGTCTAGTCAAACAAAAGTAAAATTAAACACAGTATTTAATATGACTGTTTAAGATACAAGGTGTATTCGATTGAATTTACATACAAAATATTGAATATTGAAAAAAAAATTTTGTTATAAGTTTTCTATAATATCAATTTTTTAAATAGCCTTTTCAGGCTGAAAATTCGTACGTTCATCCGATTTTATTATAATATTTGAAGTATATCAGATTTATTCTTTAGCTTCATACTAAAAAAATATCTGCTTATTTAATTATTTGAAGTATCTTGATGTAAATTGTCGTTCTATTTATTAAACAATATCTTTCATAAAAACTGTAACTTAATGAATTCGTGAAGAATCTCCTGAAAAATAGAATAAGCTTTAGAACATTAAGGAGGAGTTTCTTCAAAATTACGTATACTGTTCGTTGATATCTTATACGTGGTTATGAATTTTTTTAGAATTTTTTTCTACGCTGTCTTGCAGAACGAAAGTTCGAAATTAGGGTCTTATACATGAGCTCTTACGGCAGGCACGGGAACGAAATTGGTTTTAATGAGCAAATTTATAGCTAAAAATATAACATTTCGACAAAAAACTATCCACGTGATATTTTATACATTTGACATGTCTTATACAAAAACACGAGAACAGTGTCAACATCGATTAGTGGTGGAAACGAAAGATTTAAATGAATACAACAGCTTATAGGTGGAAAAATTAGAAACTAATTTAGATTTGTATGAAATTTAACCTTTGGACGTATTTGGGATTGCTGAGTACGAATTGTAATTTAAGTTTCAAAAATTCAAAATGGTGGATCAAATTTGGTGATTCGACATTACAAAAATGGTGTGATTTTGAATAAACATGTAAATACTGAGTATCATGTAAATTGGTTTAACTTTTGCAATTACGACCAGTCATATTAGACCCTCATCCTGAACTTTTTAAATTCAACCTCAGATTCATAATCAGTAATTCGAAAAGTTTTCAAAACAACAAATATAAGAGATATTGATACTATCTGTCTGAATTTAGAGTATAAAATATTCGTTTTCACATATTTTTCAACGAAAACCATTTTATAAGAAAAAAAAAATTCTAAAAATATTTTGAAAAATACTGTAGAATGTCTTAAATAAGTATCTAAAGTGCCGTTTTGCTATTGATATTAAATAAGTAGAAAATGTGTCTTTTCTAGAGAAAGCAACAATTTTGTCTATTTGTTTCCTTACGCCACTTTCACAAATACCAATTAGCGATTACCTATATCTTTTAGATCTGTATTTAATATATATCCAGTATTTAATATTAAGAAATAAGTTTACAATATTAAAAATTGAGTGAAAAAGGTTGGACACCGAGCGACTCATCGTGCTTGTAAGGTTTGAGGTAAATTTGAATTGTTTTCAATATTGAACCCTACAGTTTCCTTTCTATTAAATAAATATGAATTATAAATCAGCTTTCCTATGATTCTTTAATAATGGCGAAACATTAAGGTTGGGGAACTGTATTATATTTTCAATCTTGTATTTTTAATACGAAATACCTTGTAATTTATAAATTTTAATATTATCCATAGTCCTGTAGATACGTAATATAGACATACTATGTCGTGATTGCAGGGTCATTTGAGAATCCATAACTAATACGTAAACCATACGGATTTCAAATACTAGGATTATCATCAGCGATTTGATATGATTCATGGAGGATCTTGATCCTATTATGCTCCATAGCCTTCAGATAGGCTCGCATTCCTACGCGTACACCAATAGTGTTTGGAATCCCAAACTCGTCATCAATTGTACACTGAATTGGGATACGTTCACGTTTTCAAATAAAAATCAATGCCAAAGGTGCGAAGGAATTTCAGAAGCATCCTTTCATTTTTATCAGATAAAATCTAGTATTTCCGATTTTTAGGAAATCTATCCCTATAAATGTGTAGTCAGATCATGATATTAATCCACATTTCAAGGATTCTTTTACCCTGTACGCTGAAAAAGAGGGTCTTTTAACATGGAAATTATCTTGAAGCACTACTGCACTATACGCATTGATACGAAACCATAGTCTGCCCACAGACCAAATGTAATTTGAACGAGCTATCTTCCTATGGCTTTAATATTTAAGAGTTCCGTAGATATCAGATATATTACAAATTTCTGTTAAGTATGAATACTGCTGAAGACTTTTCTCCCTGTGAAATACAGTATGAAGAGATACTCTAAATATTTGCAACTCTTTTCGGCTTCCTGCAATATGTCATTAAATTGGTTAGACAAACATGTTCATTATTTTTTACAGCTATTTGAAATACTCGCCTGTACAAATATACTCAGAATTTCTTTAATATTAATTTTATTTACGATTATCCCGCAGTGGATCCGTTCGATACATATTTCACGTTGACTTTTGCGTCGACATACTATTAACTTCATAAACGTCGACGGAAAACATTATATGCAATATAATGTCTACGAAAAATCAACATCTATAATTGCAGAGAATTTGCGTTAACCTTCTGATAGTCAACGCCAAATCAAATTTTTCATGGCCACCTGTAAAATTTTCGTCGACTATGCACAGGTTCGACGTAAAATCCACGCATATTTTCACGTCTGAAGTTGCGTTGACTTTTACAAATTCTACGCTAAATCTTTTAATATAAGTAAATTCGTGATTTTAGCGTTGATCACTTCAAAGTTTACGTTAAGATTTAATTGTGCCATCATTGACATTTTACAGTATCAAAGTTTATTTATCATTGACTGGATCTACTAGGATCGTATCCACGTAAGAATATTTTTATTCGTGATGAATTCGTCTTCAATACACTTGGCTGTCGTCCTTTTTTGAGACACACTGAACCTACGACGAACATTGATGATCATTCCAATGTCTAATGTTTCCAAAATCTACTTACCTACAATGCAAATCCAAGTGCGTAGCAAAGTGTGTTATTGCCTATCCTTTCTATGACAGTCACTTTTTACACACTTACAAGTTTATTATTATTCCTGCGTATTCCAACGCAAAAACAATGTACTTGCAAGTATTTAAAAAGTGACTACCATAGAAAGGATGAGGAACAACATACTTCGCTCCACACATGGATTGGTAGTATGTTGCCCCGTGCAATATTTATTGTCAATAATTTTGTATTCTATGTTATGATTCGAATAATATTAGCATATGTCTGTATTCCAACCTTCTGGTAAATTTCCAATAGCGTTAATGATCATTGAGGGCTACTTTCGTAAACAGAGATTAAACTGACTGCATATGCAATAACCTCGAGATACCGATGCAAACTACTATTTGTTCACAACCAGCTCAAGAGCTATTCTAAATTACATGAAGTATCTGAATCCTCTCGGTAGTCAAAAGACATATTCTAGATATTGAGTTTGTTTATAACCTTAATTATGGAAATTATGTATATTTACTAGTTTCTACTTTATTCTGTCAGTAGTATTTAATGTTTAGTAGTGTTTCCAATATTTATTTTTATTTTTACTCGTATATCGGTTCTACTTATTAATGTCCATTTTACTTCGGTATCAATGCCTATTATAACAGTAACAGAGTATTTTTATTAGTAAAAAAGCACTATTTCGTATATTATATAATTTCGCCGTGGAATGGAATGTTGACTGCTTGCACTGCAAAGCTACTTAGCGTTCGAGAAAATTTCGGTAATTAATTGTCTTATTTCACATATATAACTAGACATATAGTAATGATAGAACTATAATTTTAAATGTCGATGATAATTTTTGGATAATAGTATTTAGATTATATGGAAATTCATAAATTACATTCAACTGTGATATTCTACAGAATACTTTCTATGTATGAGTTTTACTGCTGAATCTGCTTTGACATCATATTATAGTGACAGGTGTTGGATAAATTTTAATAACAGATAGGAAATTAAATATTTCACTTATTTTAACAATTTCTTTAAACATACTCTACGAGTTAAATAATTTTTCATATAAAATATTATATAAAGGTAAGTTTATTTATTATATAATAAGAATATAATTTACGTAGAACGAATCGTATATTGGATTAGAAAACTTTGTTGGAATATGTATACTCTTGTATGACTCTAGCAGCATGCATAAGTCCACAAATCGATGTGAACATTTGCCGGAAATGTTTGACGTTTCTACCTTCCACCATAACGCTGTTGACGCCTGGAGTGCTCTGCAACTATTGATATCGGATGGTTAGATTTCAAATATCAGAATTATACGTGCTATTTCACATAATATGTATCTAATGTGCTGTTTAACTGCTGTTGATATTGTGACGCCTCGACGAGAAATAATCTATACTCAATCGTCATTATACTTTTTATTCGATCAGAAATCAGAATAGGATGCAGTAGAGAAATTAGTAGACGGATGCATAAGAATGTGACATTGACAGTCGATGATTCTATGTACCGCTAGATGTCTTATTTGAGATGGGATATACAGTATAAATAATTTGTATACAATTATACGTGCCCATTCTTATATACAGTTGCTGTATATCATCTGTGGGTCTTTAAAACTTGTATGGTTAGGAATGCTCAATTTTTTTCGCATGCTCTGATGTGTCTTTTAAATTTCAGAACGAAAATTTTTTAGTGCGTCCACATAGTAGAGAAACACAATCCTAAATCACCTGGGAATCCGTGACAAAGGATTCCATCAAGCGATACCATTATGGATGATGGTTTCGTGTTTAAATTGTCACTGATATTTGGAGCACGTTGTATATCACGGAAAAATGACGTAACTCCGCGATGTACTGAAGTGTAGAATATCTATATCGAAAAAATTGAGCGACAAAATTTACGTCCTGATTGTATTGTCTTTCAGTGGTTAATGAGGTAAGGGTAAATTTTTTCAATAAATTAGTCTGCCCGCAGGTGTCACGTCGAGATGATAACGAGATATGAGATGAGTGGGAGATTAGAGTATATTTAGATATATCATTTGCTTTTCTTTAGACAGAGGTTTGGCTAGATACTTCATTGGATTCCTTTGAACGATCGCAATTATCATTATTAAGAGCACTATAAGCGTCTTATTGGCATAGAGCTGAGCCAGCTCGTTTTCATGTAGATGAAAATCATTACCGTTGAAACAATTGGAGAATGTTCAGTAACCGTGCAGGATTAAAACTTGGATTTTCAGAGCCTATTGAATTTAGTAGAAATTCAAAGTAAGGGTCTTAATGGGAATTCTGTGAATTCTCACACGGATATAGGAACCTGTTTTTGGTATGCATTGTAAATGAAAGGATAAAAACTTCCACGAAGAAGTAGAAGCTTTAGATAGGTCAGAGCATTATTAATACTATTTGGCATTAAAAACTCAGAGAAAAAATATGTTGCCCTGAGAAGTATCTGGTAAACACTTTGGTACAATCATCATCTTTATAGTCATATACTCAATAGTAATTTACTAACGCTACTATGGTAGATCGATAGGTAATAAACAAAAGAAATTGATTTTCAAACAAAACAAGAAACTGAAATACCTTGTTTTGGTCGATAAAACCATTTTAATTAATAATGAAGAACTAAAAAGGGAATGTACTAAATGCTCCATCTGAAAGTGTATACTGGTAGTTCCTGACTGGCGTTGCAAATCTTTAGGCAAATGCATGGCGATATTATTTCATATGTTCGGATGAAACGCTGGCCTTTTGTGGCTTTCGTAGTGAGCAATGCAAGCGGTGAAATTGATCTTCACCGCGAGCTTTTGCGTTATTGATGTGAGCTGTTTAACGATAGGCCAGGAGTTTGTTGGAATATGTATGTATATAGGCACGTTGGACAATCAATAGCAAATAGACACACTGGAACGAGTATTCGATTCTGCATGTTACTGTCGTCCGAAACGTGAGAAAAATAATTGGCGGAAAATGGAAATGGTATTCGCGGCTGAACTAGAAATTGAAATATCTCATGACGAACAAATAATCGATAGGTAGCCATCTAGGAGCTCGACCGAGAGTGTGTCAAATTGTCAAGATAGCGTGAGGCCTTTGACGAGCTCGGAATGGTGCCAATTGGTTTTCGACGATTGAAGTTGACAGTGCGGGGGAATATTAATTTCGTAGAGAATGGGTGCACTAGGGAGAGAGTGAGTCGGAAATTATCCTTTGTCCGAACGGCTTTCGAACGAACCCCAAGTTTCTAACGCCTGTGACACGAGGGTGACGGAACGACCAGGTTCAGGCAGGAACACATTTTCAACCGTTTGCGTTTTCAATTGGAGTTAAATATCCAGTAGTTTTTATCTTTCTTTTTCATTCTTTTCGTCCCTTCTACGTTGCATCCTATTATTATTGACCGCTCACGCACAGTTTGCCTCACGCCTAACTCCCTCCTACTGAAGGCTATTGTATACGTTATTATCATATGAAGGAGGATTTTCAATCTCTTATTCTACGATATCGCAATGCTTATCGAAATTTTTGATATTACTTATTGATACGAGGGAAATAATCTCTGCGCAACAAAATCGGAACATTTTCAATGCGATGCATATGCTTTTATTTATTTGTAAGAAAAATTCTGCACGTTTCTCGTAAAATTGTCAGTTCCTGCACGCTTTCCGTAACGTTTCGAGAACTTTAAATAAATCCACCATAAGATGTAGATACCGTAAGTGCATTCGACTGCACTTTAGAGGTGGCACTGAGCTGACGTTCTTATCTCGAGATATGTCGCATAAGAGGTAACCTATATTAACTTTTTTTAAGGCGCGTCATGTGATAGTATTGTTGTGCAAAAATTAAAAGTTCGTAGCAAGTTTACGCATTGTAAGTTGATGATGCTATTACAATTTTATTGATATGTGGATTTCTTTACCGACATCCAGTTTGTCAATTGCAGTTCGTACGAGAGTATAAATTTTCGGATTTTACTATCAATTGAAGACGACAATGCTTTCAATTTGTCTCTACGACTTCAGTTCTTTGAGATATTGGACGTCTGGTTGTCTTTGAAGTAAACTCGGGTTATCGAAATTCAAGTGTTCAAAGTGCGATTCGAGCCGAAAGAGCGGAAAGAGGTCAAACGAGATATTGAAATGTGCTATCGACTCACGTGGTACTACGAAATAAAAGCGATTGCTAGTGATAAATAATTTTTCTGCCGTGGAAATGTTGTGTGGAGCAAAGGGTTAACCACCCCTAGTTTCCCTTGGAGTTCTTTTACTTTTTTTACTTTACATGCACAGTTCTCCAGGAAATGTCTCTTTTTGTATTATCTCATTTACTACGCATCAATATGCTCGACTTTTGCTGGCTGTCAAAGCTGTCGCAAAAAATGAACCATAAAACTAATAATACAGAAATAACAGAAATTCATATCTGAAGTGCCAAAAGTGTATCCACTATTTTTCAAAGTTACTATAATTCCGAATATATATTAATGCATTAAAATATTCGATTGTCAAAAATGGTTTTTAAATAGGAGTGTATCGCCATATATACACGTAAAAGTTAATAAATCAAAATATATTAAGAATCTCATTATCTTCTGTAATTAAAAAATATCCTTATAACCGTAGATAACTTACAGAGCGTTGATTGGCAAATTTCTAGTAAATAACAATAGTATAAAATCAGAATGCAAATATTAGCGATGCTACAATACAGTAAAACAACGTAACTGAAAAAAATCGCGTTAAAAATTATTAAGAGACGTGGGAAGAAGATAAGACTTTTCTCTGACCAGCATAAAATAAGCCTTAACTATACTGACTAACTTTCATATAAATGTGTGAACAAAATATAATCGACGGGTATAATCAATGTATAAGGCACCTGTTACGTGCGTATTTGTACGTGTTGCTTTGTAGATAAGTAAACGTAGGACTGGAAAGAAAGAAGCCATAGCGTGTGGTATCTGTTGGATGATGGTAGGTGTATTCCTAAGGCAAGGAAGTTAGTCGGCAACTTTTCTCGGCACTCCAACTTTATTTTACGTGCAGACGCGACCCGACACGGCCAGGGACTCTGCTGTTAAATGGACAGGAAAAACTTTCGACACATTTTATACATTATGATGTTGCTAGAACACATATCACTTATAGACATTGCGTGTTTTTACATGGAATCGTGCTATATTGTAACGTCATTCATTGGTTACGTCAAATGTATGTTATTAGCAGTTGGATGAAAATATATTTTCTTATGAATCATATTTATCTGGTAAAATATAGTTTGCTTGAACATATGCGATGTATAGTTTATACGGCTGGCGCACGCATCGTATCCAATCAATGAAATATAATCACTCTTGGAAAATGTATGTATTTTAATATAATTTGAGGAAAAGGATACATTGGGCGTTACCGAAAAGGAAATTCTTTCGTTTCCCGTAGTGCCTACGAAAACTTTAACCCTCGTTTATTCAACCCTCTCGGTCTTATCGTATTAAAATAATTAGCCTAATCCAAAGATTATTATACTGGGCATTGCGTTTAATTATGTGCTAAGCTCACTTTGATATTTTACAATTATCGAATTATATTATACATTTAATTTCTATTCTTATAAGCGTAGAAGAGTAAGATATTTTTCTTTCATATTATTTCTGCAAATTACATAGTTTCTGAAAATTAAAATATAATCTCTTTCTGGCGGTTTACTGTGAAACCTGAAATAACTGTGAGGATCGACAAGGGATTTGACTGCGAAAAAATGTAACCTCATCATCACTTATGTTCTAGTGTCTCGAAGTGTTTCTCGGAAAGTTCTTGAATGTATTCGCATAAGTTACCATGTCTTTTCACATAAATTTCAAGCAAACCCCATGTTTCTCTTGATGAAGTTCTGCTGCACGAAAATTCGCCTCCAACAATTTCACGTGCCCGTTCTGTATTCCCCGAATAGAACTTTATAAGAGACACTTACCATTAACTGTATGTTAACCCCTGCACCGTCTATGCCGTCTTGTCTAGAGAATATCGTCTAGTCTCACTGTCCTCTGCTTTTACCTTTCTTTACTAACAAACAAGACACGATAAAGCTTTTTAAAAATATTGGGATACTCACAGCTATTCTTAACTGTTAGTTGTGTGAATCATACCGTACATACAGGCACCGTATAGACCCAAGCTTAAGTAAAGAGGTATAGTCAGTAAAATGTGGTTAGGAACTTATATCAATACTTTTTAAGCAAAACGGATACGTCGTATGTCTATTATACATATACACAGTTATTCAGCTTAAATGGTCTAACTAAGTTAGCATGTTGTTTTGATGAGGATTTGTTCAGGTTGCATTTCCGACGTGTAGGATATGTACGCTTAGAATCCATAACTTGTAGGATGTGCGCATGCAGGACATTTACGTCTAGAATATTGACGTGTAGAATATATGCATCCTCGGTAGAATCTTATATGTACGTCTTATAAGTAACTACGTGTATGATTATAACGTGGCGTTACTAAGCTGAAAGGGGCGTCCTCCTGGAATGACCGAAAAATAAATAAATAGGACTTATCAGGTCGGATAGTGGGTTCGACGGCATAGTGATTAATGCCCTGGCTTGGCAGTCCGTAGGTATCGGGTTCGATACCCTATCAGAACTTTTAATTTTTTGGAAATTCGTAGCCCTCTAGCGCTTCCTAGCGACCTGTGGATTAAGATTAATTATAACGGAGCGAGCCGGGCACCCATTATAATATATATTTATATTTCGTTTTGAGAGAGAAATAATGATTATCACGACATATGCGTGGTCTCATCTACGTCATGTTCTTAAAGTTTATTAAGTGTTACAGGGACCAGAAAATTTTTCGAACTGTGTTTTGGTTTAAAGCTAATATTGATTTTATACTAATCGTATATGAAAATAATCATTGGTGAAGGTGCATATGATATATATCGTACACATATAAAATTAAACATTGACGAAATTGGTTTTTTTTTAGTGGTGAATGCACAAGATCTAACCGCGTGGGTTGTACAGTGGTCTCTTAAGGGAAATCTGTGTGTCCATATACTCTAATATGCACAAGATAAATAATAAATGATTATATATCAAACCAAGAAAAGTTTTAAAGTCGACTCTGAGTATAATCGTGCACACGAAACTCTGAGACGAGATAATTAGCGAGACAGCGATATAACGGAGAGCTCCCACTCTCCTGTAATAGGCCGAGCATTCGATAGAGCACGGGTAACACGCAAGCTGAGAGGTACAGAAAAGTGGGGGAAGCATTCCCCTCTCGGTGCGAGAGCTTAGAAAGAGAACTCAGGGGAAATGTAATTATACGAAGCGCGTATATATCGAGAGTCGACTGTATACGATTTATTATATAATCGAGGCTTGCTTTAAGACTGTTTATGGGCATATAGGAAAATAGAGTTTTAAGAATCTGAATGCCCTCCCTTTCACGTTCACCTATCAGCCAGGCGCATGGTATCAGGAAAGGAAATTCCCACGACACGTGGAGTGGCGCTAGCACCATGTAAACAAAGTATCGCCAAATTGTGAATTTCGGCTGTGGCTTTATAATGAAAGTCTGAACTTTATAAGGCCTCTTAACCAGTAGTCTTATGAGGAGTTTTGAGTGTATACGAAATAATGAATTTGTAATTGAAAATTGTTTGTAATCGAATGCAGGGGTATTTACCGATGAATTGATAAAATATAATTGGCAATTATATTTTACGATAGTACAATTCAAAGTTCAAATAAATCTTGTATCTCAGTTCTCTCCATCTAGTAATATTTAATACATTGGTCAAATCGATATCTCATACATTGTTCTTCTATTAAATTTATTACTATGTCTTATATTTTCGTGATTACTAGATTTCGTAACTGATCAATTTATCAAATAAAATTTTCTAGATTTTCCAGTAGTCTGGATTGTTAATCTCGTTACAAATACAATGCATTTATATTGCTTCGCTCGAAATAGATATTGCTATATCGACTAGAAATTCAATTTCGAGATATGAACGAGCATCGACATTTTTCGTTCTTTACCTTTGTCTATGTTCATATGACAATTACAGACGACCGTGTTACTCAATCGCAATGCGCAATGACAATGGTAATGGCAATGGTAATCATCTTTTGGAATCAATTGGAATTAGAGTGGGAATCGTGCCAGCTTTCAGGTACTCTAAATTACTGGCAAAGCCGTTAAGGCGAGCTTGTGCTGAATTTTATTATTAAAAGCTATAATAGTGCTTTAATGTGATGCACAAGTACTATTTTAAGTTTATGAATTTCTCATTTCATTTTTATTTTTATACCAAATAATATTAGTCCATTGATATTGTCGTAACCATATTATAGAATAGCTCTTAGAAGGATATAATATACTGATCCTCCCGATTGTGACGTGGATTTGCGGGATCAATGCGCCCTGTGAGCGAAGCTTAAGGAGTTTTAAAGATACTATAACTTTAAGAAAAAGATAAAATATTATATATAAGGACTCCTCCTGTAGTTATAAAATACGATTCTTGCGTTAGTACTGGTTCAGTCCGATTCCTTGTGCAAACGTTCGGTGAGTGGAACGAGATATTGGAAAATGTGTTCAATATTCGAACAATTATAGGCAGTACTGATATATGACCGGTATATAATATAATATATTTTAAAATACGTAGAAAACTAGGTAATTGGAAACCATTACAAACTATTGCTTCGGGGAAATACTTTTGTAGGGGCAATTACTATAAATAAAATTATAATAATGTTTGAATATCGTTAATGAGACGGAATAATTATCAGTAGAATTTTCATAATTTTATCAGGATAAACTTGTAGACATTTTTATCATTAACATTATTTTACCAGCATTGAAATTATTTTTACACAATTTTGTTCTTACATAGATGACAGATTTTAATCCTTGTGCTGCGGAGTACTTTCATTTAGTATGCTTGTCGAGCGCTGAATACTGCAGATATGCGAAGACTACTATAATGGTCCATAGCGGCGAAAGAGTTAAACAGTATATAATGTTATGATTTCCGTGGTGTAATTGATTATTTTCCAAGTGGCTAATTCGATGTGACGAACATAATTTTGCGACAGTATGATGGGTATAATTTTCGGGAAGCTACAAAGTAAGATTCAATTTTTAACATTATTTCCGTAACACCTCCATGCATTGTACTCAGCACTGTAAGGGTTGATGCAGTAAGTATATATGACGATTTTCTCCTTCGGCTGGAATCAAGCCAAGAGGCCAATAGGCCAAGGTTCTTTCTACTTGAAATACATAGCTTTTTATCTTAAATAGCTATTCTCAGCACGATGTCATTTCCGTCTATATTGAATTTTTCCGTTATGTTAATTTCGTTGAATAAACTTTACGAATTTTTGTAAATATTTTACCAACTCCAAGAAATCTAATATTTCTATATGCGGTTGCATTACGTGGACGAGAGGTTGAAGCGAGGAAACTTCACAACGAAAAATTTCTGCACAAAAATCACTGTCATTAAATGTATCTTACTCGATCGAAGCTTTCCGATGATCTCTCAATCCCTGCGGAGCTCGACTTCTACATCACTCGGTAGAGTAATTATAAAATAGAGGAAAATGTCAGTACTGACAGCCTTACAGAACTGCCACGCTATTTCAGATAATTGTTAATGAAAATCGAAACAATGGCTCCGCAGGGATCGAGAAAAATGTATCCCTAATATACTATATAATTCTCAATTGTCACTGACAAGCCAAATGGAAGATTTCTAGATGCGAGCTGTCAACCGGCAAATTTTCCTCGTCTAATATTTCAGCCTTTTGCCGCAGTGAACGCTAGTAGCAATCCGTCGCGTCACAACTAGTCCCAATGTGCGCAGACCGTGGTTAGAGATGCTTATGCTTCACAATCCATTTGTAGTTAGGCTGCGTTTATTTCTAATAATTGTACGTTTTTGCATCATTACTCTAGCCGTTTCGCTCCTTGAATGTTGAATCTTAAACGTTTTTCATAAATTCTAATCTGCAAGACGAATAGTATAAGTGCAATTTTTTCGTCTTCGGATAATATGCTATTGAACACTATTTAGACCCAAGATTCTAAAATAGTTTTACAGTCTGCGACAGCGTGTAAAAGAACTGTTGTCACGTCACGCATGTTTTCTTGCTTTGCCACAATGCAAGGCAGCACTCCGATTCAACATGAGGGATATAATTTGGATAACAAAATTTATAAAAAGTGGTGTCATTACAGTGAAACTGTTTTTGCGGATATTGAATTCAATACCGTTTTCAAAAATTCAAAGTGGCAGATCATTTATGTAAACCAAACAATCCAAAATCCGGCCTAACACAAGCCAACTCAGTTTTAACCATAAATGTATCAAAATAGTCCTGTGCAGTCGTACATATCCAATTTCTATATTCATCTATACACATGTACTTTCAACCGTTACTCATACATATAACGGGTATCCAGTCATCTCAGGTTAGTTATCTTCATCCAAACATATTAGGGTGGGCCGAAAAAAACGGAGTGTTTGGAAAGCATATTGACATACTGAAGAAAGGTTATTTTGGGTTGGGAGGAACTTCCCTGCAAAACGGGTACGTTGACAGTCAATGTTTTCAATTTGTGCATACAGTTTTATTTCTCTAAGTTTCGTCAATATACCTCAGATAGTGTTTGTGTAGATCTTCGCTTGCTTTAACGGATCTAAACTAAAGTCTGTAATTCAGAACTCAAAGATTTTATTATTTTATATTTTATATTATGAATAATTGGGACAAGTATCATGGAAATTAAGCTAATAGCTTCAGCAAGAGATGAAACATGTTAAAAATGTTTATTTTCCTTATAAATATAGGTAATTGTTTTTGTTTACCTGGTAAGCTATTAACAGAATATCTATTTACACATTCGCCATCAGAATATTGTATGACCGTGTGTTAATGCGATTTAGTCCAATGCCTCCGCTATTTCAAATTTAAATCAAATAACGAGTGACGTTAATTTATTGAATTTCGTTCGTACCAGTATATACTATTAGTAGTACAGTAATTTTTAACGAAACGATTAATTGTTTCAAATTGATTTCGTGATGTTTAAAATCGAATACATTGTACATTTTATTGATGATTTTTTAACATTATTTATAACTCTACATTGATATGGTTGAATCTCGAAATTAGGTCTTCTAATTCAGAGGCTCAATTCAATATTGTACGGAATAAGGCGAAATTTAGGAATAACTTTTACTGCAGTAAGGAAATTTCTCGTACTCGAATATAGCTCGAATATTACTACGCCCAGAGAATCCTTGTGGGACTATGAGAAAGGGGCAACCCTTGTCACACGATCCCATTATAGCTGACGTAAGCAATCTCGTAGTACCACTACTATAAGACGTTTCGGCGCTTTTACGCACTTACTTTGTTTTGATACTTTTTGCTTTTGCAACGCAAACAATCCAAGGCATTTCTACATTTTTCAGTTGCTAGTAAATCTTTTCACAATATATAGATTTAGATACGTTGTTATTCGTGTATTACACTGTTTTACTACTTGGCAATCGTTTCATCATTTACCAATTGTTTACCAATATGTTTAACTCATTAAGGATGGGTGGTCCACATATGAGCGACAATTGAACCTGGCATTTCGAATTTTACTTTTTGCACTTAAAATTCGAAAAGCACAACATCGAAAACCTCAGGATACTAAGTTTCGTAAAAATGGATCAAGTAGTTCAGAAAATGACATCCTGGTATCCTGAGATTTTCGACGGTGTTCTGCCCAAATTTGAAGTCCAAAAAATAAAATTCAAAATGGCGAATCCAATTACGGCGGGCCGAAATATGCTCAAAGACGAATTTTTGCCACGAATCCCATCTTTTACCCAATCTGTTTTTACAATGCAGTCCCATGCATTACCAATGCTAAAATTTTCACGCATGTTTCTACAATTTCTCTGAATAACTCAACAAATTGGAAATAAGGCTAACCCAAGAAAGTGACAAGTATCTACGTTCCTTCCAAAGAGAATGTAAGCTGAACCAATTGCACATTTTCACATATAATTCCGAATACTCGAATTATAAAAGTGTTAATATAATCCTTTTACTCAATCAATAACTAATTTTGATATTCACTAAGCACAAATACAAGTGACGGAGTTAGGAAAAAAGTTTACTTTACGAAATATAGGATTTTACATTTTTACAACGTTCCTACGAAATCCTGAAAATGACATATGTCGATGAGAGTTTCCAGAATTGGAGAGGAAGCTTAAGCTTGTGTTGTAGACAGCAAGGCTTCATGAAAAATATTGGTCTTGAGGTAAACTCTATAAACTGTATTTACGCTAGACTGTCTGATCCATTTTCTTTCATGTTTCTGCTTGAGTAAAAATTTATTGAAATGTATGCATCGCTATAGCTTTAGACAACATATATATACTATCCAGTGATGTATATTAAAAATGAAGAAAATAAATATTATATTTAGGATACTTAACCCTTTGACTGTCAGAAAAAAACTGTTTTTGTACCAATACTGGTTTCGATGAAAGAGTAGTTGAATTCATAAGAAGACCCCTTAGGGATATTTTGGATTATCAACTCCAAATAGTCCAACGTCCTTCTTGTGAAACACTCTGATGTCGTGGATTGCCTTATTTTCAGAGCTATGTATATTTACTAGTTAATGTCAACGTCAGTCATTATATTGTAATTTTTAATTTCCATATTAAATTAAAATATGTTGGCATTGGATTCGAATTCAGATATTTCAAAAATTCTTAGAACACAAATTTCATTGGAATCTAACATTTTTTTGCACTTTCGACTGTCATATTGTGTTCGATATTTTGATTTTATCTGTTATCTTTCTAATAAAGTCTCTTTTTTCTAAAATATAAAAATAATATTTTACTTTTTTATAAAATAAAAAATTATGACACAATAATATCATTCGCAAAAATTAACACTCACTTCTAATTACATTAGCTTCGTGTTTTCACAAATTAGGGGGATTCCTTGAATACAATTTGATATAAGATCTCTCGAGAGGCTCTTCTGAATAAAGCATAAAGTCTGTAATAGTACTTCGTACATTCACTTCAATCAGAATACTTAATGCTCTCGTAAATGTTCACGTGAAAATTTAGCTCTGCACATTTTCCGATAAAAATGTCATTACTGATACACGTAGGAAAGACTAGGTATAGCAATTCTAGACAAATATGTTCGACAGTATATGCAAACGAATCGTTAGAAAAAAAATGGTCCATCTTCGAACATTCTAAATATGTATCCATATTTGGTAAACATGGTTATTCAGGACTATTACAGATGATTTGATTTTTTACTATTAAAGATGATTTTACTACAGGAATTTATGGAAATCGAATGAGCAGAACCATTTTCAGATGATGGAATAGTTTTGAATAACCCTGTATATTAGTATAGTCAGTTATTTGGGACTAAATAATGTACTGAGTTTAGGCCGTCAATTACTGGCGCACAAAACGATAGTGGCAGTCCGATTATTATCAGTCAAGGTACACGGGGTGTAAATCAATACTAATCCCTGCAAGTAAGTTAAGTCTATTTAAGGGACTATACTAGAGTCATAAAATTTGGTATCCTAGGACAGTTTTCGTACAAAATTGATTCAAGTTGTGTCTATGTTAATAGACTGAGGGATTTAACCATAAATCAGTCTAGAACGACACATGAATATGGAGTTATTTAAGAATGATGTCCTATGGCTCCATAATAAGTACATAATAAAAGCAAAATAATATTCGTGAAATATAAATACAAGTTTCATTCTTTAATTTCATCTGATCGAAGTTGCAATAATTACTGATTAAAAATGCTTATTGTGAAACTACTTGCAATGCACATAAGGTGTTGCTAAGGAAATTTAGTTCTATAAGTTACTGGTTATGGCGGATGTTCTTACTCGGCGATGTAACTGAATATCATTTGCTGTACATTTTTGCTATGTGTAAATCTGTGCTTGGAGTTATTCTATTATCGAGATAACTATAACCATTATCTTTTATACTTCAGTTATATGAAACATTTCATTTATTTATAAGAATACAGTTAATTAAAATCTTATTGAACGTATAAGCTATATTGGATCAGTCAACCGAGTATTGATCCGGTTTGATGTGTTTGCTGCGATGCTAAACATATATGAAATAGAAATCGGTTAAGGACACCGACGATAATCAGTCAGCTTGATTTTCTTTAATGTTACAGCAAATATGCTTTGTACATAAAGTCTTTTATCAGCAATACAGATGAACACACAATCTATAATAGGTAAAGTATAAAGTTTTGATCTACCTCTATGAAACTGGTATACTTTTATGAGGGGTATAATAAACAGAGTTATCGTAGTATGTACTCGTATTCATCTCAATGAGCTGTTACCCATAATAGTGTATTACACTTGGAAAGATGTTCTTAGGAGTTTGAGAAACGAGATGGTTACTTTACTCAAAAACAGTAAAAACATGGATTCGTTAAAGTAGTAATAAACGTAATAGAATATTCAAGCATATTACTCTTAATTTTTAATTGCAATAATGATAAAAGCTTGAAAAACCTAAAGTAAGTACAAGAGTACGTATACAGGTTGTCATTTCTGATTGAAACTCAGTACTCTGGGATAGCAGTAATGTGATCTTACGCTTAAGTCTTAAGGCGATAAATTTATTTAAGAATTACAACCGGTACTTCAAAAGAGTTTTTCTAGCGCTCTGGACATATCTGTTGAGGATCTGTGTTATCGTTGTAACAAAAAGTTCGTGATTTTTTTTTTTTTTTTAGAATGAGAAGCAAAAAGAAAAATGTTGAAAAATTCTGTAAGGACGTTTTACCGTTGCGTGTTAATCAAACGAGATTCGCTAATTTAATAGTACAATACCGCTTGAAATTACCTTTTTTTGTATGGAATATGACATAAATGTTTTTCAGTTACAATAGTAATGTATGAGTAAGCTCGTTCTTTATTTATGGTTACTAAATCATGAAAATTCGATTTTGCGTGAAGCGTCCTCGAATGAACAGATCCGACAGGTATTTTATAAAATATTTAATTTTTCTTGAAAATTTGGTGTTGAACATTTTTTTAATTTTCCAGTTTATTGATTGGCAATCGACGAGAACAAGTAACTGAAGAAAAGAAAGAGTAAGCGGGGAACATAGAAGTGATTTACGTTATTTGTGAAAGTTTTTACTTTTAACTATGAATAGCATGTAATAACGAGAAAAGTTGCTATCATTCTATAAGCTTATTTTACTTGTTCCTGATGCAAGATTTGCATGAAAACCCCAGGGTACCATTTCCAGCTTGTTATACTGATGACGTGCCGATTGGTTGCCATCTCGCGGTCGCTGCCAACATTATTCGAACAAGCGACCGTTTGGGAAGATGAGCATGAGGAAATATGTATTTCGGCAAGATGATAAATCAAGTATCTGAACTTTTAGGAAAATGTACGTTTGGTAATATGAACGTTCAGGAACTTGTTCTTTGGATAATATGACGGTGCGAGAAACTGATAGGGACCCGGAATGGTTAAACTTTTATTAAATATAAAATTATTAATTTTTAGACAACGGGCGGGTTTTGTCCAACTTTTACACTTCTTGCTTTAGAACGTTAAAACATATGTTTCTTACATTATGTATTGTAGGAAAACGATGAGACTGATGTGAAACAAAAAAATTGGCTTTCCCGTTCAATCTGATAACAAAAATAGAAATTTTTCATAAAACACTTGTATTATTGTTACAAATATACGATACGCATTAAAACTCTTGATATTTGTGATTACTTTTTATATTATCTTCATAACTTGTGTCTGAATTTTTTATAAAAGCAAATTCAATAAGACAATAACTAACTTAAACATACTTTAAGTTCTTCTATACAAGCATAAGCCAAAAGTCGACTTCCCGTTACCCAAATGTTAATCACTATATTTCAATGCTACAGTAGCAAATTTCAATATCAATCCCACTTTTTGATATAAAATTTTAAGGAAATAGAAAATATGCTATACTGGATCACCAACCGCTAATGTTGTTTTCCTATAAATTATATATGTATAGAATTTATATTAATTTTACTATTGCATCTTGATTTTAGTCCTCGGTCTGTACAACGTTTCTGCGTTTCATCGATGTACGAGAAATTTCTTGAATTTGACAGTATCACAGCGATAATTGTGAACATAGCGACTTTTGTACACTAGAAACAAAACAAGGTATGCTTCTTGCTCAGCTTGGAGCTGATCGCAAACCTACTACTTAAAGAGTTTAGAGTGTACCCAGGGCAAGTGTAATAACAGCTCTCATAATTCCGTAGCATGCAACAGACAGTTTCACGTGCACCTGACAAAGTTTGCAATCATTGTTATGACGAGTATAGAAATTTGTTAGAGAGCGCCCTAATATGAGGAAGGCTAGAGGTCAAGTAAGGCATCCTCAGGTACGTTTTCCTAATGCTGCCTTGATTTACTAACGAGAATATTTGGCCGGGCTCTCATTCAGATTGCATTGAGGCGTATTATTATATCCGACATATATATATTATTATATATTATTATTATCCGACACAATTAAGAAACTTGATAAAGTTTTATGCGGAACGCTTATTTGCGCAAGCTTGGACACCGAAGGATTTTTCGGCTTAACATTATTTTTTAAATATTAATCTTTTTTGACGAAAATATTTTATTTCACTAATTTTTGTTATTCATTAAAATCAAATATCAAACTTCATTATAATTGCTGGCAATATTCATTTTATAAATGTTGGTATATTGTACTAAGTTCCTGAAGAAATTCGAAAAAAACGTACTATTTTCATATATGCAAATATTGATGGTTAAAATTCTTAATCGAATTAAATTTTACAAATTCGGTTGATGGCAAAGTGGGTAGAGTGTTATACTCTACATTTAATGTTCCGAAAATCGCAGGTTCAAGTCCCGTTCGTAGATTCACAGATAGAGATGTGTGTTTATTATAAACCTTTTTTTTTATTTACTTTTAATTATACAACTACACCATGACATCTTTCATATCTTAGATGTATTTTAACGAATATTAACAATCTAATTAATTTTAATGAAGTTCCTAAGTATAATATTGTAATGATAAGGAAGCCTCATAAGGGACACATCTATCCACCTTAGTATGGCTTTTGCTGCTTAAGCGTTACAGCCCTGATCGGGTGCTTATCGGGTGTCTCGCCTGATGAGTACTAGGGAAATTTGATCCTGCCCCGCTCGCAGCCCTGACTAAATTTTTACAAGGGTAGTGCTTTGCCCCGTGTCTGCTAAGCTCAAGAAATTTCTCATACGACAATACATGAATAGAATAGAAAATTAATAGATGCCGAGAAATAGTGTAAATTTTATATGTATGTATGCATGGATATTTGACATAAAAATTTGGGTCTATGTACATTACATTTCCTATCTTTTAAAATATGTTGACTAAAAAGTGTATTATATTTTTCACTGCAACATTCAATTGTAATACACAATTAATAATTTTGTGTTCAATAAACTTCTAACCGTTCCTACCTATAGATTTTTATATAGTATGTGATTACATACACATTATCTATATGTAATTTTGACGTACAAAAATATATTTGGTAGACAAGCGCTAGGCGCAATGTATACCTGCTTCTTATTTCACGAAATATATTTTCTCCCATACTAAATCAATACTAACTTCATCCAGAATGTATCCGTCGAATGAGCGAAACATCTCTGATACTAAAATATAGGCGACCAATATACTGTGTATACACTTTTGCAACACCAAATAGTGCCTTTTAAATACTGTAATAAAACTAGAACCATACTTTCTTTTTTTCTCGAATGAGTACTTTGTCTGCCATATATCATAAATTTATATCTTCATCTAAAATAAAGGATAGCGATAGAACATACTATACACCGAATGTATAAGTGAAAGGTCATCAATCAGAAGTCGTCGACTTTCTACAATAAAATTAACGTTTAACCTTGTATTTCGTGACACTAGATATATTTACAGACTTAATAAGGTTTCCTAGCTAAGAAAGTTCTTTGTTCTATTATATCTATACCGCAAAACCCACAACCTTTCTTACGAGAACGTAACCCAGGACTCATGTTTGTTTTCTTAAGGAAAAATATAATGTGCCCCCGGCTGATAAACGGGGGATGAGTTTCGCAATAAAGTCTGAAAAGTGGGCTATACCTTGCAGAGTTTTATCTCGTGGAAAAGATGGTATCTAGGCACAGCGCTAACCCGTGCAACAATATTGTGCAGGAAACTCTAGCTAAAAACAGTCTTAACCAAACGTGACACGTAAAAGCTTTCACGCGCCTAATAGATGGGTATGTACTATCCCGCCAACAATAAAGCCACATTTGCGTACATATGTTCTACCACCATCGATAATCGAAAAGAGTGTGACGTGTATATATTAAAGCTTCGTACATTGTTTCGCAATGGGTTTCTATCGATATAGAAACTTTCGTGGACTCTCGACAACCTCACGTTGCAATCTGGAATTGCAATGTATAGTAAACATCGGAGAACCTCAGATAAACTATCGTACGTAGAAACATCTTCGATCGTCGGGGATTAAATTGCTCGTATAATCGATTAGTAGATGTAGATAGTTCTCGTTATAGTTATTGGTTCTCCCCAGTTTCAATGCATTAGAATTAGACATGGAAATTTACAAATTTCGAGTAATTACTTTTGAGCTTTGACGAATTTTCGCTGTCAAATCTTTCAGTTAAATCGGAGACTGACCGAAACCGCCATTGTTGGATTGAATTTCAATGCCTATACGAAGTAGGTAACCTGTTATCTATTTGATACCTCGCAGAGGGTTACATTAAAGGTTTAGAGTACACAGAGTGTTCTGAACCGTGTTCAACTCGTGTTACATGTATTAAATAAATATTACGAATTTGTTTTATACTCCTAATGGCTAAGAATAAAATAGCGAAAATTTGCACTCCGCGAAGAGTGACGTCATCGTTTTATGAGATCTCACGGGATGATTTAATGTCCACTTTATCAGGAAATAGAGAAGAGGAAGTTGACCAGCAAAATTGGATGGCGAATTGCACGTAAAATGCAGCGTTGCTAATCCTGGGTCAATATTTGTCTCAATTCCGCACCGTGCGCTAATAATTTTTCTAGAAAGAGCTACGTCCGATATCATTTTTATTGATTTCTATATACATTTCATAAATCTTCTCTGTTTCGTTGCAGTTTTATTCTATGACGTGTGAACTGATGATGAATGGAATAGCTGATTTATACTTAATTTGCTAAAGGATGTGCTTGTTAAAATACGATAAAAGGAATGCCATTATGACTGTACTGAAAATATTGGGGATGCAAAGCGTGTTCAGTTGCAGGTTAAGCTTCAATGTGTAGCCCAGTAACAATGCGATGCGTAACTACCTAATTATGAATGTAAACACATGTGAAAACTGTACGAATTTATTGGGCACATTTGAACCTCCCGGAATATACGAATCGCATATATGTTACTGATATGATAATAAATTAAGCATGTAAAATGGAAAATTGGTGATACGGAAAGTTTCGTTATTTTATGAGATCAAAAATAATAATTTCTGAAAATATGCCACGAATATTTAAACAAAGAAAAAACATTGTCCTGACACAGCAGAAACGCCATGCAATGAGTTGTAGCTAAATGTACTGTGGAGGTAGCAGAAGTACACTGTACTAAAATTACTATCTATTTGATTTGTGCAGAGAATGTTAGTAAATTTATATTTCAGATAGACCGCGCGTACTATAATGAAATTATGTAAAAGAAACATTGATTTCCACTTTACTCGATTTCAGCTTAGTTTTTCTATAAAGATTTTTTCTCTTTACGCTACTGATAGACTTATCTTTAATTTAAACTTTATAGTAGTTTTATGTTTATTATTTTGTTGAACCTAATGATGAAGAAGCATCATCGGTTTAGCAGAAGCGGTCACTACGTGTTTTCTATTATACATTGAGTCGAAAAAGAAAACCAAGTGATTGCATAAATTCGTGTTAGCGCATATTTAAGTACCAACAAAGCTTAAAGGATTTCTAGAATGACATTATCGAAATGGCTACAGCAGCCACTTCAAAATGGAACAGGCACAGGAAGGAGCGTGAATTTGATATATCTTCAACGAAATAAGGGAGAAATATGGAATTAAGAATATCAAATTGTTTATCAAGCAGACTATCTCATTTTATTTGGTCATTTCTTTTAATGGTTTTTCATTTGGTTTCGTTTTTCATACTCGCTCCGTATGAATTTAAATTGTTTGGATATCTGAAATGATGAAAAAAAAGTCTCGAGTATTGAAGCATTTCTATAGGTGTCTGTACCAATCGGTTGCAATGCATTGTCACTAGCAGCGAAAAGAAAAAGATAAATTAACCACAAGTAAACATTCGTCGTTATAAATTGTTTCTGGGATTCAATTTTTCAAATTCCTCCTTAAAAAAAATACTATTTTCATATTATCTGCATTGAAACAGCGAGTTTCAATGCCTGTAATATGGAATGAATGAATGAGTTCTGCCTAGGACAGAAAACGTCTACTTTCTGCCCGCTAAATTAGTTGCTGACGTCATTTCATTCCTGTCAGAATCGCATTTGTTTATTTTTTTGCTGCGGGATCGTTCTAAAATTGTCTCGTTTCGACTGACTCCAGACATTAAAACTCCCAGTTTCAATGCAGCTAATATGAAAAATATAGTGTGTGACACGGGATAAAACACGCTTTCAGACTTCGGGTGATGTCAGCCCTCGCCTATGGCTCGGGCAGTCAACTTCACCCTAGTCTGAAATCGTCTTGTTTCATCCCTTGTCACGCAATATACTATTTACTCGACAGGCAAGAAATATATGAGCATGGTAGCGGTATCGATGGAGAGTCGAATTTAGTTTTTGGCAAATCTATCAATCCAAGGAACGGCTAAAATAATTATCCAAAGGGCAGAAACAACCTATTACACGCAATTAATCTCGCTTCCACACGAGAGCCTGGGTTATCGAGTAAATTGATGAACTCTTCCTACAACTGCCTGTATCTACGGAAACGTAACTCGCAATCGGTTCGAGAAATAACGAGAACGGAATAAGCGATGAACAATCAAGGGAGGAAGTTGGGCATTCGTTACAAGTAAACGAGCTGAACGCGCACCTTTAAGGTTGATTCACACATTTCAGTTCCATATCCGTTCCGGTTCGTTCCGTATTCGTCTACATCAGTGCGATATGTTCATATATTTTAATACTATTCAGTACCAACACCGTTCTGACGCTACAGTGTCGTCAGTATTCAGTACCGTCGGATCGGTAAAAATATCGTCGCAAATCACTGTCCGAGTATGGTAATTGATATGGATGGTAAGTCACTGAAACGGAAACTGAAATGTGGTGACAGTTCTACTTAGATTTATGAAATAATTTTGTACGTCAGTGCACGGACGTGCTCGGTACAGATACGGGACTAAAATGTATGAATCGGCCTTTGATGTAGGTACATTTGTTCATTGTACCAGCTGCTGACAAATAAGGAACAAAATTGAGTCAATGCTTAATTCATGGACTAGAATTATATTGCGCTGTCATTTTCAGGTTCTATTTATATACTACGTTATGCATGCTTTTGTGCACACATAAGCTAAACTATTTCGCATGTTGAAACGATTTGTTGTTGTAAGACGATTTGTCATGAAATCAACTGCTGGAAAGGGTAAGCTCTGCTTTTTGTTCCGACAGATAGGAATCTCTAGTAGAGTTCGTTCAGGGTAAGAACGATATTATGTAGGACGGACCTTTAACAAGGGATTCTATTGATTCTGGCAAAGGTGTAGCTTGACAGTTTGTCTGGAAGGAACTTCATTTTATTGACATATATCGAAACGTTTGCACATGGGTGTGCTCTGCAAACTATACTCTCTGCTCACACGTGCACATAGACACACATGAACATTTCACACATCCTCATCCAACTTATCGTCCCTATCAATATTATCCACGTATTTCGTAATTGGATATTAGACTATGATTATTTGCTAACCTTCGAATGGAAGATTTTGCTTGCTCAAGTCTGCAATATCTTTACTTACTGGATTAGTGACAGATCTTAAGTAACATCCGAATGCGATATTAAAATAAATTATATTTCATTATTTGTATCATTTCATTTAAATGCAGACAAGTACAGGTTTCGAAACCTACTTATTAGATGTATTATGATAATTTTATTTGTCTGAGAAATGTGGATATAATTTTACGAATTTTACTACGAAGAAACAACTAAATGCGAATTTGTATTTAATGATTGTGGCCATATTTTTTAGGATATTTATTTTACAAACAGAATATAATTGCCAACCCACGTTTTCTCATATAAATCAATTGACAAGATAAGACAAAAAACAAAAACGTTTCAAAATTATCTTGTTTACAGACTCACTCATCATTCACATACTTCTACACATTCATATGATTCATACATATACATCATACAAGCATTATTCTAAATTATTTATTTTGTCATTATCAAAATTTTCCTGGGCTACACACATTCCGTTAGCCAATAAATTTTCAGCTAATCAGCCCAATAATTTTTTCTCAAAAGCTGATAATGTCTGCTCAATATTTTTTACCGTCGAGACAATAGTTCAAGACGATAGAGAAAAGCCTTTATACCTGATTAAACCAAAATTACGTCAATAAAGCTGGAACTGCCACAATGAAAAATCGAAATAAAATCTATTGCAAAATTATGAACTGTTTAAGAGTTAATTAAGTGTCTTAATTAAAATTTTGAAGCCCCAGCCCTTTTAGTCATATTCTGTGACGGTGCTAGTTCAAAAAACAGTTGGAACCACCACAACATAAAAAAAATATGAAACAAATAAAGTATAGCGTTTAAGAGCTAATTAATTGCTTCAAAAATATGGAATTGCTAGATTTGGAACTCACCTCATTACAGTAAAAAACTAACCCCTCGCTCTAGCCACAAGAGAGAAGTACCTTCCCACGTGGACAGTATGGTGTTTATACAAATTTTGATCTGCCATTTTGAAAAACCATAGAATATCAATTTTCATAAAAATCCGACCTTTTTTCGATTTCAATACGCTGTTTTGGATCCGCCATATTGAATTTTGAAAATTTAATGTCATATTTGGGTTCAGCGAACTCAAAAACCTTGATACTAAAATTAGCACGTCAATCTAAGCAACTTTTTTTTTCACACATTGGTGGCATTGGTGGTGTCTCATTTTCGCCACACTACGAAAGGCTTGAAGTACATTCCAAGTGTCAAAATACTAAAATGTTCATGCAGAAAGGTAATTTTCTCTTGTGATTGGCGCATAAGGGGGTTGTTTCTTGACCAAAGGGGTGGGTTCTAAATTTAACTACTGCGTATCATAGGAGTTCTTAAATCCTAGAATAGATTTCAAGTGCTAAAACACCTTAATATCCACGTGGGAAGGTACTTATCTGTTATGGCCAGAGCCTTGGGGGGTTGGTTTTTGACTAAGGGGGTGAGTTCCAAATCTAGCGGTTCCATATTTTTGAAGCACTTAATTAGCTCTGAAATCCTATACTTTATTCGTTTGTATTTATGTTGCGGTGGTTTCAACTCTTTTTTGAGCTACCGCCGTCACAGGATATGACTATAAGGGCTGGAGCTCTAAAATTTTAATTAAGACATTTAATTAGCTCCTGAATAGCTTCTAATTTTGCAATAGATTTTATTTCGATTTTCCATTGTGACGATTCCAGCTTTGAACCAGCTAATTGACGTAAAGAATCCTAGCCATTACTTTCCTACTGTTTATCTATTCTCAGTCGATATACCTATAGTGTTCTACAATATTTTAATAAATTTGCAGTTGATTACTTGACCAAGAAGGTAAAGTGCACTCATGTAATTATGAGTTGAACCTTAATACCCCTTGTGGAGCTTCTCTCGACGCAGATTGAGTTAATTCAAGCCATTAGACAGTAAAAGATAAGGTCACTTAGCTATGTTCTACTAGTAAGTGACACTGATCAAAAGTAACCAACAATGAGGTACTATTGCTTTTGGCTTTGCTACATGAACGCGAATTCGCATACTTTTTTCTGACTAGGCGTCTAAAAACAGCCGCAATACGAATTATAACAATTGAATTCGTTTTTGCTTGCTACTACCTGTTAAATAACTACGTGTTATTTCATTAATGAGATAACTAACCAAGCTAGGCATTTGTCACCCACTGGTACCTCGTCAACTATTCTTGTTTATCGTGGCGAATTCACGTCCTCGCTCTGCAGATGTCATTCGGTAAAATGTTTCGTAAGTTTATGTCTGTCATAATACTGATAGACTATAGTATGGTAAACACATTTTCATATAACAATTGTATATCTATAAATCTTTCTACGAGTTTGATTTGTTTTTTGACAAATCAAAAACAATGAAGTCTCTAACAAGCCACACGTGGCTCTGCATAGAATTTTTCTTACAAAGTATGCACGTGCATGGTTTTGCACTGAATTATATTTTATTTTTCTATTTTAACATATATTTCCGTAATTTCATGGAACTCCACGTATGATTTATTAAATATAGCATTGTTTCCAAACTGTCAAAAAAACACATTTAACTCCTGGACCAACTATATATATGATTCGAATTGGTTGGATGGAATCCACTGAATTTTCTTCATGATTCATTTCAAAAGGTAGGTTAAAAAAGAATTAAATCTCGTTTACGTGATTTTATTTTACTGATGTGGTTAATTAAAGCGTGTCAGTTAGCTAGTAGTGTAATTAACGTGAACGATATACGTATCTGAAGCTCTATGAATAATCACCGTTAATTAACAGTATTGCGACGAGTAATCTGGTTATTCCTGTAGAACCATTCCCATGAGCTAGATTCGACGAATACTCAGGGCACGATTCTTTTGTTTTGCACTGATGGTGTCGCTGTGTTCTGCATATAATGAAAATTCCTCTTGTTCAATAGGCACAAATCACATTTCAGCAACATTACTCAGTGCCTAACTATTTCACAGGAGTAATGTCTGTAATAGATATATGCATCGTTTGTCTTCTATTAACATGGACTTCGTATGTGGTGTTCGCATAACCGCAGGCATCTGTTATGTTAGGACCTCTGGTTTACCGAAGCAATTCATTGATAATATGTTTCGAAACGCTTGACTTGAAGATTCATATATAATCGGTCAAGATAAATCAGGATGATTGCAGAATATTGTATAACGAGGTCAAAGGAACAAAATAATTAACGATGAAAAGCAAAAGAAAGTACAGTAACATATTGTATTCAACACCACACAAGGTATGTTACTTTTCAACAGCTGTTACACAGACTCTTTTTACTTGAGGTGGTATTACAGAAAAATGGATAAATAATGAGATAGAATTAAATTGCAACTTTAACAAGTAATTTTGTGCATCGTACGTTAAGATTCAGTTACTTCATGCGTACACATACATATATGCAGCGAGAAAATCTTTATAATAATTATTTTTGTTTAGTTTTAATTAAATGACGACAGTATTAACTCAGCCAATTTCTTTATACGGCAATAAATCTCGGTTAATTTGACTCAAAATTGAAAAAATTCTATTATTTAAAAATTACAGTCCTAAAAGAATACATGTATTTTTTGACATATCTTTTTTCATCAAGTTACGACGCTTAATAAATTTACATGGACCCGAAACACATTTGTTGTTATGTAAAGAAATTTGGTTAACCAACAATCTAAAGAATTGTTTAACAAGAATGAATAATGATTTTAAAATATCGTCTGTGTTCCTTCATCAACGTTCCGTGTATCTATGCACCCTTACAATAACAGAACAAACTTAAAAGGTTCACAGTATCACTAGAAGATGTGCCTCTTTTGCAAAGAGTGATTATATTAATATTACTCATGTGTGCAATTAAGAGCTATTTTGAAAGCAAGACGGGCAGCTTAATATCTAAGGTTTTAAAAACCTTTAATTACATTTGAAAGAGCTAGAGAAACATTGCGTTAACAATTATATGAAGTCTTTAAAAGGTATTCATCCGAATAATGAGATTGAATCGCGTAAATATAAACCATGAAAATAATTCTATTCTAAGAAAGAGCAAGAAGTAAAATGATAAAATTCCTCTTGAAATACTATTTTTGTACGTTGATTGAACACATTTTGTATTTTTCATCCGTATCTTTCCTAACATATCTCCGCTTATATAGTACATTAATTGATCCCCCATAAGCACACTTTCGTGTTTTAATTTATAACAATTCAATGAATATGTAATAATTAATAAAACGTTAGGAGATACGAGTACTACTTGGCAGGTCCGTGCCAAAAATTTCACAGTACTAACTTCGGGCACAGACCTGTCAAGTAGTACTCGATAAGGAATCTCCTAACGTTTTATTAATTAATAAATGACTATTAAATCATAATTAAATATAAGAATCAGTAGTAACACAAAAGAGTAGCGAAGATGTTACAGGAAATTTTGAAAATACAATTAAAATTATGAGCTAGTGCTAGGCCTTATAATACGCAGACACGCAGTGACTTATGTACTTGGCATTATAATATGATTTCAATATATTTTCCTAGTAGAACAATAATGCATGGTGTAAATATAGGTATTTCTTTTTAAGGTGGGAAATTCATAGCATACTTACTCTAAACTCCAGTTTTGTCATATAAAATACGGTAAACTACGTCAAATGACACACATGCGCGCTGCACGCGAATGGTCGGTTCTATTTGTTATGAAGTCTAAAGGATTAATAAATTTATACTGTTTGAAAGGTAGCTTTATTTTGTACTTGGCGCGAGACTCTACCGAGTCTTTAGACGTGTCAATTGTAAACCCAATTGTAAAGACGTACTAGGTCAGAAATATATCTAATCTACATATAAGGCGGCCCTCGAAAAGATACTGATCTTGCATATCAGCTATAAATATGGTCAAAAAATATTTTAATCTAGAAATTTAACGTCCGTCGATTACGATATACAATTAAACGTACACATACGTTTTCGTGAACCAGTACTCTTCTTAGTTCATTTAATTCTTGCTATGGGGGTTATGTTCGCGTTTAACCTGTATATATTAGTTTTATACGTTCCAAGTTTAAAACAAAGTTAAGAACAAAATGACGTATTTTACCTGGTTACTTTGATCGTAATGGAATCCGTGAGGATAATATGATTAATTCTCAAAGAAGAAGAAGCAAGCTTGATATCTCATTTAGTCTATTTCGTGAACTGGTTTTCCATTTACCTAGCCTTATCAAAGGCATTTGGATTACCGTGTTAGCCGAGTCGCGCGAAGAATGATTTTTTCAATATTCAAAAGCATGACTGGGCGATGTTAACATCCGGATAACTCATTTACCGTGTCGTTTATTGTAGTCTGTTTTGAGGGAACCAGATCGTACCACCTGTTAAGTAAAAGCAGCTGGTATCTGAACGAACGTGTCATAGCTGAAAGGAAAATTATGTTAAATTATTTTTGAATGGCCTAAAGCTCATTAGATAAGAATAGTACTGGAGAAAGATTTACCATATGGTGTATAGCTTTAGGTTCGGTTTCCGCTGGGCACGGATGAATCATTTAATTTATTTATAATGATATTAAAAAGGGGTTATATAATATCAGTCATTTAATTTAATCATAGTTATTATAACTTGACTTGATAGTTATTTGTTATTCAAATGTTTAGTTAGATAGTTAGTTAGCAAATAGTTAGTTGTTGTTCAAATATATTCTTGTTACCTGTAATACTAGTTAGATGTACAGGCAAGTTTATGATGTAATGATGTAATAATATGTACAAAAGAACATTTATACACGCAAGTAATCTTCATAATTTTAAAGAAAATAACAATGGATAATTAAAATAATCAGTGACATACAGGCGATTCCCGCTATAGCGTAATAATAATGAGGAAATCAATTAATCCTGTAATCCGTTCTGGTTTCGGTATTCGTTATCGGTGAGTTTTATAATACCTATTCTCGTACTTATATTGATAATGTAACCGACAACTAGATGTAGTTTTGTACACTATAGTCGGTCCACGAGTTTAATGTTTTTTGGACAGTTCACAATAAATGCAATGCATAGAAAATCACATGTAGTTTTCTATACAATGACGTAAATATATGCTAAAATAACAAAAGTACGCTACTAGTAGTATAGCATAGATGTTCTATCAAAGTGTAATTACGAGTCATTAATTATAGTATAAAGTGTTCTGATAATTCGAAAGGTTAGTATTCCGCAGAGAGAAGTTAGCCGTTCTTAAGTTATCTCATTTCCTCCAACTTCTCTTCCGGGGACTCAATATAAGGAGATGTTGAAACTGAAAGTCCTAACAAGCGAACTCGGTTCGAAGAGAATTGTGAAAATCTTGCGGAAATCGATGAAACGTTATAACATGTAATTTCTTGGAGATCCTTTTTCGACCTTCCGTCATTCGTGAACCTGTCACTGTTTGCTATGTACGTACTAATACGTACAGAATAAATGTGCAATTAAAACTTACGATGAGCAATACAGATGGCGCAGATAGAATATATGTACGTACATTTCCATACGTGATTACTAAGGTATAGCCGACTTGTACGCACAGAGCGAATACTAAGCTTAAATCGGTGTTCTTAGCTTATGATTCTGTCACTTTTCTGTAGTCGTCCGTGCTCATCTTCTCCTTCGATACTAATGTTTTAATTCCTATTCCATCACATCGTGACGTGTGAAAAGCACTTGCGAACTTCAAAGTTTCTCTCATTCGTGCGCCTCAGTATTGGGGTTGTTTGATCACTGAAATGAAAGGAGACTTTTGGGAAATCGTCAGCTGCAACCATTATATATGGGAGCATGATGAAATTTGCCGATTAACTTTTGAGTGATGACTCAGGTACGAATGAACAAGGATAATCCTCATCTGTAGTTGGGCCAGATAAGGGCATAAGAGGGCTTCCATGACAGTGGCGCTACAAATAATAAATAGCGAAGCCTTGATATGGCCATATTCAGGATATTATAGTTACAACCTAAAAAATTTTAATACAACCCTTAGTTACCGCAACGAATACAGATTTCATTTAAAGAATCTAAATTGCTGCTAGTCATATAAATACATACATTTTTTATCATGCTACTCCCATTCGTAGTTTCTTGCTGCCCTAATAGGAGTACCTTTTTCGAGATGCTACCTTCTCGTTAGGTTAGGTTTAGGTAAGATTAACAACTTTGGTCCTAGCTAGGCCTTTATGACGTAATCATGTTTGTACAGAGGGCACTCTAATTGTCAAAAACATATAGTTTATTTAAATTTTCTCAATAAACGAAATATATTTTGTAGATAAATGAAATATAATGGAAAAATTTATTCTAAAAGAACATTAATGTACCAATATAATGAACGTTGAATAACGATGATTTAAAATTACTAATTAGATAAAGCAGAAAAGAATCAATCCCGTAATTACTTAATTACTAAAAACACGTCTAGATAATCTAGATAATTAGCAGCAGTGCAACCTTTCATATTGAACATTATGAAAATTATGTGGGAAATGAAGTGAGATAATGGGCAATAACGTGCAATATACTTCAAGCTGCAAAACATACACTTATCATCAAAAACGTCTCTTGAAACTAATGCAGCTCAGTATAAAATTCATGAAAAATATAACTGACTAATAAGGAAAAAATAACGATTAACTGTTTAGGGGTGCGATAATATTGCCTGGCAAGGAACCAATAAAGTTTGTTCAATTTGGCGGTCATGTGAAATGCATTACAAACCGGATAGGGCGTTGCTCTGCTTCCTGATCGGTGCCCTATTGGGAATTAAGGAAATTTTATCGGGTAGTAAATTATGCACTATTTATATTTCTACCCCGAAATCTCGTGAAAATCGTCGCTTTTGATGTATCAAGGAATCCGAACCTGAGCCATGGGCTTCAAGTGGCTATAAAGTATCTGTCTGTTGGAAGCTTCTTAAGAAGCCATAAAGATTCGCTGGAGGGAGGGCTTTTCATCGTCGTTGAAAAATTGGCTGAGCTTTCTTTTTGTCCAACGAATGACGTCGGTTAATCAAGGGATAAGGATTTAAGTAGCTGGGCAAAGGACGTATATTGTTACTAGGGACATATCGAATTTGTTTACGTCACGTTTACACTGATTATGCGACCTAATATACATGCACCCAAAAACAACTTTTCATCTGTGTGTAAACGCTTGCTTTATTTAATTGGGTTCTTATGTGGGCTGCGATAACATCCAGTAAATCGTTGTCCGTCGTAGCTCCTGATGAAAATTGCTTGAACGTCATGATATTGTACTAGAATGTTAATTAATTGTGTAATTAGCTGTGCTCTCAATCAGAATTCGCTAGGGACGGTTCAAATTAGACCACCAAACGTCTTGCTATACAGTTCCGTAAATTGGTTTTGTTGTTTGGGAAATACAATAATATCGTGACGAATGATTAAATTTCGCTCTCTACTTCTTCCCGCTTTTGCTTATAATTTATATCAGGAAAGTTTATCCATTGACCCTAATAAACCATCTTCAAATCAACTATTTCAACTCTGTTGATAATCCTGTCAAATATATTAAATCGTAGTAGCTCTCAAGAAATGTTTTTGAATACGTCAGATCGTTAACCAGTTATCCTGAAACAACGTACTACGCACCTAGTAGCGTGGATGATTATATGCATTTGCTACGTACAGTTTGTATAAAATGATAATAGAATTCCTTTTGAGTGCCATAATCCGCTGCGCAATTATGTGGATGGGTTGGTTTCGCGCAGCCGTCAATGAATTGCCAGCGCAAGTGGTTAAGCATCTATCCACTATTACACACTGTGGATGTTAAATTTAATCCAATCTTATGATGCGGTTAAAACCACTAATGCTGAACTGTGGTCTTTTGGTCTAGCCTTTAATGGCAGATTGCATTAAGTGTCGGGAACGTTAATCAGGAAGTAGAAGTTCAAACGGGAATAGTGGTCTCTGATAGTTGATTTTCAAGGCTACGATTCTGTTGTATTACTTACAGAAGTCATTCAAAAAATCATTGTTTGTGTCTCCAGTAATGATCATTTTAAGGAATTGACCAATAAATATGACACCCATGTTCCATAATTGAAAATCTGCAAATTACTAAACGATACTAAATGATATAACACAATAATGAATCACGTACCCGTATACTAGGGAAATTTTTCCACCAGGTGTGGACTGCATTGATGGACACTAAACGAAATACCTATAGTACGACATGGTAATTGAGATATCCGATACCTTGATTTGTCACCACGTTTGCTATATACGGAACCGTAAAATGATCGGGAATCTGTAAGGCGACTCATATGGCTACAATAGAACCGATGCTCGGTGTATTTCGAAAACGGAAAATTGGCGAAATAACGCTTTGAGCGCCGTTCGCTCTTGCACGTTCGCTTCTAATACTCATAGGAAGACTCTAGCCTAGGTTTAGCCCCTTAGCCCCTGGTTGTGGAATGGTATATGTATACCATTTCGTTAATAAGGCAGGAACATGTTACAGAATGACAAAAACAACCCCATTCCGGCCATACGCTCTAAAAATGCACTGTAAGAAACCAATCAATAAATTATTGCGGCCCCAAAAATTCCTCTAGTCGACCTCCTGGCTGACATTCGAAGAGGACATCAGACAGCGTTATAGAGGCTCAGGAGAAACGTCACCATGTGATATAGTCGGAGTAATATTTACAACCTCATAGCCTTGATCTCCAAGTGTTAACGAGTGCCGATTGTAAAGTTCAAGTAAATCTACATTTATAAATAAAACTATACCACACTTTGATACAAAAATTGGCTCGAACCCTTTACTTGAGAGGAATCCCTAGTATATTGGACTCCCTTGACTCCTCCGATTTTCGGTACTAGTGTAAACGATTCACAATAGTAAAACCCCTCAAGCGGTGAATGATGGAGCAAAATATAAAATAATGAAAACACATATCTCTGAACCCATAAGCTCATATATACAGAATAATATAATAATATACAGAATGTAGCGAGATTGTACATGTCCATTTTTATATAAAACCTATGTAGAAGTTCTATACAATTGATTTTATAGATTTTCTATGAAAATTTTTCACCTAGGGCACTTACACCATGAATAATGCCATGTGGTTCTGAAAGTCGAAACAACACTTCGCTCCACGCGGTCAGTTGTTTTTCTATGATCGTACAATTGGATCATCCATGACCTCTCTGGATTCGTTTATTTTCTTAGCTTGTTGCCCGTTCTTATGCCGAATCATATAATTTCCTTTTTCATAGTTTTTCGAGGTTACACACAGGTCTTGACGAGGCAGAAATAACATTGGACTCATTTGCTGCGTTGGTAGGTCCGTACGGTACATGCTGCGGTTGCCTGATGCTCTGGGCACCTTGTTAGCACTTTGATCGTGTATGACCTGCGTAAAGATAAATATACAAATAGATTAAATCAAATGTACCTGATTTAATCTATTTTTGTAATAGGCTCGAAATCCCATAGCATAATACTATATCGTTGTTCATATGAATTAGTATCTTCATTCGTATCGAGTAAAGTTTATTCTCGCTGCATGCGAACGAATAGTACGAAAATACACAGCTCTCTACTTTTTATATTTTGTTATGAACTTATTTTATATTTTAGAAATAAATTTATTTAATTTTTAATCAAAGTAACGTGTCTCTTCGTATAATATCTTTTGACTGAATTTACATTTATGTTTATTATTATTATTGTTATTAAGATTGGAGATTAATCGTACTTCAATTAATGTAGTTCCAATGATTATTCATCGGAGTTTAGAATTTCTCTTGGTTTCAATTAAAATTGCACGAAAATGTTGAACAAAGTTCTGTTTAAAATGCTGTGCATTGTAAAAACAATAAGTTTGACGGAAAATTGCAAACGCACGCATTCCGCCTTTGCAAGTTTTAATGTAATTTCATGCAAGGAGTGAACTTAGTGAAGGAAGATCAGGAGAGGGAGGGGAGGAGATTGGAATCGCTTTAATGTAAAACTTTTCATCAACCTTTGAAGATGTATACGTTGATGAAATTACGTTTCAGAAAGTGGTGCGTCCTGTGACATCTGCCGATGGGTACGATGGAGAATCAAGATGGTAGAGATCCTACATCAGGATAGAATTCTTGGTGAGGTGAATCAAGACACTCAATGCGGATTCGTCAATGTCAAACTGAAATCCGTAGCTACGCAATCCGCAAACCTCAAGGAAATGTCATCGTATATCAGTTTTGTTGAGTGATTTTGGCCGCGATTATTCAAACGAAAGGATTCAAGTATTCGCGAGATGAGGCCAATTTGTCTATTCGTAATTGGCTCGGCTCTAGGGCTCGTAGTATACGGGTTTGGAATATCTCAGGGAAGCACAGTGATGCGTGCCGGAAGTGGTATAAAGATTGGCACCAACGAACGCGGAACGGGTTCACGAAGCTCCCGGATTGGAACCGTTAGAGGAAATTCGGGAGTGCGGATTGGGGAGGGCAGAACTCACAATTCTACCAGGCAGAGAATTATTCCATCCACCCCAGCTCCACCGCCACCCCAACTATTCACACACGCACCGGCACCAGTCCACAACGATAATCAGAACATCACTTACCTCAAGGTAAGTTAGTTTGATGATTCTTTATATCGCAAGGTATTTGATTTTTAAATCAAGTATATCGCTACTAGATTCACGTTTCTCTATGGTAAAAATTCACTAACTTTTGCCTTACGTTAGTGACTGAAAACTGAAATTTTATTCTGCAAGCCCTCGGGCATCTAAGTTTCTCCTTTACTTTTCACATGTACATTTTCGTAGACGGTATGTTGGAAATCTTCGCAGCGACTTCTATGATATTTATTCCATTCCCACGCGAAAAGTTTCAACTATTATTTGATTTCTTATAAGACTTCTGATTTTTGTTTGTTAATAGTCCAGCAAAAGTCTTAAGCCAAAAGGTAGTCTTATATCAATTGTTTAGTCGTTTCGAAGCAAATCCAGGCTTTCACGAGAATCGATTTATGTAACAGGTGGGCATGATGGTTCCCTATAAGTCCTTTGGTGTGAGAGAATACACAAAAGCAGTGACCACAGCATTGAACAATCTGCAAAAGAGCACAAGGGGCCCCAGACTGGGATTGTTTCAGCGCTATGACATTCATGTGCGCATCGATATGATGGAGCTCACTCCAAGTCCAACGGGTAAGTCAACAGTCCATTGTTTCATTCGATCGCTATTGCAAAAAGGGATATCTATGTGTACATTGGTTGGCACGGATCTCTAAATCCCAAATTCAGGACAAAGCTCTTAACCAATGAGGTCGATATTTACAGAAAAAATCCAGTTTCGGATGAAGACAAGGCATAACTAATACATTACAAAATATCCAAGTATATTCGATTTCAAATCATTACACGCGTGAAACTAACTTTTTTGCAGTAATGAAAGCATGAGATGTTATTGCACGCTTCGTATAATCTTGCCTTATGATAAATTTTTTCTCCTGATAATGTAATTAGTTTACACACGTTTTAGCCGTGTTATTAATAGAGGTTTAACCGTTCGAGAATGTCAAAGTATTGGAAAACTATTATGGTCTATAAAATATCCTGATATGAACGTTAAATATTTATTGCCTTAGTGGAGAAGGCATGTTATGTCGCAAACTATACTAATTCTTTTTATACGTACTGTAACATGGCGTCTTGGGATAATTCGTTACCAACTCTTATGTTTAGTATGCGGGACAAGGAAAAGGACATTTTCCCTCTTTGAAGGGACACAGACTAGGGTCATATATAGGGCGTTGTTATTAAATAGAGGGGAAGCAGGCGACTGAGGTCGAAGGTCAGATCGAGAATAATACCCCACGTTGACGACGGGTATAATCGTTCTATTCGACGGTTAAAGTTGCTGAGGAAACATGGTTCCATACGCAGTGTGATCTCAATGAGTAGAGCGTCGAGAAGTTAGTTTCTAACAAAATTCCGAGGCCAGCTTCACGCAGAAACAGATGTTTAAGACGAATCAATGATAGAACGATTTCAAGAATCTTTAACCGCATTTGGAAATTTTATCTTATAGTTTTGTAAGCAACGAAGTAGATTAGAATTTGGAATGTGTAATACGAGGACTGGGACTTTTGCGTTATCTGATTCTCTTTGTGATTCCAAAAATGAGCTACGTGTGCAATTGTTTTTTGGATTGGGATTATTTGAGACTTTGCTACCCGTAAAGAAAAAATCCAAATTCTACTAGCTAAAAGAGTGGCGCGTCAACACCGAATCTATAGCGCGTTAGTAAAAGCTTTGCTAGCTAGCGGTATCTATGGCAGAAATTCGTATTTCTGTCTCTTTTATAATCTAGTTTTCCATGAATAGTTCGATGTTTGCACTAGCTTGCAGAACTTAAAATGTACGAGTTTAAATTGGGTGCTAGTTTATTCATCGAAATAAGTTGACGCGCCGTAGAAATTTACCAAGCCAGCAACCTGCACCTTCACATAACTTCCTTTTTTACCAATATGGATAACCCGAGGAAGAAGATTTTTCAACGAGCGCGAACGCAGAAACGACAAGAAAAAATTAAAGTTAAATGTATTATCTTTATTTAAAATACGTATTTTCTGCGGTTTATTTTTTTCTGTTTCAATTATTTTGTGATTTGTTTTATATTTTAGAAAATTTAATGAAATGCTTAGATTAGGAGTGAATATTATTTGTAGCGTCGTTAATCGAGCGGTGTTAAGCGTTAGTGCGTGCGACTTTCATTGATTAATCGTTAGAGTCCATGGATCGAAACCCAAAATATAAGTTGTGTAAAAAGCGTTTTCCAGGCGATAATATGATTTTTCAATATTACTGGTGATGATTGAAAGATGGTATGTGTGTATCTATTAATCCCTAATGATTTTATTTTATAATTTATGAAATTATTATTAAAAATATATACGCGTCTATATATTTTTTCATTTCGAATTACCATGCTTTTTTAATTTTAATAATAAATAAAAACCCATGAAATTTAGGACAAAGTATTTATTTACAATAAATTCTTTGTTTCCGTTTTAAAATATATGTATAATATATATATATATAGTACATTTAATTACGTTAAATCAGAGTTTTTCGTGGTGTTAGCAAATATTGCTTACAAAATATCAGAATTTATCATATCACATTCTAGCAAATTTTGCTAGCGCCTCGAAAAGCACGAAATCTATTTTAATTCTAGAGACAGCATGACATTTTCGGGTGGCCCACCCTAGTTTTCCACTAATGGTCCATTCGAAAATGTAGTACATTTTGCTAGCGCCATGAATACGCCAGAGAACATTTTCTTTCTGCACGGGTATTAGAAGCACAACTAAAGTCCAATCGAAATGCAATCGGAAATGTAAACAAAATATCCAGAATACTGGATATTTCATGATTATTTTCTTACTGCGAAACTTGGAATACGTTGCCATTTTATGTCAGCCGCAATCAGGAAATTTGGTCATATCTTGCGCGAAGTATAAGAAACTCGAGGAAGGGAAGTCAAATATCTAGAAAAGTATTCGACGTACAAAACATTCTTACAGGACAGACTCTCCATAGTTCGAATCTTATGACTAGAACAAGACAATAATAATTGAGATTTATATAGTGAAAGATTGTAAGATATTTAATGTAATCGTTTGGACCTTTCAGCTTCCTCATCTCGCCCATTCACATCGTCTTGGTACCGTTCTTTGCTAAAAAAGAATGGCTGGAAGGCAGTAATGGCAGCTGACGCTTTGGCTTTTTTTCCTACAAGTTGATATGCAATTTCAACGACTTTGTTCCCATTCACATTTTCTTCCATTTTGTAAAATTTTTATTAAGTTATGGAACAGTATTTAAATTTTAATAATCTATCTGTCATTTTTTTCTACCATAATACATTTTTAATTTAAAATCAAGAAGTTTCTTCGAGTTTCACAAAAATGAAAATTCTCGCCATACCCAAATAGTACAAATTACGGAGATGTCGTCAAGACGTCTTTAGGAAAACTTACGTTATCGGTTATGACGTCTTATAGACGTCTCATAGCTAAAAAAACGTCAAAATCTAAGATATCAGACATCCTGAAGACGTCTTGACGACATCTCCGTAATTTGTGCTATCAAGGTAATTTCTGATATCAAGAAATTTCTCACTATACTTCCTGATGTCTACATATTCCTCTCCGCTATTGTTACTTACTTGTATATCTAATTGTCGCTCATAGTAATTTGGGAGATCTATGTACTTTTTTCTATTGCTGGTACATGCAGATGTTCGGTACTGCATATTTTCAATGGTATATAATAGGTTGTTTCAATGGCAATATGCAGGTTATGTTTATTGGATATGGGTGTACAAGTGAATATAAAACGCAGTGGATATATTATAACTTTAGCTCTTTATTAATTACGCACAAGCAAGGACCGTCTGTACCCTTTGGATCTCTGCAGGAGGCTGAATGCTGGTCACAAAGACCAAAAGCACTTTGTCATCTAAAGACAAAAAGTTCTGTGTTCTTTCTCCGTATGAAATCATTATTTATGTTTATGTTACTTCTCCAGCACTCTCTGCGTCGATTTGTTTTTGAACTCATAATCTCGATAAAATAATTTTTGGTATATTAAAATTAAATAATCCAACAATGTTCGAAAAGCATGAATTGAAAGGTAGACAAAAGGCGCGGTCGGTAAAACAGTTATTTTCGTGTATATAGATGATGGTATAGACGGCTTTGGGTGACGTCATCACCCCGTGCGATTGATGCTGGGTTCACGGAACCATTCTATTAATTTGGTCTTTGTCAACTAAACAATTCGGTTGCATTCTATGTGAAATTTGTATATTTAGTTCAGGAACCGTTGGTTCGATATAATTTCATGTTTTGTTTAATAAATTAGGTCAGTTTATGGTTCCGTCTTTTATTTTGGAATTTTAGTATATTAGTGAATCTCCCCAATTTCTTGAATTTTTGCAGATCGTTGTCTCCTGATTCAGGACCTTCCCGAGAATAAGCTACTCAGTGATGTTATTTTTATTATATCGGAAGTCCATTTCATTCATGGAACCAGGGTGTGATCATTTGTTAACGTAGGTTCGAAAAAATCGACGTTCCAATACTTAGACGGCAATTTTTACTTTTATTTCATTTAACCCGTGAATAATATGAATCGAACCCATTTTAATCCGTGTAAAATATCTTATAAAGGTCATTTTTTAGTTTCATTTCCGTTTTGCTCATTACCCAAAAATATTTCTACTAAACGCACTGAAAGTATTTTCGAACAAGTTACACAATTCATCATGATTAAATACATCTTTTTGGAGACCAGTCCCAATGTTAAATAAATAATAGATAAACAAAAGTCCTTGTAATCCTAGTAAGGAAGTATTAAAAGAAATACAATTCAGAATTATTTAATATGTTGGAAGATCAATAAACGCATTCTGGCGGCTCCTCTTTTACTAGTAGATCTTCGCGCCCTGGCACGAGAGTGCAAAGTATGAGGATAAGGATTGGGTAGGGAGCGCTTTATTCAAATGTATGAGCCTAGGCCTGTGGCCTCTACAGCAATTGTACATCTCACACAGTGTGCGGGGAGCCAGTGTTTCTGAAACTTAGCAATTTATCTTTAGTAAGGGGGCGTTTATACGTAATAGTTTCATGTGTTTGGATCATTGCCCTAGCTGTTTTGCTTTCTGGCCTACATTATTGAGTGCTGTTTGTTGCAGATTCTAAGCTAGAGAGCCAATAGTGTAAACGAAATTTTTTTGCCTCCACATAAAATGTCACGAGCATGAGACAGGTGCGGGGGATCTTACAATAGTTTTACAGCCTATGACAACGTGCAAAACAATTATTAACTACGTCACGCGTGTTTTCATGCTTTGCCACAGTGCACGACAGGACTGTCAAATAGCAGTTTGTCGATCACTACTCTTCTTCCTTATGAGGGAATGGAACAGGTTATTTGTAACGGTGAGTTGTCACACGGACGGGACTGGAAGGGAGGAAACTTCGCACTCAAAAATTTCGTAATTGGCTATACGAGAACAATTTCCAGTGATATGGTGTAAAATTCAGAGATGTAAACTTTCCCTGCGTGCCCTTTTTTCATTCTGATCCGAGGCTCTGTGCAGCAGCGCGATAAGTGTGGGTAGGGAGCGGCAAAGGTATTGTCGGATCGCCACGACAGATACGTAGGCTGTCACTTTAAAACTGTACAATTAGTTATATTTTATAAATTTGCTAAGAAATAATTATAAAATTTGGCTCCGTAGATTTTAAAGAGATTTTATCGGAAGGCTTTAATTTTGTATAATAAATTAATTGACAGTGCTTTGTGTGCAGAGATTTTTAAGTGCGAAGTTTCCGCGTTTCCAGTCTCGTCGAGACTCAAGCCTCAACCAGTTCCATCCCCTTTTAAACCGTATATACAGATGACGCATGTCCCATCGTAAAGACATAATTTTTTTTTAATGAAAAGCTGGGTACTGTTGAGTTAAGGAGGAATGTAACAATCGTTTCTGGGTGTAAGTATGTCATACGGATGAGTACTAGAAGCGAGAAAACTTCGCACCCAAAAATTTCATTATAGAAAGCACTGTCAATACATTTATTACACCAAATCGAAACTTTCTGATAAAGTTTTTTTCTTGCGGAGCCGAAGTTTCAAATTATTTCCAAAGAAACGATGAGGAACCCGGTAGAATTTCACGCCAATTACAGGCAATCGGCTGTACAGGCAGCGGCCGACCGAGATTCTTTACACGAAGCGACTCTTGTATCTGTGTTTAGAATCAAAAAACTTATGAATCGCTATATATGACAAAAGGTTATAAATACATTCATTATAGGAATTGAGTATTCTGAAACCACACAAAAACACTGTCCTATAAAAAAACTCGCCAAGTGCAGGATTGCTGTGAATTCCTCACCTTAAAAAGAAATACTTATATTTATATCATGCATTTTTACATTTTTAACAAAAAATATTGAAATCATATTATAATGCCAAGTGCACAAGTCCCTAGATGTCTGCGTATTATATAATCTAGGACTAGCTCGTCATTTTCAAAATTTCATAGCACTGACTTTAGGCACGGACTCGCCAAGTAGTACATAAGGAATCTCTTAGGGCTTTATTGATTCATAAATGACCCTTAAATCATTATTAAATATAAGGAGCAGTGGTAACACAAAAGAGTAGCGAAGATATTGTAGAATATTTTGAAAATACAATTAAAATGATGAGCTAGCGCTAGATCATATAAGGTGTATAGGTATTTCTTTTGGAGATGGGGAATTCACAGCAATCCTGTACATGGCGAGTTCTTTTGCACGAAAGTGTTTTTGTGGAGATAAAATAAATGTATCGACAGTGACAGCCTGTAGCAGTGAAAATCTTACATGTGTCAATTTTACATCATACGTAAATTATATATCGGGAATTGCTGCGGCATAGCTATTTTGGAGGTTTTTAAATGCGAACATGCTGAGCTATCAACTAGCAGAGTTTCCTCGTGTATAACTTGAACCTTTTGCCACGGCCAGCGCTAGTGGTAATCCGTGATGTTATGACTGGTCCCTACGTCTGCGGGCCACTGCCAATGACGATCATTGTTTACGAGCTATTTTTAGTTAAGCGGTGATTATATATATTAATTGCAAATTTCCATATTACAGCACATGCTATTACGTTCTCTTAATCACAATGTCTGAGTTTCTAGCATTCAAGACAGATTTTATGTCTTGCAGCGAAAAGTGTAAAGAAGACGTTTTCACGTCAACGTGTAGTCGATCCATAAGTTCAATATGTTTTTTTAACAGTTCACGATGAATGCAATAAAAATCAGGAAATATATGTTAAAATAGAAAAATAAAATATAATTCATTGAAAAACCAGGCACATGCATACTTTGTAAACACAATTCTATGGATAGTTACGTGTACTTGGTATATATATAAACTTCATTGTTTACGATCTGTCAAAAAACCTCATCGAACTCGAGGACCAACAATAGTAAGTTGTTGAGTACTAATGTGTGACGTCACACAAGCGTGCAAAACTATAGTCTCTGTGTTATGCGTGTCTTCACGGCTTGCCACAACGCGGAACACTTCGCTACGTCGGAGTCCGGCGAGTTGTTTCATTTCCCCTTAACACCTAACCCTTGCGATACTTACCATGAACGATGAAAAATAAATAAATTTTTTTGGTAATTATTTGCATAACACGAATGGGTCCCCTAAAGTTTTTGACACTCACTCAATTAAGAAAGTTAATCAGCCCACAAATAAAACGGTGCGATCTCATAGTTACAACTTGAACGACATTTTTTCAAATTTCACGTACGCTTCGTTCTTTGTTATTTATTTAAGTCGACATTTTGAGCACGAAAAAAATTGTCAAGAGTATTATTTTTTTTCTTGTGTTTAATCCTTTTTTTGGTGAGGGCTGACCTGTTTTGTTATACGTGAAAGGGGTGGTGATCATGACGAAGCGTTGTATATGGTATACAGAACTGATGAAATCTAAACGTAAGTGCACTGCTGTCGGAAAGTTTTCTAACAAGAATATAAGTTGGGCAAAAATTGAAGTAAAATACATAAACGTTTGAGGTATATTTTGGGTCGTACAGAGCGTAGCGGAGTAGGGATATACGTTGTTCTGTAGACAAATTTTAAATACAATTTAGTTGAATGCTGCTCAAGGGAAATGCACGCAAAAGGGTTTGAGTGCAAATAAAGTCCTTTTTTGGAATCTTTTCGACGGCAGTGTACCACAAAGAAATAAAAATAAAAAAAATGTAAGAAAAATTAAAGAATAAAGAAAAATTCGGGATACAGTGTATTCTCATATCTAAGGCTATCTTTCTGTTATCGGAGAAGCCCTTAAAGATGACGTCACATCTGGTCGATAGGTATATCTGTTCATTATACAAGCAGTTTACAACTGTTCGAAATCCAATCTTTTGGTGTCGTTAACGTTTTTCATATTTCTTAAGGACATCGAAATCTGTGAACCCCTGTGTCGGCGTCAATGAACAAATATAAATTAGGCTGAGTATTTCGCATCGTATCTCACCATGTTAGACGATCTTATTATGAGCGCAAGTCACGATCTTCCTCAAAGGAAGTAATCAGAGTTGCAGAGAATGCTAAGAATATGAAAGTTCAAACGAAAGGGCGGACAATAGATAAACATAGTTATATGTATGTATCTACTCGTACAGAAAAAATTAAAGTTCCACTAGCTAAAAGAGTGGCGCGTGAACGTTGGATTTATGGCGCGCTAGTAAAAGCTTTGTTAGCTAGCACCATGTCTGGCAGAAATTCGGAGTTCTATCTCTTTTATAATCTAGTTTTCCATGAATATTTCGATGTGAGCTACTCGCAGAACTTAAAAAGGACTAGTTTGAATTTGGCGCTTGCTTATTTAGGGAACTACACTTCGTTCTTTTTCACCACTATTACAGAGATGATAACAGATGGATGATTCCACAAAATATCTTCAAAGTTTATTATCCACCATTTCTTTTCGTATATAAATATATAATCTTAAATACATAAAAAATATAAATATAAAAAAACCCTATTAATTATTTATCTTTCAATTTGTCTTAGGAAAAACTACATTCAATATTGTAAATTTGCTGTTATGAACATTACGTAAATATTTTGAGGAATTTTAACGTGACTTAGATGACCATAATTTTGTCGCCACTGAAGAAAAAGCAATAGCACATAACTTGCACTAGAATGCGCATTGAGGGAATGGAATTACCAGCCTCGGGAATTATTTAAGAGCTTTAACACTTTCTACTTGAATAATAAAAAGTAGATATTTAAAACTTGCTTAATATTTGTAATGTTGGGTCGATGATCAATTCCAAGGAGCTATGTACATATTAAGAGTAAAAATTATTAATGGTGTTATTGGCCGAGCAGAGTAAAGTAGTACTTGTGATTTCTGTTAGGGTTAAGCGTATTAGGGTCTGCGGGACGAGACTTCCCATGCATGCAGATTCAAATTTAAGATGTGTAAAAAGGGTTTTTTAGGTGACCATGTAATTGTGCAAAATTAACAGTGACGAGATTGATTTTATTTTACGTTTTAAGAAATTTTTATTTCAATATGAATGAATCACATTGAATATAATATGTCCATACGTTTTTTATTATGAGTTACCATGCTTTTTTCTTTTTAATTTGAGAAAAAAGAAATTTATTTTCAATAAAATAATAGTTACAACTGTAATATATGGCATATGTGTATCTATATAAAAATTTACATTCTTTTTAGTAAATTAAAGTTTGAAAAATCAGTGAAAGATTAAAAGAAATATTTTCAAGTCATTATTTGTTTCAGGTTGTCTTATTTAAATGATTTTTGCAAATGCTATATTAACAACCTTCATATGCTAAGAATATTCAAGTTGTAGGTTTTTTTCTATATAAAAACATACATAAAAATTATTTATATTTGGGATTTTTAAATGAGAATACCCTTTTAATGGAAAAACTAGCTAGTTTGCTTTTTCTAACTCTTATTCCTTTTAAGTATTTTCCTTCGAGTTATTAGTTCCGGTGGTCGGTAGGTTCCATGAATGGTCAATCGAGTGTTCAATCGAGGACGATCTGAACCTTCAACGGACTTATTTCAAGGTCTGACGCAGTAAGAATAGGAAAGGATCAAAAAACGGAAGGACACGATTTCTTTAGGTTCATTCTCTGCGGGACTTCCTAACATTGGGGGTGTCTAAAAAATGGCCGTCTTATGTGAACGCATTTCGGTAACTATTAGATTCGTTTGTGCGTCTTCTAAATTGCTAAGAATGCTATCTTTATGACGGTAGACTCCATGGACCCAACGCTCCTTCCCTTTTTTCTCGTTTCGACTTACGTATCGTCTGAATGCGGCTCATTTAGAGCTTTACTCTGTGTGTGTGAATAGACTTCAATTGCTGGATTATACAAACTATAATCGTGTTATCTTATTCCCGCCTACAACCTTGGCAACCGACATAGACCGTAAATCCTTAATCGATAGAGACGAAGCTACCAAATTGTATCCGTTTCTCTGGGAAGTTGATTATTCTATGTTAGCCGTATTCACATTTTTGTATTTGTACCCGAGGCAAAAATTAAGTTTTAGTTTGAACCTACATGTTTCGAAAATAACTCTGGAGGGTTAAATTGAAATTTCGAAATAGGACTCTGCTTTTAAATCAAGAGACTCGGTTGCATAAGTAAATATAAGCAGGAGCAGTTATACAAATGGGTAGAAAAGATGTTCTAAGAAATTTTGAAAAGATATTTGAATTGATAAGCTAGTGCTAAATCATATAATAAGCAGACATGTTGTGACTTATGTATTTGGCACTATAATGTGATATCAGTACTTTTTGTATGTGGAACAATATCATAAAATATAAATATTAGAGTTTTGTAAAGAGGAAAATTCAAAGCAATCTTGTGCTTGGCGAGTTTTTTTACACGATAGTTTTTTTGTGGATATACATATTGCTCCTCGTCTTCAGTTATTTGTATTATATGCATCTGTCAAATCGTATGTAAATGTATTGCCGTGTAATGCTTTTGCTCACTTGAATATAATTTGACAGTATTTATCGCCATTCTATCGTTTGGAAATATTCGCGAAGTGAACCTCTCGATTTTCTATGTTGCTCCACCATTATTCACTAACTTTTTTCAATTTCTTGGTGGAATTGACTTGTTTGTTTTCACGTCAGTGGACACGGAGAAAAACAGTAATTATCCCCAGATCGGTATAGTAATTGGAGGACGAAGTAAAAAAAGGGCATTTATCACCAAACGTATCTGCAACGTTGCTGTACATAGCCGTACCATTTACGACATGTCTTAACTACTTTTATACTTGACGCTCACAAATGTTCGAAATTGTCTTCAGGTAGTAATTATAGTAATTATTTTAGGTGGTATTACTATGAAATTCTATCAGTGTACTAAATCGACAATACTCTGTTAACCCTTCACTGCCATCCGATTTTACTAGAGTGGTCCCAAAACTTCGAAAATAAAAAGATTTTCGTAAATTAATAAAAGTTTATATACTGGGATATTTGATGGTATTAAATCCGAGTTTAATAGCAGGTTTTCCAAAATTAATATCAAAAACAAAAAAAGTAGCAGATCCAAGATGGCGATCAAAATGAAAAGTCGATTAATTCAATTCAAACCTTGTATCTGGGGGTTTCTGGAGTCTCAGAATCAGATTTTGATATCTGGTTTTTAAATTCGAATTCGAAAATAATATGGTGGACCCAAGCTGAGGACCAATGTAAAAAATTCACGGATATGTACTGAAGCTTAGTATCTAGAAGTGGGCAATGACATTATTTTGTTTTTGACATCGATTTTCAAAAAACTGCTAAAGTTGAACTCGAATTCAGCGTCGCTGAAAACCCCTCGAATACAGATTCTCAGTCAAACCTATGAAGTTTCCATTTTTACCGCCATACTTACGTTAAGAAGCAAAATTTTGCAAATTCAACTTTAAAATCATGTTTAGAACATCGGAAACCCCTTAAATATGTTTTATTTCAGTCATAAATACATTGTAGAACTTTAACTCTTTTACTGCACACTTTCGTAGCCAATTCTTCTTTGCAAATGAGATCTTCTTGATCCCAGACTATTTTCATCTTCAAATATCTCCGAAACGATTGATTATTTCCAAAAACGGCTGAAAAAACTTTTCTGAAACCGAATAATGACTGTAAATGGGCGAACCATTCACGTTGCGAAAAGAATAATTTAATTACCAAAAAAAAATGTAAAATTGGAGATAACCTCCAAAATGCAAGGTTTAACAAAAAGCGCGCAGATTTCGAATTTTTCAATCTCAAGAAAAATCCTTCGCGGATTTCACAGTTGAAAGATTGTATTTAATGGGAAATATAGTGGTATATAGCTATATTTCAAAAACTATTTTTATTCTATGATGTGAAGATGGGCATTTTCACACTCTGAAAAGAAATGAATGCAACATAAGCGAGCGTTTAAATTTCTAAAAATACTTAAATGTATTCATTTTTATATGCAATAAGAAACATATAACCAGTCAAATTATTCAGCAACAGCACAACTTTGACAAAGGTACAAGCGGTGGTCTTTGCACACTGGGCGCTGACACTTTGGACACAATACGTTTGTTTTGCGACCGTTTTTTCGATTACAAAGAGCGCACCTGGCTCGTTGTTGTATGATGTGTTGTTCAATAGTGCTTGGAGTGCGATCCTTTGCTAATGTATTATAATTTCAATACTGTTTTTTTTAACCAACTCGAAGCACTGTTGTCTTTGACGCGATTCTGGAGTAGTGGTTGCAATAATGCGGACTGCCAGACAACACAGACTTGAGCTGCACGCTTTTACCTCGTCAATTCTTGCATTTCCTCGTGACAACTATCATTTAAACTATCCTACCCTATTGTCCTTGGACATGATTGAAAGATTATATATTTCGAGATCACTGCTACTACTCCCGAAATCGTCAGACGATGGCTCTTTTTCTCAGGATGCATCGCCAATGGTCCGCGGCCGAAAATTACAGGCCATACTGCATTCAAAATGCATTAGATTTAGGAGAAAAAAAATTATTCTCATTTGCTAAGAACAGATACTTACCCAAAGTTTTAAAAAAATCATACACCAAAAACACTTTTCGATGTACTTCTGCACACTGGGGTCGCTACATACCCCACGTTCACTTTCGAAAACTGCCAAATGAAAACTTATTGCGCTTCAAGTAAGCCCTATGGCATAAATTCAGGGTAGGGATGACCCTACAAAAATATGTTTGACAGGCCGGGTGGATTCCCTCCTACCGGAACAAAAATATTTTGATTGTATCTGAACTTGGGGTCACTAACGACCCCTAATGCAGTAGAAGGGTTAATAAAACAAAATATTTTTTAATATTTCTTCAGAAGCAAAATTTTGTATCTTGGACTCTAAAATTGTGTTCAGCGTATCTCAAAATCCCTAATTATACTTTGTAATAGTTTCGTTATTTCAGTGATAAAATCACGTAAGGATTTCATAATACAATAAAATATTTTATGACGAAAAAACGAATTTTCTTTTGGCAGTGAACGCAAAGTCCAAAATGACGAGAATTCTTATGATTAGCAGTAAAGGGGTTAAGAGACATCATCATCATCATTGTCGCGACCACACCCACCCACAACGTTGGGTACTAATATTCTGCTATCCTGTAATCAGGAGCTACCAACATAACGGATAGCTCTTCATCACCCTGATAGTTAAACTCTTCGGAAATGTTTCTAAATTTTTTAAAAACGTGCATACTATTTATTCATTAAGGCTACTCGTCCATTCAGCAGGTTTTTTAGTGATATCTGCCTCTTATGGTATTCACATTGAATAACATTGAATAAATGCATGTGAATGAAGCATGGGCGTGTTTATTGTCTCAGTTCTTTGCTGGCAAGATTTAAATACTGAATTTAAGAGGGTTAATGTTTAGACTCTTAAATGTAGAAAAAAAAGGAACAGTCAGGTCAATACGCATCAATCAATGCAGCTTTTTCGAAGATAGTAATACCATAGTAATCCCATCGCTACTTGACATTTTGCTATGTAAATATCATTATAATTCTTGGCGACAGTCGGACGCCCGTTTGAAGATGCGCTCTCGTTGCTTAAATACGAGCTATGTCACTTGCCAAGTACTATGATAATATTTTTCTAAGTAAGTGATGTTTGTCGACTTCAAGCAGAGTCCTCACTACGTGTCATTACTTTTGAGAGCGGGACCGCATATTCGTCTTTGACTGAACAGTGTAGTTATTTGGATTAAAGTAGAACAATGTGCTGGGCATACAGGAAGTGTCTTCATGACGTCCCATCATGAATACCATTCCGATACTGCTGATGTTTGTGACTCGTCAAATATAATAATTTTCGATGATAAACGTGGTGACTGAGGTAACCACGGAGCAGATACATAATAAAAATATAATTGAAATTTTGGTTTCAATATATGTGAAAGCCAACGCCTAATGCAGGTGCGCCCTTTCGATATTTGGAATGCACGATTCTATGACGAAGCTGTTAATTAAATTCATGTTAACTGGATACGAGGAAAAATAAAATTGAAATACGTTTTCTTCAATATTTTTAACTTGTTTACAAGTATAAATATTTCTGAATTTAGAGTTTTGGTTTTACAAAATAGAATAAAGAATCTCACTGTCGAGCTGTGATCTAAATATAGTCTGAGCGGCATAGTCCTATACATGGGTCAGCCTTTTGTATTGAGTTGATTAAAGTTGGCAGTATGGTTGTGCAGTTTTACGTTTTTTATTGTGTGCTGTGTTGGATAAAAAACTACTTTTTTAGATTTTTTTGGCATTCATGAATTGGAAGAGTTATAACATGACATTTTTTGTAAAGTATTTTTGATCAAAACTTGTAACTTTAGAACGAGTCCGGATTTCGGAAATACGGTTAATGCATTAACTGAAAATTAAAGTGTGATATACACATTTTTAATAAATATTAAAAATGTGTATATCACACTTTAATTTATTTTTAATATTAAAAATAAATTTTGAGTGACAACTGTTATTGAATAATTGTCTGAATATTTTTTTGAACTCATATATAAACCTGATCACCTACTAAAAATAGTAAATATATTCCATGTCTTATACAATTTTCTATTATACAGCGTGAAATTGAACCAACAATAAATACTCACGTAATGGATGTACAATTTCAATGGAAGCTTTACCTTTCAAATATTTAAAAAATTTCATACGCAGAATATTCATTCGCAATTTACTAAGCATACTAACACCTATTAATAATATGTAAAAACACGATTATTCTATCTAAAATTGTTTAATTTTCTGAAGTGTATGAATTATTCATTTAACAAAAAAGAAACAGAATACTGGTACGGTATGCAAGTGAAGGTTATATAATTCACTTTAAGTATGATGAATGTAGTAATATTTTCAATAATAAAGTTTGATGCTATCATGGATAAGAAAATGAAAATCACTGAAAAGCTTTCATTGTTACAATGTAAATACTTATTAACTTTTATCATTTGTAATCCCTCCAGCGAAAAAAGTTACTATCCTAAAAGATACGGGCCTATTGAAACATGTAATGAAAAACGTAATAAATTTTAGTTGAATTACCAAGATAAAACCATATGTAGGGCATCTATTCATTCTGGACTAATGTTAATTGCTTTTAGAGAAAGGCGAGTATAAATGAGATTACTTAATAAAGTATTAAACGTCATTCATAGTATCATTTAAATATAACAAAAATAAAAATTGTTTGCAATGATCCATATATATATCCATATATGCATTTTATGATGTTTTAATCATCATGAATAATTGGATAAGAAAAATCTTTGTCTATACGCAGCACATAAATGCGCGGCATTAATATACATGTATGTAAGACATTAATAATATTCTTATTATGAAAGAAAAATAAATAATATTAGATAAATTTGGTATAAAATGACATTACGGTTTTTAAAATATTATTGGTCTTAAATGTATAATTCCTGAATATCAAGTAGTACACAAGGACTTTTTGCGCCATAGATTCCATTTATCCTTTAAATGAGAATCCTTTACTACATTCGCCACAGAGCGACTATTAAATTGGACTTGCAGTGAAAGGGGAACATGTGGAAAATGTGAAGGCAGAAAATGAGACTCCATTGTGAATTCGTCAGACTTAATATACGGACTATATGCATACCAGAGAGCGTATATTTTATTTGTAGGAATTTCATAAAGTGTACATTTGTTATATCTCACTTTGAGCATTTCTCACATCCCATTCTCAGGCTTGAGTAACAGGATAAAAAGGTATCTGATTGAAAATCATGCTATAGCATTATTATGGTCCAACATAAGTTTTAAGATAAAATTCTATAAATTATTATATAACATAATAAATATTATCAATATCGTCCAAGGGCATTGACAGCACGTGATCCGACTTATACGTTTATAAAACATTTTCCTTTATTAACATTTTCTTTTTTTCGTAGTAATAATTATTCTTGATAAATCGATAAATTACACTTATGCGACTGATTTACGAATAATGGATCTATATGTACTTAATTCAAGCATAAGTATTAATACTTTCAATGCTTTGACTTAAGTGCAAATTTGTAGTCTGACAATGTTAAGTATAAAGTTGGCTTCAGAACTTCAGTTCCATAATAAATCCATTGTAGAAAAATATTGCTGTTGTATCTTAATTATATAATTGATATTTTCATTTATGTACATTATATGGCGACCCACGTTTAATGCCAGGTACATTTTCTTCCTAAATATTACATATAGACGCGACACGATTCAACATTTGGTTCAACATCACGTTTTGATTCATGCATTCTAAATGTCAGGAAGAATCCACTCTCACATATATCCATCTGCCATCAAACATTAAAACACACTCTACTAAAAGCTCGAGTCACGTGAGACGCAGAGATACTGTGAGCGAGAACTCTAATACGTATCTAAACAATGGCAGTATTTTGCTTGTTCTAAATTGTCGTTCGCTGATTTGGAATTTGGTGCGGTTTCCCTCCTAGTAGTTCAAACCTCCAAGATCCATGTTTAATTCACTCATAAGGAGCCAAAATTGATAAAAATAACAATTCCGCGAATAGAATTTCCCAAAAGTACAATTTCTCGAAAAAGCTATTTTCTGAATAAACCATTTCCCGAAAGCAAAATTCTTCGAAAACAATTCCTAGAAAAAGCGGTTCTCCGAAAAGATAATATCCCTAGAATACGATTCATCGAAATGATAATTTCCCGAAAAGACAATTTCTCCATAAGACATTTTGGAGCAATAAAAAAAAAGCAGCAAACATTTCTTATCTTTGGAAGAACGATTTTCGATGAATTTTAATCATTTTGAAAAATCCACTTTCAAAGAACTGACTTTTAAAAAATTGGCTCTCGAAGTGGCGACCACCAGACCGCCAAGTAGTATTCGATAAGAAATATCTTAATGATTTATAAATTGTTAAATGACAAATTATAATTAAATATAAACAGCAGTAATAAAACAAAGGAATAGTAAAGACGTTACAGAAAATTCTGCAAATACTGTTGAAATAATGAGCTAGCACTAGATTATATAATAAGCAGATATCTAGTAATTTATATATTTGGCATTATGATTACAATGCTATTTGTACATATAACAATAATTTAAGATATGTGTATGTCAATATTTTTTTAAGTAAAGTCATCTACAGCAATTCTGTGCTTGATGAGCTTCTTCACATATTTTTGTGAGAGATTATAGTTGCACGCGATATTAGGATGCAAAGAGAATTCTGAAAATTCTGTAACCATTCTGCAAAATTAAAAAAAACTTAATACAAAATTTTGTTTATTCGAGAAATTGTCTTCCAGGGCGATTGTTTTCGAGAAAATGTGGTTTCGGTAAATTGCTTCCTCGGGCAATCATTTTCGAGAAATAGTTTTCGGGATATTCTTTTTCGGGGAATTGTTTTCACGAAGTTTTCTGCAAATACGGGTATATCTACCTGTATGAAAAATGCCGTTTCGTTCACGCGTCAATTTGACGCATGTCCGTAGAAGTAGGTAAATAAGAAATGTCCGTAAATCTAGTATCAAGAAGCAGAACGTAATATATAAGATACACACAGTTACGTATAGTAACGATTTTGACTGCTAATATTTCCGTGAACATCTTTAGACTTCCAATTGGTCAATTACAATAATTGTGCTGCAAGATGTCTCGGAGAAAACGTGAAACGTCTCGGGCTCGGAGGAATATCATAATGATTTTTTAGATCTGTAGTAAATCCTACAGAAAAGCTTACACAGCTGCAGTACAATACTGCTTTTTGCAGAGCTGGTGCTTTGGACGGAATTCTTAGTCACTTCATTGCTTTATCTATCTCTCTTAGTGACACTGTGATTTATACTTAGTTTGATAGACTAATCATTTCATGATATGATTAATTAATGATTTAATATCGCACGAGCCTATTTAATAGATTACATACTGAAAGGATATATTGTTGTTTACTTTGCAAACTTCGGTTAAAGCTTGTTTAATTTGATTACATTTATGATCACATTATACTGAATGTGATTCAGGTTTGTATATATTTATATTTTTTTGAATTTGTAACGCGTTTATAATAAATACAATAGTGAAATGTCATCGCGGTGCAGTGCATCACTGTAGGCTAACACACATCGACAGTACAGTCGTACGTGTGTTTGGTCCTACTGCAGGGTGTCCGACGCTCAGGGGTTCTCAATGTCGAATCATTTTTATAAAATTAGTTAGAATCGAGCGGTAGAATAATTTAGACGAGAAATTATCTCAATCTCTCTCAATCATTTATCCTATATCAAATTCATCTCACACTTCCTCAAATGCTACTCACATATTCCAGAGAAGCCTCAATCTATCACCTCCCCCAACACCTTTTTTTATCAGCTTTGCTATGAAGGGCCGATAAGAGTTATTAGTAAAGTTAGGATTAGGCATGTTTTCTCAGATACCGTTTTGCACAATCAGCGTGTCAATCATGGTCCCCAATGACAGACTTAGGCAGACCTGGACTTACAGAAGAATATTTCTACCATTATCTATTATTGAGAATAGGATGATATATCTTGGGGATGATGGAGGGTAAGAAGAGGAATTTACAGTACAATATCATAACATTTGGCATTCATTAGATTCTATGTATTACGAAATGACCTTTAAATATTTAGTTTTCAGAATAACAGAACCTGTAAGATCCACTTCTAAACATTTTTTGTCAAAAGTAATGAATCGTTGTCCATCGATTTTCATTGATTTACTACACATTATCCTTGACAAAAAACCATTAGCAATGGGAAATTTTCCTACCCGGCAATGTCTGTTTAAATATTTAATTTACCAACAAAAAGCGGAAATGAGTGACAGAGAAACGGATGGATCATTTTCCATTCAAAAATGCAACAAACATTTTTTTTTTTCTTTTTCAATTTTATGCCTAAACGATCCATTGCGTACATGGTGAATGTGAATAGTATGGTGATGGTTGCTACTTATTTGTAGCTACGTGTATGGAAGATATTTAAAAAGGAATAGTTTGCAACTACCTTTGATTTCCTCAATTCTGTATGAATAAATGTCATACAATGATGTAGTGCTATTAAATATTGATCACTTGCAGCTATTTAGAATGTTAGGAACAGACAGAAAACTAAAATAAATTTGATAATAGAATTTGCAAAGTAATCAAAACAATAAAATGACCAGGTATAATTGGAATAATAAAAATATGTCGTATTCAGTATAATTTTGCAATTCCATGAAGTAACACGAAAGATTACAGCCCGAAACACGTAACTCGTCTATTTGTGCTTGCCTTCAGGCAAGTAAACAGTCGGGAGTTAAAAATGAGTGAATTCCTAGCGGTAAGAATGCACTCTGTGGTGGGTTCGCTGTTCCTTTAAGATGTCGAAACATGCCTTGTTATTCCAACGAAGAGGAATATTGCTTGAAATATGTGCATACAGGAATTGAAATTTTGCGCTTACTTTCCACTGTAAACTTAGGAATTTCTGAGGTTTTAAGGGATAACCATAGGTTTTTTGTATGAGAATTGTGCTCCTACTTTGTACCTTAAATAGGTAGATATTGGACAATTTCCCACATTGAAGTTTAAAAGAGGAGCTCACAGAAACATCGCAGACAGACCCTAATTGTAAGTCGAAGAAAAAGGAAAAATGTATTACTCGTAATTAATTCCTTTATGGTAATTCAAAGCGGTCACCCATCCAAGTACTAAACTCCGTTTTTGAAGCTTAACTTTAATAACCGTTTATTATCCTTAGTCCACGTCCACCACATCTTCTTAAGTAATACATAATCTTCATTTTGTCTACACATTATTACAGTTAGGCATAATTAATTGATAAATGATTGCATAAATTAAATCAACATATATACCTTTTTCCCATGAGTACTATCACAAATTATTAACGATTTAAAAATACATACGCATCATAAAGTTCGATTAAAATACTTGATGTGCAAAGTTAAACATTTATTAGATAATATATTGCGTGCAATGCATTCGAATTCTAATAGTCGAAATAAAAAGTCGTGACGTTTTCGAGACTACTATGAGTTCATGCGGACCCGAGCGTAAACAATTTTTCGTTGTACTTCAAGCGTCGTTTACGCCACACCCGAATCCTCCCGCTTATTCTCCTAACTCGTCGCGAGTGTCTACCAAAACAGCAGTAAAAGGAGAAGGTGCACGCGCATCGTTTTCGAAATATTTAACAAGTTGGGTCCAAATGCGCCCATAGTAGTATTAACGTACTATCGATATCATAATAGTAGCTAAGGGTTATCATGATATCAGTTATTCATGGATCCTTCCGATTAATCGGAGTTCTACTGTACTATACTTATTCGCATAAAATGTAAATAAAGTGTATCGGATATGTATTAGTATAGACCGCACGAACTTCAGACATAAAACATCTAAAAATATGCAGGCGGATATATGTTTGTGTATACTTCAAAATATATGAAAATTTGTATTTCTCTTATTAAAAAATATATGAATTAATGTATTTTGGTATATAGTAGTCTGGTATGCTAGAATTTATATCGAATATATATCATTTTTCGGTGAACATATATTTAATGTAGAAATCATTTATTTTCCAATATATTTTTGAATATACTTTATTTCTATAATTCGTATAAAAATATATATCAATTCTCTACACGTACAGTATAGTGTACAAGAGAATGAACACATGAAAATCTGAGTGTGGAATTATGGGTGTGTTCAGAAATTTACTGACAGTACTGCAAAAGTCATCTCTCTCAGATACGTATGGATGAATAAGGATACAACGTTGGTCGCAGTACTGGTACTAAATTTCGGAACACACCCTTTAATTCTGTTCACACTGTGATCTGCTATTGGTCTGACGTCGCGGCCGACGAACATGAATTCCTGACAATACAATTTAACCCTTCAACGATTGGATTAGTGAAATGGCCGCGTACGTAAAGTGATTTCGAGTTTCACCATTTCGATTAACACCCAAAAAATATGTACACCTTCGATCACTTTAACGTGTCGACTTTGAAAAGCACATCATCCTTTGTATTTTTATTAACAAAACGACATGTTTAAAAATTTTTTGAGACTATAACACGCTTTTGTTCAGAATTCGTTTCGAGTTTTTGTACTTCTGACCTCGCAACCATTATATGTAATTTACATACTACCTAACTTTGTCCAGTATTCAAAAAGGCAGATAACAACTTTTCATTTTATATGCATTAAAATATACATTCATCGAACAAATTTAAAAGAATATTGAGCTCCTAACGTTGGTCAAATTTTCAATAGTGACACCGCACACATACGAGGTCTATATATAACCGTCGGTGTGGCATAGATATTTTATCAACATCGATTTTTGCACACGGCCGCATAAACAGACAAAAACAAATTGAAATGACGAACTTAATTTTTTTTAATATAAATGTTTTATAAATGCCGGCGTGATGAGGGTCGAAGGTATAGTTATCTGGATTTGATAAGGATAAGTCTATTAGTAGGGAATGCGTATTGCAATGCATGAAGCTAGGCCTCATTTGGCCTATAAGCAAACTATGCGTCATTACAGTATAACTGAGTCTTAATTGTGTATGCAGTTAAGATGTTGATAGACTACACCGCTTTACCTTTGGAGGCGAGATAAATGCGAAAAACCGGTGAAATGTGTCCGGTGTAAGCCGGCCAAGGCTCAGCGTACGCCCGAAATCATGTCTCTACGAACAGCGTGGCCTGTCTAACGGAAACTGAAGGTACTGCGGATTGCTTCCCTGCACTCTTTTTTGTACACCAATTCTGTAGTAGGATCTTGTTGACTCCTATCTTCCTTGCAGTAGCGATGCTCGCGGTCTGACGCTACTCGGCGCCATGCTGCTGTGGCAAAGGGATCAGAAGGCATGTTAGAGGTATAGGATGGGGCAAATGGCTACCATCGCTCTAGAAAGACAGACAAATGTGGTCGTTGAGGTCAAAATGACCCTACCTAAGTGTGGAAGGGTTAAAAATTGTATTTTTACGACATGTGATGTGTATAATATAAGATATCTATATTGTATATTTGATACATGTAGTGAGACTTAGGCAAGATTGACACGGGTGGTGAAATGTGCTTCAACTCGTGAAGCTTATACGTGATGTTTAACATGACTGGTGGTTCAAGCCTGGGAAATTGGGAAGAAAGACTGAATTCAAGATTGAAGAATAAAGTCAAGTATTGACTATAAAAGGCATATAAATTAGGGGGTAAAGGTTGTGCAGTCAAGGGAAGTGGTTGGAGAATATGATACACATGGTAAGGGTTGTGCGATTGAAGGACCTGGAAATTGTCGATATGCTGCCCTTGGTGAGATGTTGGAAAAATTGGTTCCCCAAGTACTTCCCAAGTACCTGCGGACCGAAAGGACAGGACACTGGGGAAAAGGATAGAATGAGAAAAAAGGATGGTGACAGGGGACCATGCGACGTAACTAATTCAATGAATTGAGGTTACAAGAAAATTGTTGTGCTCCATATGTTTCAATGTAGCTGTTTTATAAATGATTGTTTTTTTTCAATTGAAAAGTACAGAGGAGAAAATTGTGTTTTTGATTACGAAACATGACTGTGTGGTTAGGATAAGGCGAAACGTAATTTGTAAAACAAAACAGGCCAGGCCGAATACATGCGTTACTTGATGGTAGATTTGATTCGTTTGTATAGCTCATTGTCAGTTTTGCTTACTAACCGATCCAGCTTATACCCTAGCGTGCATGCATACCGGTGTAGAAGAAGAAGAATGAGAAAAGTGTGGCTAAGAATTAAATCTCATACTGTTAGACCTTATAAAATATCCTTTGTTTTTTTTATTAAGGATAATATTTAATATTTAGCCACACTTTCGGAAACTCTATATTGTTCCCATTTTTTTTTTTTCACGGGTAATAACAAATCTGTGCTTAGGACAGATTTCGAATGTTACATCGGATTTAATATTTTAAGCGTTAAAACCACACGATCTTACGATCTTTCATGCGTGAAACTTGAACGGTTTCTGAACGATTGTTCCATGACTTTGGCTGTCTATGTGCTATGCTCAGTTTTTTGCTTCTGCCCTTAGTGTTGTTGCTCGATCCTCCTGAATGCGGAAAGCTAATAGTTGGGTCGGTTGCGCGATTAATGCAATGATTAACACGTTTAGGCTGCTCTTCTTAGTGAGTCTACTGATTTGTGTCGTCATGAATGAATTCGGTAAAATGGAGACTCTAGACTGAGAGAAAGAATTTGTGAAATCTAAATCTGTGGTTGTGGGCGGCCAATTAAATATTTAGTTATAGGAACAAAATAGTTTTCAAAATAAATAAACGGATACTCGATTCAATAAAACATAAAATTAATTCGACGAAGTATAAATTCAATCAATTATAATTTTGTTTAATCAACTAAATATTTAAAATGGCGACCAGCAATCGCACATTTAGTTGATTTTATTATGTGTTTTTTACGGTGTACGTACTTAACACTTTTATATAAAAATAATAATTAAAAGACAAGATTTTTGTTGTTGTATTCTTGTACAACTCTTACTCATTCTATCAGTAGCTCTTGATGGATCAATACTTGATAATATCGTTTCTTTCATTAAAATATCTTACATGTCTGTGTAGTAATGGTACGTAGTTGGCACATTAAAGCATAATGGCATAATATAAAGTATGAAAATGATTTTTGATGTAAGGAACTACTCTTCGGTAATTTACATTAAAATCCTTTTATATGCAGCAAATGCATTTCCTATGCGCTGCATACCGATCTAAACACTTATAGTACATATGTAAAAGTTGACTAGTACTGAGCCTAGTACTGTCATTTTTACTTGTATATACAAGATATTGTAAGACTATAAATCTATTTATTTTACTTTTAAATAAATTGCTAAAAGTGTTACGGCAAATGTTCACTTCAACAGCTGTTGACAAACCGGACATTGTATGCACGCCGATCGGAAATGATTGAATACAAACCAAATTGGACATCGGGGTTGAATATCACATCGCACTAACTTGCGTCTGTAGATGTGCGTAAAATTACGGTCAAATTTGCGGTCCTGGGGCTCAATGGAAATGTTACATGCTACTGGGTACCTTTGTGTCTAACCATTTTATATGGTTTTGTTTCATTATACTGTATTTATTTCAGGTATATTCTAATAAAGTGTTCCACCCAATTTGTCACTAAATTGCCAGTTCAAAATTAGCTACTGAACAATATAAACAGTTTTAAGTTTACTATGGTATTGAAGTACAAGTTGTACTACAGTGTAAGACAAAAATCTTTATACAACAAGAAGACTAATGTAAAATGTATTCATAATGTTTAGGTTAATTTTTGTATAAACAGACACGTAATGGTATGTTATACCTAAGTCCGTATTCAGAATTCGTTCATAAAATCTCTAATAAAGTCACTTTTATTTTAAAGTGGGTTGTTTGTGACTGCATTCACATTCTGGTTTTTAACCGCTTTCTGCTAGAGATGAGCTAACAAGGTAACACGGTCTTTTGAGCGCGTTTGGCAAGCGTTCGGCAAGATTCGCTTGCATTCGGAAAGCACGAGCTTCATATTTGTTGGATTCGTTAGCCATATTTGAGCTTCACGAAGAATAAATATTAATTCCGTTAAAGTTAAGCTAATATTCAATTGCACTGGCGAACGATTCCTTGTAGATGTAAAGAAAGGAACATTTTTTTTTTTCAAAAAATGTACAATTATAAATGAATATAAGAAAGATTAATTCATCTTAAGAACTTCGAGCATTTCGGTCACATCCGCAATAACGTCCATGTATTCCGCCATGTTTGAAGAACTGTCACTTTAATTTTGTGTTAAACTCAAAGTAACGACTAGAAACGCGATTTTAACTGCTTAAAAGCGGTCGTGAATAGACTTTTCGACTAATAACGTACTAACAGCTGTTAGTGGTCTTAAGAATTGGTTGTGAATACGGTTGCTTCTAAAGTCACTATTAAATTATTTAAAAGCGCACTATTAGCGGTAAAAATGTTCAGTCTCAGATCCTCTTCGAATAACGTCTCGGTCAGGTCCTTAAGGCATTCGGCGCCACATAACATAAACACTAATTGTTACGTTCCTCTCATCATTTTACTTTTCATATACGCTGCAGGTCACTTGAGAAAATGATCGAAGGGTTTGGGCGTCTGCTTTACAGACCACCCAAAAATGCTTTAGTCTACCCTCTTTCCTTGTGAGAACAGAGGTCAGAGCGAAATTACACCACTAACTAAAAAACAGTTAACCTCTAGACGCAACACGAACAAGAACTCTTCTTGATCCTTGATTCGAGATTTCATCTATTATCCACTCGGTCCATATATTTTTTATCATCCGTTAATAATTTCTGTAGAACTTGCAATAGATTTTATCAAATTATTATATACAAGCATAGTGAGTTGATCAATGTGTAAATCTATTTTCCTTTTATTTACCTTTCATTACTTTCGGGTCAGTCGTCGTTAGTAATAGTTTCGCGAAAACAGATCGACGTACTCATTACATTATACCTGAAATTTGCTACTTCAGTAAGAAGCTTGCAAAAAAACGCAGGTTATCGCGCCGTTCGCCACTGAACAAAAACCGAGTTCTGAATACGAACTTTAGGCAATCGAATGAAATATACAGGATTTCATGTGTTTGGAAAGAAAAGTTAACTTGGAAATTTACAGTTTAGTTCGTCATTGCAGTTCACTCAGTGACGATGAGAAGTTACCGTAGATACTTATGATGGAAGGGTTGACACAAATTGAATGCTTTACATACTTTTTAATTTACATGTTCATTTTTACCGTCAATTCATATTTTACAATAAAGCCGAAATGGATATACTAATTTTATATAAGGTAATAGTTAAATGAGCCTCGCAGACTTGCTCTTTTATAATTAATTATACATACATATGTTCCGATGGTAATACTCATGCGTTTAGAGGATCCATAATAAAGGAACACAGGCCTTGGTGGAAAATTGGCTCTTTAAAGTATCACTTGGAAACGTTTTAGAACAGAGGTGAAGGATCGTGGGGTTAAAATGCAGAGCCTAAATATATGCTAATTGAGGGAACTGCAAAAAAAGGCTAGCAAAGAAGAGCACAAATAGTTATCGCCAGAAGATTTATTTCATTGAAGTTTCAGATTAATTAGAAAAGGTAATAAGAAGTAATGGGGCGTGTAATCTCATTAGCTGTAACAATTATAACGTAATAATATGACGATAAAATGTCCTTAGTTGGATCTGGCATAACCCCTCTATGAGAGGCCGTTTTCCTAGTACAGATTCCTTCTTCCTGCCCCCATGCTTAAGATTTCGTTAAGTGTAGGCTTCATTGATTTTGGCGGCTGTAAATTTGATCAAGCAATTTCTACGGAGACCGGAGGTAGAACAGATTCGCTCGACGAGAAGTGCGAGGCTTGTGAGCTCCTGCCATCTATCAAATGGCCTGCGAACCTCTTTATGGAATTCAAGAAACAGAGCCACTGTAGGATACATTGATGACGCTTGATAAGTTATAGTTGCAGAATTTAATCAATAAAAAGTGTTCTACTTCTTAATATGAAATCAATTATTTTTCAAAACTCCGTCATTGCCCTGAAAATAACGAAGTGTAAATAACGAAGAAGGTTAGGCTGTAAGATCATTTTCATTAACGCAGTGTCAGTTTTGAATAAAAAAATTTTATAAATTTTCGAATTCATTTGAAAGACAATGATTAAACAACTAAAACTGTTTGTATTGTTATATCGTGAAGTCCATTATTGTAACGGCCTATAGAACATAAATTTATTTTAACGAGAGATTAATGTTACTATGCTTGTTAATTATTATCTATTTTTGGTTTTGCTATTTTTGTAAATTTAAACAATTATTCTCGTCGGAATTAAGCTTTAGAATTCACTTGCCATTTTATGCATCAGCATTAATCCAATCTCGACTCAATATTTCATGTTCCTCTTTTTAATTTGATTTTTCGTTGACGATACTGTTATTATGATAATGTCTTTTTAAATGTGCTTATCCACTTATTTTTAGAGAAAAGTCAGTTGCGATATTGATGGGATTTTGATATGATTAATATGATCTCTGACGTCTTACATTAAGAAAAAAGTTTGTCTATGGAAAAGAAACATACTTATTTGCCACTTTGCGTAGATTGTTTATTTAATAGAATCAAATTTAGTGACTTTTAAAATATATCACGTGACATTTATGTTTTACAGTATCTACTGTAAACATGCCATTTATTTGGACACGTTTTTTCAGAAGGGATTCTATTGAATGAACCAATGTTACTTTACTGTTAATTCGCAAATACTTAGTTTTAACAAAATGTTTATTAAGAGGCTATATCCCAGTATTTATTTTTTAATAAAGTCGACTTTTTTTCGTATGAAAGAAATGTGTCCAAATAAATGACATATTTACAGAAAATACTGCAAAAAATAAATCTTATGCGACATTTGTTTGCCGTTATCAAATTTGTTTCTATGAAAATAGTTTTTCGATCACTTCGAGCACATCCAAGATATGAATCTGAATTATGTATATGGTCTTGGCAAGTGCGTAACAGTTTTGCGTAAAATTTAAAAATTATTTACCGTCCAGTTTACGCGATATACGGAATGAAATTAGCCAAAAATGAACTATATAGGTATACTTCGCAAGCAAAGATAATTCCTTACGTAGGAATTCTTTTTGTAATAAACGATATAAGATGGATGGCCAAGTCATGAGTCATCTACCAGTATTTGTTAGTTGTGTTATAATACTGTAGATTTTGCTATAGTCAAAGCACATACTGACGATTACTGGTACTTGAGTGATGACTGGGTCATCCACCCTACATGACATTCACAGAAATAGGAATACTGATGTTATGCTAAGCAACCACTTTAAATAGATGATCTGCTAAAGTGGCAAATAAATGTGTATCTTTTCTATAAGTAAACTCTTTTCTCAGTGTACCTTTTTGCATAAAGAGAATAACACAAGAATGTTCAAAAGTGTTCATTTTTTCTGACACATAGCTTAATTGAACATTGATGTCCGAAAAAAAAAATTATGCCGAGATATTATAGCGAGACTATAGAAAACTTCTTACTTATACTAAAAAATTGTTTCACCGTGTAGCTTATTTTCTATTTTTCGAAGAAACATAAATTCAAGTAAAAAACTTTTGCCAAACGTGCACTTCGAGTTAATCTCTTATGAATCATTAAACAGCCATAAAAACGGACGAGTAATGGCAGCGTAACATGGCAGCTACGATACTTTGCATGAACGAATAAGATATATTTGATAGATTCGAGATGCGTTCTACGATTAATGTCGAAGCTCCGCTTGACTTACAGGGGTTGATGATTAAAACCAAAATGCTTTGACATTATTAAAATTCTCATAGTCTCTTTGTGAATATCGATAACGCATCAATGTAAATTTTTAATCAGTCCATTCGTCTGTACAGTTTCCTAATTTGCAGATAACTTAAAGGAATCATGAAATATTTTCAAATGATAATGTACTGTAAAATGAAGGACGTGAACTATAATAAATTAAGATTCGTAAATGGTGAAAGGAATTGTGCATTCAATTTGTTGCTGTGAATTCGTTATTCTCGAGTTAGTTGTTTCTTCGAAAGTAAGTATAGCGTAGAAATGCGAACTTGTACGAGGGAACGGAGTAAAGTTTGTAATTCGTGAATTCAAGTAAATCACGCAGAACTTCACTAGCAGACACGTTGACAGTTAAGAGATGATTTTATGCAAGTTAGGTAGACGTTCTAAATAATAAAATGATACTGCTGACGCAACATCTTGAGTAAGATTCATTAAAAAATTTCTTTGAATTCACTTTAAAATAAATATTGTTCGTATCCAAACGAATGCATTGTTTTTTTAACATCCGGGCGAAAGAAGGGGACTAGGTCGAATACGAATACGAATTGAGAGAAAAAGGTGAAATAATCAGTAGGTTATTGTGCGTCGCTCTGTGAGGGTAAGGAGTGAAAGGAGCTTGAAGCTCGGTCTAGTGTATGTGCGACTAAAAGATTTCGGATCTGTGCTCTTGACTGAAAGAAGCTCGAGCTTTCGATGAGGATGTATGTAGTTAACGGAGTGAGTAGTTGTTGAGTACTATAGAAAAATACAGCGTGGTCTTGTATAGTTTGTCGCGAAACTATACAGGCTGGTACGGATAACGATGAATCGAGTCCTGGAGTAGAGGAGTGCCACTTCGAGCGCGTTTCCCGGATACTCAGTAATACCAATCTGACTGGTCGGAAGTAGGTAGTAAGCCGGATTTGAGTAGGGCCTGAGCCTCATCCTTTACCTTCACGATGAAAGGTCGAGCAGAGAGTAGTTGATGGCGGGTGGAAGGCCGAAATCGTTGGGTTCTCAAAGGGCATAGATACCTGAGCAAAAATTGAATCTCTGAATTACCTAGTCACTATTTAGCTGATTTTAGTTTTACCTCATCACTGTCAAGTCAGACTAGACACCAATGGCTATGCACGGAGAAAAGTTTGTCAGCCTTTCTCTAAAAAATATAGTAACCGCCCGAGTAGAAATTGTATATGGATGCTAACTGGGTATAAGATTTTTTCCTACTTCTATGTAGACACCAGCTAGAAGAATTACCTAGGGAATGATCAGAAATGTAACGCATGTCCCATAGTCATGTCAAACTGTCTCGGTCATAGACAGTTTTCAGGCCAGTTTTTTGCTACACATGTAGACATGTACGATTGACACAGGAAATTGTTTAAACTGTTTTGATATTCATTAAATAAAAACATGATATATATACTTGACATAATGGCAAAATTATTTGATTAAAGTAACATTTAAAATAGGTATGAGAGTTTACTATCTGTGTTGCCGTGAGTGGGATTTGAACCTGCGAATGTCGGGATGCTCTAAATGAGGAATCTTCACTCTACCCATTTACCATCGGCCCGATTAGTACATATTTGTTGCTTCAGTTAGAAGTGATAATTACCACTATTTGTATATATGAGTATCGTAAGTTCTGCAGAATTCCTCTGAAAATATAATTCTTATATTGTGTATAAGCCTTAATTAATGTGTGACAGACTAAACGTTACAAATATAATTTTATGGAGTACTTGTAAAAGTATTTGTTAAGATTTAGAAAAAATCTTGATTTTTCTATAATTATACTAAGTTATATTAAAATGTTTCATATTATTATATTTCAAAAAAGTGTATATCTGATTGTTGACTTCTACCATTAAACCGTGCGTTTCACAAGCACGAGCTCAATCGTTATACTTTATCATTGCCAGAACATTTACCAATTTGGCATACACGTTGGACGGGATCGAATTCTTTTACGGTCCACTATATTCATAGCAAATAAGCATACAAATTCTGTCTTGGACACTGATGACGCCCGATCAATAAGTTGTCACTGTGACACGGAACTGTCTGAACAGAATTGAGTTTATTAACACATGGGGTACTGGCTAACGCCTAGTTTGGGCCCAGTTAGGTTTCCATAGTTGCGAAAGAGCTAATCGCAATATGGTTTCGTGTTTGGACACACTGGTGCGCGCCACGGTGGGTTTTAGCTAGGTTTCCATTATTAGAGATGTCTAGTCTCATCCTGACCAGGGCCTTATCATTATTGGGGAAAGGATTGGAAAATTTCTACCAGGGCAGTAGTAGATTACATAGTAAAAGGGACTTATTCCAAAAATCTGGTGTACAGTCCTATACTGTACATATAAGAAAATGGAACGTAATAGACAGAGTTGAATGAAATAATAGGAAATTTTACATTGTATATGATGTGCAATGTTGGTTGTGATTATTATTATAGGTGTAATTCCTGCATTAGAGTGTTGACTGAGCAGTCACAGAAATGAAAGGACGAAATTTACAACGTTTCGACCCCTTTGGGGTTCTTTCTCAGGTAAGGATCTGTATTAAAAATTGCTAATGACTGTAATTTTTTTAACACAGATCCTTACCTGAGGAAACCCCCAAGGGTTCGAAACGTGAATTTTTTCCTTTCATTTCCGTGGCTGCTCGGTCGACATCCTAATCCAGGAATTACACCTTTAATTTAACACTGTATGAGTAAGCAATCATCAGTGTGGAAGTGTGTTACGAGTACCAAACTGACGTATGGTAAACGTTGACATATGTAGATACAATCTTGGGGAGACTGAATCGCAGTATGATATTCTCCAATATACTGCTGTATACAGTGTCAATGATACAGTAAAGGCACTGTATATAGTTTCCATATTAGGAGTATTTCTCATATGTTCTGCAACACCAGTGCTATAGGAAATTAAATATATTTAGACTTTAGTATGTTTGTACTTTAGTATTTTAGTATGATCGCTTACAGCAAACAAAATGAATGAATATCAAATGAACAGTAATTTTTAATATACATGTGAATGCCTTAGTATCCATATTATATCTATAATTTTGTGCTAACTAATAACCATTAGTTTCAATATTAATATTAAGTCAAGCACAAATAGTGATTTGGATAAATGCATCCAATTATTACTTTAAGGTATATGGTTTCCAATACAATAATTTTCTCTTTAATTAATTTAATATTTATCGCTGTTAAACCATTGTTTTCAATTTTTTAAAAAGTATTATTAAGTGAGACAAGCGATGAAACAAGACAAGGACAAATTGAATCGTTTGTGACTTTTTGAAAATACCGTCCTATCACATAGCTCTCATATCTTTTTGAATACATAACCAACACGAATAATTCAATTTCAAATATTTAATTATTCATTAAAATTATTGGGTAACCTTTTCTTTTTTCCATCTTAGTATACATAATGCTGTGGACGAACTCATTATTTGGCATTGCCCGCTTATAAAATTCAATTTTACAAGCTTGTTTAGTTTTGACATTAATTCTTTCAAGCTTTAAAAGATAAATTTGTATCTCGTTTGTCTCAAATAAGCTACCTAACATATGACTACGGTCAACTATTAGATTAATATTTGGATGATACTTTCTACTTAAAACTTGCGTGACAAACTGTTTCCGAATAATCGTCATTGAATTCGCACATATTTATTCCAACTTAATTATGGCTGAATTTATTCGGAAAGTTGTGCAAACCTGTTGGGCTATACCATTTAAACTTTTAACATAATTTTTCAGTGTTTGCTTGATGTTTTAGTAACGAAAAGCACCATTTGCCCACAATGGACCCCAATTTAGTACGCTGTGTGGTAGATGAGCTAATAGATGTACGTTAAAAGACATATTGTTTTTCCCATATAATTCTTTGACTTCACTTACAAATTTGAATAAGCATTGCTAAGCACGATTCACTTCCGATTTCACTATAGATGTCTTCAATAAAGTAGACATTGCATCTACTAGTAGACACCAATGTTCTACGTATTTCTTGGAGAGAAACTTTGTACTAGTATGAATTATTTTGTGTTATTACCTTTATATTTACCAATGAAGTTGGATGAACTTTAGCAGAGTATTTATTATGAATATCGATGTACTCTGCTAATTTCTTTTCTCAAGCCTTTTTCCAGGAATTAATCATGAATGGGAAATGCAATAGGTTTGATAAGTGCAGTATAAACGTTTCAAACTGTTAAAACGTATTCGCATACGTTCGTATGCATAATACAAATATTTTGAATAGATTTCTGTATATTTGAATTATAATTTTTGTATACAATATATATGTAACTAGTTCCATGTGGATATTTTGAGATGGTTGTTGAAACATATACATACATCACACGCACTGACGGTTACTAAAAACACACATCATAGCATTATTAAAGTTTGAAAAAGTGTATAATTCTTCGGATTACACGAGAATGCACTACTTGTAGAAATATATATGACCTGCAAGGCACTTCAAGGACCATTGGCATTGTGCGTTGAGACTTGTGGATTGGACCTTTCGCATTGTGCCGTGTCGAAAATAATGTCTTCCTTTGTATGAAAAATGTTATCATAGATGTCGATGCAAGTAGATGCTCTCTAGGCTAGAGCTGGATGAATTATTTGCGGAATGACATAACCTTACTTTGTGAGTCATAAATCAAATTGCCTAGCTAATACTGAGGTAACGATTACATGATATTTTGCTGTGGCATTATCGATAACTAAACAATTGATCTAATTCTAATTAGCTAATGCTCGAGTTAAATTGCGAGCTCAGTTTCTACTTGGGTATTCGGATAAAAGTAGGGGATGAAGTGAATGTGCCAGCGGGGAAGACTCTACCTGCGGGGCCGAATTTGCTCCCTGAGGTTTTGAAGGGTGTAAACCTGCGACTTGGGTCACTGAGGTTGCATGCTGACAGCGATGAAGTATACTAAGGTGAGCCTCGAGGGGGTGGCCTACCTAGGACCCTGCGAGTTGGGTTGCTACGAATATGTTGGACAGCCATGACTTAGTCGATGTTGAACCTCGGTGGTACATGTGTCCATGATCGGGGTTGTAGGACTAGGGTCGACACATTATCCTGCGGGCTCTTGCAAGAGCATAGGGAGTTGCATCGCAAGTCGATCACATTACACCTAGTATTTTCTTATTACATGCAAATCCAAGTGTGTAGCGAAGAATGTTATTTCCTATCCTTTCTGTAGTAGTTACTTTTTATTTAAAATCAAACGAATTTACCTGCACGTCAAGTTTGATTGTAATTATATGAGAATCTCGTTCGAAGGGATTACACTATGTAATACCTCTAGTATGACTTGGACGCACTATAATTTTAGAGAGTATGAACATGAAAAATTCTCGCGTTATGCGCGCGCCGCTCCTCACCGCCATCACTTGCCTCCATCTTCATAATTTTCAGTGCTGAAATCTTTTGAAAAGAAAAAATAAGGGAGAAAAGTCCAAAAAACTGGGAGGGATACATGAAAATTGAGAGTGGGTTGTAATCCCTTTGAACGAGACTTATATAATTGCAATCGAACTTCACTTACAGGTAAGTTCGTTTGATTTTATATTATATTTCAAGTCTCGTTTTTCAGAATTACACTATGTAGATGTTTAGAGTTCTTTTTCTCTTTTCTTTTTCTTTTTTTATTATTTCTCTCCTAGGACTGCTGCTGCAAAATTTTCCTTATTAGAGATAGAGAGTCTTTTATAAAATTTGGCAAATACCTTAGATTTTCCTGACCAAATGGTTGTATTATGTACGACACTTATATCTAATCCTTTAAAATCCGCTGATGACGTCAAAGCATGCTTAGTACTGTGTGCTATAAAAGGATCATTAATTCCAGCTTGTCTAAGACAGTCCTTGATCCTTCTTCTTAGAGATTGTGACGTTGCAGCATGATGAGATTTACTGACAGTAATGAATAGATTATTTTTTCTTATTTCTTTGGTTCTCGTTAAGTAGTGAGTAATAATTCTCCCCACGCATAATTCTGTTCTATTGTGGAATAAGGGCAAGATAAAATTTGCTTGCGCTGTTTCTACTCTCGAGATTTTTATACTATTGGTTATTCTTATTTGAACACCATTTTTTGATAGTGATATATAGTTTATTTTAATTGAGGCTAGAGTTTTTAGTTTGCAAGTTAATTGTAAGTGTTTTAAATCCAGAGACTAAAGAGGCTCCCAGTTTTCTATCCACTTTAAAAATAATTCAGGATCCCAAATCGAATCGTATTTCGTTTTTGTCGGTCGTAATTTGAAAATGCCTTTGAAAAAACGAAATATCAATGGATCCTTTGGAGAATCATCGATGTCAATGAGTGATGTTGCTGATCTTTCTGTATTTAGAGTACCGTATAAAGTTTCATTTTTGAAACGCTAAGATAAATATTTCAATATAGTATTGGTGCCAGGTTTGAAAGGATCAGACTTGAATTTCATGCAGAAATCCCACTAGTTTCTTAAACTACATTTATACTAGCGCATGGTTGATTCTGTCAAAGATGAAATCAGAATATCAATGGATTCCTCAGGTACATTTTTCCTCTTTTATGCTATCCACATAATTTCCCTGCAATTAAAGATAGATGACTCGCTAACGGGTGGCTGATTGACCAGGGATATAACAAAAGATCAGGTGATGAAATCAGAAAATATTTCTGATTTATCTACAAGCATGGAATGAAGGTCGGAAAACAAGGTTGGTAAGAGCAGGACGGAACGACTAGGATATACTACTAGATAAACGACTAGGAACTACAGAAATCGGAGGAAAGGCATACAAATGTAAATTCTTCCAATTGAATGTAAATGCATATATGACACATGCTTCGGGATCTCGCTTCCAAGAACAAAACTTATTCGTTTTGGCGTTATTTCTAGAAACAAATAAGTCTATTTCAGGATGACACCATCGTTTCACAATCTTTCTAAATGCAACATTTGCTAATTCCGTATCAATGTTTGTTCTTCTTGATTCTCTGTTCGTCTCTATGTTCCATCCATCAAAGCTATATAAGATGCCTGTATCCATATTTGTCTTTTCTCACACTACTGCCAAATATCTCTGGCTAAGCTATTTAATTCTACTTATTGAATACCTCCGATTCGATTCATATACGCTAATGCGGTTGTGTTGTTCACCCTGAATAAAGTTTCGCAGTTACGATAATCTGATGCGAAACATTTCAACGCATAAAACGCCGCAATTAACTCTAGACTTAAATGAAATACAAACTTGATTTTGGATTACATACTTTGGCTAGGTACAGAATACGATAAGGATCAGATAGGGAATTCTTTTTATGAGTATATGATTAATGAACATCAGAAAAATGTAAGGTTTGGATGGATTTCAATAAAATCAATACGAAAGTTACTTTTGTAAGTGAAATTAAAATTGACTTAGATTTATTGAGAGAAATCTCCATGAATGACGACAAGATTGAATATTTGAAATTTCAAACTCTGAACTATGTTGTACCAACAGAAATTGAATATGGACTTGTAATTCAGACTTAGAACTGTAGAGTTTTGATTTTGACTTGAATCAAAGGTCCTTAGACTAAACTCTATATCTTTTGATCGGCACTGAATTTTGTCTATGTGAATTTTAAGTACTTTTTTCGATTCTTTCTCTCCATGTTTTTTGTCTGTTACGCAAAGTTTGAAGTATGCAAATATTTGATTTACGCCATATCATTCGCATTTTATCGATGAATGATTATTCGAAATAATATCACGTGTAGAAATTTATTAGGGAACGCCCTATTATGAAACAGGCCGTACTAGGGATTAAGTCGAGCATCCCCAGGTACGTTTTCTTAATGCGACCTCGATAAGGTCCTGGTTTGATTTACTAACGAAAATATTTGGCCGGCTCCTAACTCAGATGGCATTGGGGAATATTATTGGGTACAATCAAAAAACTTGCTAGAGTTTTATACTGAACACTTTTTTGCGCAAGCTTGGTCACCGAAACATTTTTCGGCATTACATAATTTTTTAAAATGTTATTCTGATCCGATAAGAATATTTTATTTCATCATTAAAATCGAATGTCAAGCATAATCATAATTGCTTGCAATATTCATTTTATAAATACTGGTATATATTGTATTATATTCGTGGAGAAATCCGCAAACCTTATTATTTTCATATATATAAATATTGATGGTTAAAATTCTTAACCAAAATAACATTTATCAATTAGGTTGATGAGAAAGTGAGTAAAGTGTCACACTATACATTTTGAGCATCTTGAAAATCGCAGGTTCGAATTCCACTCGTAGCGTGACAGATAGACAGATTGTTTCTATTATGTTTCTATTATAAACCTTCTTTTTTTTATTTTAATTATAGAACTACGCCATTGCACTTTTCGTATCTTAGATGTATTTTAACGAATAATATTAACAGTCTATTCAACTTTAACGAAATTCCGTGGTATAATATTGTATTGATAACGAACACATCATGAGGAACACATCTATTCATCTTCGTATCCTTTATGGCTTAAGCGTTACAATCCTAATCAGGCGCCTGCCGGGTGCCTGGACCATCGCCCAATGAGAATTAAGGATAGCTAATCGCGCCCCGCTCGTAGCCCTGATTAAATTTCTATATAGGATGTCATCGAAGAGAGAATATAATAAAGATTTTACGCAGATGCCCTAGTAAAAATTTCCTAGACATTTCCACAATAACGATAAGGCTCTGGCCGGCTGAGACTGGGCATCCCTAATAATGGACACTTAGCTAGGACCCGGCGCGGCGCACGCCAATACGCTGAACTGCTAAACTAAATCACGATTCGCTTTTTCTCAACTATGGGCTCGAACTAGGCGTTCGCCAATACTCTAAGATTTAATAAGTTAAATTCATTTCAGACAGTTCCTTGTTACAGTGACAATTTATTGATTGGGTCTCATTAGTGTCCAAGACAGAATTTGTGTTTATTTGCTATGAATATAATGGACCGTAAAAAAATCGATCCCGTCCAACGTGTATGCCAAATTGGTAAATATTCTGGCAATGATAAAGTATATAGATTGAGCTCGTGCTTGTGAAACGCACGGTCTAATGCTAGAAGTCAACAATCTGACTCACACTTTTTTGATTCAATATAAAACATTTTTATATAATATTTGGTATAATTGTAAAAAAATCAACATATTTTTCTAAATCTTAACAAATACTTTTGCAAGTACGCCATAAAATTATGTTTGTAACGTTTACTCTGTCACACGTTGATTAAGGCTTATATAATACATATTATAAGAATTATATTTTCAGAGGAAATCTGCAAAACTTACGATACTCATATATACAAATAGTGGTAATTATCACTTCTAACTAAAGCATCAAATATAAAACGAGCCGAGTGGGCAGTTTCACATTTCTCATTTAGAGCATCCTGACATTCGCAGATTCAAATCCCATTCACAGCAACACAGATAGTAAACTTTCATACCTATTTTCTGGATGTTGTTATAATTGTATAATTTTGTCATTATGTCAATAACATATTTCATGTTTTTATTTAACGACTATCGAAACGATTTAAACAATTTTCTGTGTTAATCGTACATGTCCACATGTGTAGTGAGAAACTGACCTGGAAAACTATCTATGACCCTGTAGAATACCATACAATAAAAATTATTATACTGCGGGACTTACTACGAAATCTATGATTTCTACATCGATTCATTATATTGATGTAAAGCAATAATGACAGTATATCTTGCAAGGAAAATATATATATATATATATGTCGAAAATATATGTATTCTATATAATTCGTATATTGACACTGAAAATGGTTTAGACTGGTTTGATATTCATTAAATTATATCAAATATGCAATTGACAGATTGGCAAAATTGAATGATTGAAACAATATTTTGAAAAATGAGTCTATTGATGCTGGCGGGAATGGGACTCGAATCTGCGATTTTCGGGATGCTCAATGTTTAAATGTTTAGTTCAAATGTTTTATATAGTACTAACAACGTTTAGACTTTATTGTTGACTTGTGCTATTAGAAAGAGCATTTCCCAAGAATGAGTTTAATCGTCATACCTAAGCATTGGCATTTACCAGTTTGGCACATGTGTCTCAAGAATTGTAATGTAGCTTAGTACTTCGACGTGCTGACACGCCACTATGGTTTCTAACTAAGTGTCCATTATTGTGTATGCGTCGTTTCTGCCCGGCCGGGTTCTTTTCGTTATTGGGGAAACGATTAGAAAATTTCTTCTACGGATGTACATACCTGTATAGGATAAACTTACGAACACTAAATTCCTAAATTACATTAAAAAAAAAAGAGAAATAGAAAACGATAAATATAATCACTAATAATAAATACAGAAAAATTATTTTTTTGTTTTTAATTTTCGTTACAAACCTGATTTTTTCGGTAATTTATTTAAAAAAAAGTTTTTTCGTAACATATGTAATACTTTGCATTTTTGTTTCTTTTTTCAAATTGTTTATATATTTCATTTTCTTGATTTAAAAAGTTCGAAATTTATCAATAGTGACGCTCGGATCGTGGCGCTTCGAAACGATATAGAATCCATTGCATTCAACTTTACATTTCGATATCTCAAAAACTATTGCGAGTCCCCAAAAATCCTTTCGAGGATAGTCTTATATCATGGAATAGAAACTTCGCATAAAATTGTAGTTCGATCGGAGGTTGTCCGTTTCCGGAAGTCTACTCCCTGTATACATATGTTTCGCAATGTACTAACAAGTATATGTTTCCAATATTAGTTTTATACTTGTATTCAAAATCGTTTTAACTATGTGTTCAAATATATGCCTGTATACATATAAAAAATATTTTCAGAAATATATTAATAATAGACTGTAATGTAGCGTCAGGACGACTCGTTACAAAGACCCTGTACCTCTGCGCACCTCCGACGACACGTTGCTGCCTCTGGCCTCCATCTCCAAGGGGTTAATGGGTCCGGGGTTCGGGTGAAGGAAACGGGGGAAAATAGTGGGCCGACGGCGGAGGCGCGGGGCCCTTTTGGCTTGAGAGTCCGCACGCAAGGGGTGTCTAACCGCCGGGTTGGGCACCCCTCCCCTCCACTGCCATTTTCAGTACGCTGAGGCTGACAATGAGCCGTCGGAAAATTTGGAAATCGGCCATATTGAAGAAGATTGGTGCGGGAAAGCCGCATCTGGCGACCAACATTCAGATTTCTTTCGTCCTTTTTTGAATTTCAGCACGGTGGGAGCAGATACGAATTATTTGCAAACTATGCCGATGTACGGCATACGTCACAATACTACACATTATACTACACATTATAATGTGTATATAGATTTATTTAATGAGATTTACGCAAAGCTATATGCAAACTTCTATACGAAATTTTATTTAACAATAAAATATTTTTCTTTAGTGCCAAATACATTTTGTAGCTGCTAAATAATTGCGACATATATTTTACGTATTCATATTCATTTTTATCATGTGCGATAATACGGAACTATAGCCCATGCATGAGAAAATTCTGTTTTAGAATTGCCATCTTTCTATGACTTTCTATATCATAAAAATAACTGTCACATATGATTATGTGATGAGTCTTCGAAACTTCCTCGTGCAAGATATCTGTTATGCATCTCAGATTAATATTTCCCTCTCCACAATGAGATGCATTTTAGATGTAGAAAAACTCATATAAATTATATAAATTTAAACGAATAGGTGTCAAATTTTTTTTCAATATTTTTCAATTTAGCTATCCCAGATCTCATATAAATTTATCTCATACTACAAAACTTTTACTCGTGAGATGTTAAGTTTACAATGAGATACAGTCTGTATGCGTATCGTCATTCATGTACTGCATTGTCTTGTTAGAATCTGTGTGAAAAAGGATGAAACTTTTCCAAGAGAAAAGTCGAAGTGTTGTCATTCTGCAGTTGTCTGTTCGCCATTTTTTTACTGTCAGATAACTCAGAGATAATAAATCCCAGAAGGTTTCTTGAAATCGTGATATACATTCGAAAGCTGAAAGTTTTGAGAACAACTTTTACAGGCGTATATGAAATGGTTAGCCGAGGTGGGGGTGCTGTGTGATCATAAAAATATACATAAATAAGGGGGAAAAAAATTCGCGTCATTCTCATTGTTCCAGAATATTTGTACGACAATGATTTATGCATGCTCTCAGTGACTCGTATAAAACAGTTTGTAATCATTTTGCATTACAGCTTCTATTTTTATTTTCTATGCCGCATCATTAACTGTCGGGGGAATCAATAATTCTGAATGTGGGACACAGGCAACACAAATTAGAGGACTTGAAAATAGATTGCATATTTTATTCAAAGGCATTAATTCTTGAAAAAACTTTCTTAAACGTAAGACTGCAACAACAAACATAGATAATACAAATGTATTTATGAATTATTTTTAACGCATTCCTAATCATAGACTGATTAATATTTATACACCGTATTTAACATATAGCCTAGCAAAAACCTTTAGAAAATATTCAATAATTTTGTTTAGGGGACTGGAGAATCCTCGCGCCGTATTGAATTTTCCGTACATTCTGCGTTATATATTTATAATGCGTCTCAAATTCTAGTTCACGTCTGCTTACTATCCGAGAAAATATTCTTCGTGAAGTATTCCAATAAAACAATATGCGTACTTTTGCAATTCCTTAGCCCTTTAACGCTTACGTGGGGTGTTTTCCACCCTAGCGCTCGAACTTTTCTATGTGATCCGCGCTACGCTAATGGTAGCCGTCTGCTATACCTCATACCTTTCCTCTCATACTTGTTGATGCCCTTGCCGAAGGCGGCGCTGCTTAATGTAAGATCAGAGAGCGAGTATTGTTGCAATAGGGAAGATTGGGGTGGCGAAAACTTCACCAAATAACAGGTGTACAAAAAAATGTGCAGTACGACTACAACTAACGATATCTTCTAATGGAATAAACAAATGCTATAAATGTAATTAATAAACAATTAAACAAATAAATAAAATAAATAAACAAATTAATACAATAAATAATAAAATTAATAAAATTCAATGTGTAGCTAAGATGGGAAACGCGGATATAGAGTATTAAATGTTATTGTTCACATTTGCTAAAGTACAAGAACTCATATATGCTCAAATTGTTTGAAAATATTTTTACTTATCGAGCAAATGTATTCTGTGCAAAAGTCAAGTAAGAGAATTATATTTTATTTTTAAAAAAGTCCATATTCAATGTTAATGTTTATAAAAGAGTTGATTTATTATATAACAATACTAAAGAAATAATGTGGGTTTGTATACAAATATCATACATTAATAATAGGTTTATAATGTATCACTGCTAAAAATGCATCAACTATCGAGCTCAATATTTAATAAATTGTCCAAACAAATAAATGTATATTTACATATCAAACAAAAGTTTATTTCCTGTCTGTTATTAAAATATATCGTTCCAACGCGGTTTAAAAATACTTTTTCGAGAAAAACGCGTTGAAATTTTCAAATTTAGCTTACGAAGTTGATTAAGGATACTTGGTGCTGTCAAAGGCTAATCTGCTATCCCTGGTCCATACAGGATACTTTCCTCTTCTTCGTAACACTGAAACATTCTATAATTCTATATACATGTATAGTACTTATAGGAATTCTGTTTCATTCTCGAAAGTATGTCTATACCGTCAAATTTTCCATTTTTTTTTATATGACTGCACAATTCGCATTTTTTTTGAAATATCTTCGATCCATTTCACTTCAGAATTCGACAGAGCACTAAACTCTTCACATATGAAATTCAAATTTCTTCACTCACACAAATGCAGAGGGTCTTACCCATACAAAAAATATTCACGAAATGTCTATTTATAGATAGTATACTCAGTCAATACGAATCTCAACCTTTATTTGATTTCTATTGTCCGTGATAACCAATGCGGTGTCAAATGTGTCGTATGGTCCGATTTTTACTCCTGGTGCACAACCTTAAACTGTATATAATTTCGTTATTCTTTCTTGGACAAACTCCGCTATGATAGGAGGAAGAGCTATATATCATATAGAAGAAACAGTAATAGAAAAATTAGAGCAAGGTAAAATAAAGAAATACAAAAAATCATGAACTATGATATCATGTCAATAAATGTCAAAGTATGTTCGTTTCAAACATATAAAGTTTTATAAGATCAAGTAGTCACCATTTTATTATGATTTATAAATGCTATCACAAATTTTTGTAATCATAATTAAATTTACAAAAAAAATTGATCAAGTATACATATATATAATATTTTAGACAAGTGATAGGACAAAAATGAGGAATATTAAAATAAAATATAATACCAATACAAAACCAATGCCTTTCATAAATTGTACGAATTAAGCCATATTATTGAAAGTAAAAAGAAGAAAAATCATGAAAATACGCTAGTTAAGGCTAATTGTAGCTGAAATTTATTTTATATAAGATCAAAAGGTTCATTCAATTACTTGATCCATTATCACTTCGCAGGTTAAATAAGGATATTCAAAATCTTATCTGTTAGTGATGGTCAAGTTGATATAAAACCACGTTGTTCCAATTAATTTTGTCCTTTGAGTATTATAAGTACATCTCTTATAATCCTTTTTGGTTGTAACAACTTTTAGCTAGCGTGATATGATCGTCTCCTCAATTATCCTTGTGTATTCAAATATTTCCTTATATATAATATGTATGATCGTTTGGGTTAATAGCGATAGGGTTTCTGAAGCCTATCGTCTATATTAATTACAAAGAATGGAAAGAACGCAACAAATAATTCAAATACAGTTATTCATAATCATCATAATAAATATATGAAAGAAAACTACCAGGTTTGGGTTTGGCTTATAACGATGTGCTCGCACTCAGGTCTTCAGCCGAAAGGGACAAGTGTCCTGTGCGTATTTGCTTAGGTAGCCTACCGTGATTTGGTTATGAAAAGTGAGGAACGAAGAACAACAGTAATGGCATCTGTAATTGCTTTGACAACTCAGTCGGTATGGAAGTGAGCGCTACATTTTGAATTTCGACTTATAACTTTAGGAATATATTTTCAACAGGTAATGGATTAGGAAAATGTAAAAAAAAATCGATTTCATTTATCCATCAAACGAGAATCCCCCATTAAGGCGGAATACAAAGCTTTTATGGCTATAATCTCAAGTATAGACCAATTTGGATACTTAAATTCTGATTAACTTTTCAGACATTTTGCTTAGAACTGAGAACTTTTTATTAAATCTTGAAGGGCTTTTTGTATTGGCTGAGATAAGTGACAATTAACTGGTTCAAAACGAATGGAATCAGATTGAAGCTGAGCAATGGATCCATTAATCAAGTAGCGTCGTTCATCAAGTGTAGCAAAATTTTCCCATAAAGACTAATGTAACTTATTCTGCTTGCGCTCTTGATCGAGCACCATACTTAAGAGATTATATCCATCTTAAACCTTGAAATTAAAGCACGATTTTGGAATCCGTTTCTTGTGAAACTATTACTTTTATGGCTTTTATTTTTATATCATTGTATAGTAAATACGTTTAAATATCTGTAGAAAAAATTTCGTTGAAAAATATTAAGTATCTTCGAAAATGTATGTGACATTTTAGAGTGTGTTCTGTGAACGGTGGTTTGCAGTGGAAATGATTCCGCTGAAGTGGCTGAAGTAGTTGAAATATAGTTGCCGGGTGATAATCGCAAAATTTCAAAATTTAACGTTATAACTCAACTATGGCCATCTGAAAAAAGGTAAAAAAATAAATCATTTTCGACAATATTTTTGCGTAAAACAAGTAGATTAACCCTTTAGGCCATTTTCTGGCATGCTGTCGAGGACCAGCCAATGTCACCAGTGTCCTTCATATTACGTCCTTTATAAAATACGTTAAAAATTTTTTTATATTGAAACTAGTGAAACCAAATCGTCAGAGTGTCTAGAATAAGAATATCTAAGTGCGATATTTTTATTTTATAAAAAGTTATAAAAAAAGAATACAAGAAATAGCAAAGAAATTGTAAAAATCACGTTTTTTGGTTTTTTAATGCTGTTTCACTTATTTTTCATTTAATTGAAAATAGTCGGTGGATTTCTTAATATGAAGGCTTCCCTCTACAAGGCTATGTATGTAGTTTTCGTATTCTTTTTAAAAAGCATATTTATTTTGCAAACCAAACGTGCCCTGTGTGCTAAATTTAACACATATTTTTGTATGTCCAAGTCCGTCATCTTTAATCTGCTAGCCATGTCCATCCCCTCGTTTACTATTATAGTTTATGCACATGTGCTGCTGTGTAGCCGCATCTGATTAGGTAATTCTCTCTATTGCCGTTCCTATTTTCAACCTCTGCCTTTTTTATGCACTCTTTCACTATATGCCTCCCTTCTGCCAGTCTCGCTTTCTCTTCGAATTACATTGCTGTCTTTCTCCTGCTGTTATCCCTATTTTATCCCTCTTCTTCTCATCCAGTACTATATAGCTGTATATACTATATAGCTATAATGTCCATTTCAAATATTTGTATCTTTTTCTAGTTCCATTTGCTCTTTGTATTCTCAGACTTCTGCTCCCTACATAATTATCCCCGTAACTAAATACTCAAATTCGTCTCTTGAAGTTATCTTTAAACCTTCTCTGCCCAAACTTGTCCAACTACGACGTTAGCTATTCTTAATACTTTTTATATGTAGGTCTTCTATTCCCTTCGTTTGAAATATATATCCCAGGTATATCATTTCTTTCACTTCCCCTATTCCCTTTCCAATCCACATCCATTCTCTATTCCTTTTTCTTCTTCCTTTTTGGAAGCACATCATTTTTTATTTTTCTCTATTTAGAGTGAGATCCTCTTTCTCCAAGTATTTTCCAAATCTCTTTAACATGTCTTTCATTTCATCCTCTTTCATTGCTAAAAGTACCAAGTCGTCAGCATATGCAAGCGTTCTGAATTTTTCTTTTTCATCTATTACTCCTCCTAATTGTTAACCGTTTAGCTTTCCTTCTATGGCTCATAGAAATAGTGCGAAAAGTGTTAGACTGAATGACCTTATCTTAATCTTCTCGTAGTCCAAAAATTCTTCGAATTTAGGCCTCTTATCTTAACTACGTTTTTCGTTTCTGTGTATATTTCCTTTATCTTCTCTCTTAGTTATTTACTAATTCCATTCTTTTCTAATACGTTTCGAAGTTCCTAGCGACATACCGAATTGAAAGCTGCCTTTAAATCCACAAAGAAAGCAAAGATTTTTTCTCTCTTTTTTTACCCAGCTCCCTTTCTATTACGTTGTTCAGGATGAATTTATTATCCGCTCTGCTTCTACCTTTTCTGAAACCTGCCTGCGTATCTAGGAGCATATTTCCTCTTTCCATTCATTCCTTAATCTTTCCTCAAATATTGCATAGATTTTGTAACCTGTATTAAGTAAGGTTATTCCTCTATAGTTCTTGACATCCTCAATCCTCAATCCTCAATCCTCTATCCCGTCTTTTGTGCAGCGGCGTTATTAGTCCTTCTTCTTTCTCAACGGCGTTATTACTCTAAAACCTTCTTTTCTCCAGATTTCCTTCAAATATTCTTTTAGGTTGTTCCTTCTAGTTCCCCTTGAATATATCCACGTTTCGTCTTGGATTTCATCTGCTCCTAGAGCGTTCTTCTTCAATATTTTGATTTGTCTATCTATCTCTTCATTCGTAAATTCTTCTTTCTCATCATTTTCTATCTATCTTTCTGGCCTTTTCTTATCCGAATTGCACCATTTCTTTCGTTTTTACTCTTTTCTCTATCTCCGCCTTTTCTTCTCCATAAAACAATTCTCTGAAATGTGTTTCGTGCATGTGTGCATTGATATACTTTCTCCTATTGTTGTTTTCTTCTTCCTGCCTTTATTTATATATTTCCATATTTCTTTTTCCGACTTTATATTTTTGATCTCTCTTTCTTCTTCTTGTTTTTTTCCTTTCTTTTTGTTTGCAAAGTGCTTTGAATAGTTTTCTCTTCCCTACGTATACTTCTTAACTTTTTTCGTCGTTTTCCATCTTTGGAATGTTTTATTTACCTTTCTTTTTTCTTTCCCACATTCTTTATGCCACTATTTCTTAATTCCTATCTTCCACATCCTCTTTTCCACCTTCTTCTTCTTTAACGCCCTTCTCACTTCTTGTAGCTCAACTCGTGTCATATTCTTCCTTGTTATTTTTCTTTCAATTTTTCGATACTTTCTACATTCCATATTACTGATTCTTTCTACACTTCTTTTTCTTCTTCTTCGTGGATCATCTTTTCGATGTTCAGACTTACCTGTAGCGGTAGGTGCTGGGATTCTATTCTTTCTAGTACCGTAAAGTCTTCTACTGTTTCCTTCACTCCTTCATTAATTAGTGAATAGGCAATCACGCTTCTTCCTCTTTCTGCTACATACATGAACTCTCCTGCTTCGTCACCGCTGATATTTCCTTTTAGGATTGGCCATCCTTTTTCTTCTTCAAGCTCTAATAATCTCCTTCCTTCGGCATTTTCCGTTTCGTCTTTCGACTCTCTATCTTTCTATCCTTACGCGCCATACGATCCTCCTTCAACCCCTATTCTTGCATTCCAGTCCCCACCCAATACTAGATTCGCCTCTTCAATCTCTTTTACTATTCTGTTTCATCATTTCCCTTCATCCGTGAGCTATTTCGTCCCTGTGAAGATTCTTCATTTTAGTCCCTCTACGATTAGTGTTCTTTCCTGGACGCCTTCTATTCTCTCACTCCGCCGTCTTTTTTCTTCTTGTATTCCTTTTTTGATTAAAGCAAGTATACCTCCTGTGGCCCTTCGCTTTCCTTTTTCCCTTAACACCAGTTGGCGTTCCCAGTTAAAACTCTTTGGTAGCCACTTTTTCATTTTGTTTCATGTGTTTTCCATCCATGTTTCTACCACGCATACGAAACTAAGTCTTTCACAAATTTCCAAAATTCTCTGACCTTATTTGTTACTTACTAATTATTATTGTAGAAATGTCGGGTGGATACTGAATTTAACTATTCTGGGTGTTGACGTGTGTTGACCATTCGCAACCTTGTTAAAAGCCTTATTTGTTACTCCAGCCACGTTCCAGAAAAGTAATTTATATTTATCTCCCTCATACTGAATCATCCTTGTTTCTCTTCCCCCTTTTCCGCCTTCTTCTTTCCCGACGACTAGTCTCATTTCATTTTGAGCATTTCCACTATCTTTTTTGTCTTCACCATCTTTACTTTTTGTTTCTGCTTCATTATGAACTCTTGATTTCTTTTCGTGCTCATCTTCTCCTCTTCCTTTTCCTGGGTTGTCTTAGCCCTTTGCTTCATTCCCCTCCACTCTCACGGAGGCGAGTGAAGCACAGGCCTTGTTCCTTGCTTAAGAAACTCCCTTCGTTGACAATTCCGCTTGTATTGAGTCGAAAAGAGATGTGATCTTGGCTCACTGACCTTATTAATGATATTATTTTCTCCTCTAGTCTGTCTTCCTTTTCGTTTCATTTTCTCCAAATCCGTCCTTCTTGCAATTTCACGTATCCTACTCGCGTATCTATTCCTTGTTCTCTTTGCTATTCCTCGCATTCTGCCTTTATTTCGTCCCCACTATATTCTTTCTCTTTTATCAATCTATTGTTTCTTCTTTCTCTTTTCTTGTGTTTATCAAATTTTATTTCCCAATCTAATATATTTCTTTTCAATTCCTTATTTTCTTCTTTCACTTTGAGTTGCTCTTCTCTCATTTCCTTGATTTCTTCTTGGAATTTCGCTATTTGTGTCATTAACTCCTCGAATCTCGCCATTACCCTCTCTTCCATTGTTTCCACTGTACGAGAGTCTTTTTCCAATGTTCCTTCTGTTTCTTCTACCAGCAACCTGTTTGTTTTTTTGCTTCTACTAAATGCTCTATATTTTTCTTAGGTGAGTTCCAATTGGTCCTCCTCTTCTTTCTTCCTCTTGATATAATCTGTTATGCTACCTGAACTACTTGTACGTTCGCGTCCCAGCTGAATCGCGGTCCTTGGTCTTCCTTGCTTCCCCTTCATTTCATCCGTCATTGGAGCAAATTATTTGACTTCTGAGGCAATGATTTTATACAGTCATCAACAATTTTGTCACTTCTCACGTTGACTTCGGTTTCGGCCTTGTCTGACCGTCTGCTGCGTCAGCCCACCACGTCACCTATCCTCACGTTCAATACCAAGATTTTTGTACCTTTTCCCTTCAACGTTAGCTCTTTCCTGTTCTTTACTCGTTCTCTATATTTCCTACTGTTTCTTATCACTTTCTGCATCTTCTGATACCCTTTTCACCCTTTTTCCTCCAGTTTCTTCCTCACTTCACTTTGTCACTTCAGACCGATCCACCTGAATACGTCCTCCTCTACTACGTTTCCATACAAAGTCCCCTAAACGCTTTAAATCCACTTAACTCAAAAGCCAGCAGTAAACTAACTACGTCGTTATACCCATCAGGTGCGCTGTATTTTTTCCCAAATTTTCAGCATAGTAACGCCCCCATTCTACCTTTTTCCTACCCAGGAATGATTTTTTGTAGTAACGTGGGGTCACTGGCGACCCTGGCGGTGGTTAGAGGGTTAAAACCCGAAAAAAACTGAATCGTTACCCAGAAGATACATTTCATGAATATGTGATCCAAAATACAAGTTAATATCAACATTAGTTATTGAAATATCGCGTCGAGCAATCTCAAAAAATTAGTTTCTAGAAAAACGAATTTTAAATTTAACATACAGATATTTTTAAAATAGGACCGAAAATTGTCATCTTACCATTAGTCATTCATTTATGCCCTAGTCGAAATTTTGTTCTTTCGTTGTACATCTATGCTCTCCATAGTGTGTCGATTGTAACTCGAGGTTCTAAACGAAGACTCCTTTTCAATCTTTAGGGCCCACTTTGAATCTATACGTCCTGTCGCTTCCGATTTCAATCTATTGTGAACTTCTATGTTCTACTACGATTTATCGTAATGTTTTATGGGCTATCGAAACGTTGAAAATAAATTAAGAAACATGTTTATAAAATAATATTATAAAAGTTTTCTATGTACATATACACACGTAGTTATTTATTACCATGTGCTAGGTTATTTTCAAATTTAAACAGTACATGACACGAAATTATAAATTTTTTAACCTTTGAATAACAGTATAATTCAGGAGATACACTTCTTTTAATTAAACAAAACCGCATTTATTACAATCCGATGTGCTTAAAACTTTATATTTAGGGGTATTTTGAATCGCTGAATCCGAATCTGGAGTAGCAATTTCAAAATTCAAAATAATTGATTCTATACCGAGGCTCAAAGTTCAAGTAAATTGTATGTAGGGTTAAGCCTGATGAGTTTAAAATTATAATATTACAAAAAGGATTTACTGTTAAATATTGATCTGATATACACTTGATCATTGACATTTACTAGTCCATATAGATAGTAACTTTGTAATTCAATTTAGTAATATCAATAATAATTATGAGACACATTTTAACAAATAAATAAAATCATATTCATTAATTACCAGTGTAATATTAATAAAAGTAAATCAATAACAAAAAGCTCATTTAATTTGCATATAATCATTAATCAACTATGTCTAACTTTGTCGTGTGTAAACGAATACAAAACGAATATTATGTACTTAATAGAAAGACGCAGCAGAGATGGACTGAGGATACTTTGACGATCATTAAAGTTTTAAGCAACAAAGATGGAGTACAATACTTGGATGGGTGACCGCTTCGAGTTCCTATGTAGGAATTAATTGCGAATTACGAAGATGCGTTCTTTCTATTTTTTTTCGATTTAGGACCTGTTTCGCGAGGTTCCTATGTGGTTCTCTTTTAAACCTCAAAGTATGAAAATATGTGCCACATTTAAGGTACAATTGGGAACCTCAATTGCATGTGAATACATGCAATTGTACTTCACCAGTGCCTCCTAGATCCTACTGAACATAGGATAACGAGGTACAACGAAGCAACAAAATTTCGACTCGGGTGGCCCATAAAGTAACAATTCAGCTGATATTACAGTTTCATCAGCATCTATTCTCTCCCATCTTTCCACATGATTCATTCTACTTTTGTGGTTTCGCTCGCTTTGATTTTAGCATGCTTGATAGCGATTCGGTCCGGTTTTGATATTCATATACCTAACATTTTCAAATAACTTTTAGACCCTTTATTAAAAATTCTTGTGGCAATATATGATGCAATATTTATAATATAGGTACTATTACTCAAAAACTATTGAACAATTTTTCGTACCACTTGATTGAAGCTTTCGTTGTTTTGTGAAAAAACTTCAACACAAAGCCAAATAACGTTCAAAGAATTTAGCCTACAACATTTGACCTGACAAACTTTGCCTCAGCTCTCAGAATACTAATGCTTATATTCCTATAACGAAGTTGTTTTTTATAATTTTGGTATAATATTGTAGATCAGTATTTTAAATACATTCAACTTTAAGAAGATGCAAGAAAATTGATTTTTGAAAGATTCAAATTTGATGTGAACGGCACACTTCTTCTGTATTTTCGTTGTAAAAACGACATATTATGAGTTTTTTGTGAGACCATAACTCGTTTTTATTCCAAATTCGATTTTATTTTTTTCGATTTTGACTTCTCAACCATTATATGCAATTTACATATTGATCGGTACTTTTTTCATTCTTTAAAAGCGCATCTTTTTAAAAGTCAGGCAAGAACATTTTTATATGCATTAAAGTATATATTAATCAAACAAATTCAAGAAAATGTTGAGCTGCACAATTGATAAACTTTTAAACAGTAATACCGCACATATACGAGATTACATATAATTGCCAGGGTGACATAGATATTTTATCAACGTCGAATTCTATACACGACCGCATTAAGGAGGAACGGAACAGACCATTTATATGGGTGATTTGTCATATTGACGTAAGCGAGGAAACTTCATATCCAAAAATCTCTTAATTGTCTATACGAGAACAATTTCCGGCGACATGATAGTAAAGTTGATAGATGTAAAACTTTCCCTGCATGCCCCTTTTTTCGTTTCCATCGGTGGTTCTGTGCAATGGTGCGATAAGTTTTGGATAGGGAACGGCTAAGGTATTTTCAGGTTGCCATGACAGATACGTAGGCTATCATTTTCGAGATTCAGTTATATTTTATATATTGTGTAGAAAACAAATTTTAATTCGAGTCCGCAGAGAAAACATTTTATTGAAAGACTTCAAGTTTGTGTAATAAATTAATTAACAGTGCTTTCTGTTCAAAGATTTTTAGGCGCAAAGTTTCCTCGCTTCCAGTCTCCTCGACTCGAAATTTTAAGCCTTTCAAATGTTAATAGTAACAAAAATTTGTTCTCGATAGCTAAATTTAAGAATAATATAATAATTTTTGAATAGGCGTTAAAATTATAATATTACAAAAAGGACTTACTATTAAATATTGATCTGACATTTACTTGACAATTGTCCATGTAGATAGTAACATTGCAATACAATTTAGTGATATCAATAAGTATTATGAAAAACATTTTAACCCTCAAACACCACATTGGGTTAAAACTCACACACAATCTGGCGTTCCCGTTAATCGGGCGTTGGCTAATGTGTGGTGTTTAAGGGTTAACAAATAAATAAAATCATGTGGCTTCAATCCTTTGCTGTCACGCTAGTGCGAATTCGCATTTCCCTGCGAATGTCAGAGGTGCAGAAAATAAGTGAAACAATAAAGAATTAAATACTTGCATAAAATTAATAAAAATTAAATGCGCATAATCGTTAATTCGTCGCGTATGAGATCCACGCTAAGCAAGGATTTCGAATTCGGACGATGCGGCTAGGATCTTGCTCAGCAAGTACTTACATTGCGTGGTATAAAAATTGCTATATCTAAAACCATATTGACGATGTCGCAAATCCGAAAGATGCTCTTTGAAGAGATGTCCACGGTGTCCTATATACATGGCGAATAATATTTTTATGAACAATATATACTGAGCTACCGTTATTCAAAACTAATAGGCACGTATCGAAATTTCAAGCTCCTCGTTTAGCGAAGGAAATTCTATAACAAATTTTTTTTAATTCCGAGATACACGATGAAGCCTTTTCTATCGAATGACGCTAATAGAGTTTCAAAATATTTGTTAGATTTTTTTATTTTAATAAAGCATAAAGATGATATTAGACTTGAAATTCGTTAAGCAAAAGTTGATGAAAGTAGAACTACAGAAAATCTCATGCTTACTAATGATTGAAACAAGACAGCACATTACAAAATAAGCCCTTGTTCATATTTTTTTAGCATTGTGTTCAAAAGATATGAGTTTCAATATGAGGATCTTGAGGTCGTGGAATCCTCGGCCTACGTAGTCATGCTCAGTGCAAGACAATCGTATGCGAAGGGTTAATCAACTAACTGTTCGGCTTCGGTTTTCGCCTGTAAAGGTGTCTGGGGCAGCGAGGTACTTCGGCAGCACAGATTCGTATGTACATGTCAACCAATTTTATGAGATCTGAAAAGTCTGCAAGTCTTTGCTGACTAGACCGGCACCCTTTCCGTGCATTGCGTAACCTGAAAACTGAAGACTTTCGTCGAGAGAAAAATTAAACACATGTCCCCACTCTAAGGAAGGGCCTAAGCCATAAGAGATGTAGAAGATTGCACTCTCCCCTGTATCTCGAAAATTCATCTCATGTGTAGACAAAACGAATATTGTATGGTAAATAGAAAGACGCAGTAGAGATGGTCTAAGGATGCTGGACGATCATTAACGTTAACCAATTGAAATGGAGTTCAATAATTGGATGGGTGATTTTTTGAATTATCATAAAGGAATTAATTGCGGATAAGGAAATATGCGTTCTTACTTTTTCTTGTTTTAGAACCCGTTTTACGAGGCTCCTGTGATTTTGAACCTCAAAATGGGTAAAAATAGAAATATCTACCACTTTTCAGGTCTAGAATAGATTATCTATGAAACGTAAATACGTCACATGGATCTTCTGAAATTTGATTTTGATGACGTTGGTACCATTAAAATTCTTGAAATCTCTAGATAACTTTAGGCAAAAAAGGTAGAATGCAAACTGACGTCGAGTTGCGCCACAGGAGTCACGAGGAACCACACAAAGCTAGTATTCTATAAATGTAGAGGTAATGATGGTCAAATGAATGGTTTATGTTGGAGGAATAATAAGGAACAAAATTCTTTTAATTTTATTTATTTATTTACTATATGAATAAAATTGGGTACAATAGTCACCTTAATTGTTGACTGCATCATATTTTTTTTGTACACCAATACTTTGGTGGGATCTTATCGACCCCTATATTCCTTGTAGCAATGATGCTGGCGATCTGGTTACTCGGCGTCACGCCGCTGCGACAGGCGGGTCAGAAGGTATGGTAGGAGCGATAAAAGATGGGGCAAATAGTTACTATCGTTCTAGTAAGAAATACAAAATGAAATGTAGCCATTGGGGTGAAAATGATTCAACCTAAGTGTTGAAGGGTTAAATCCATTGTCTATAGTCGATATCAAATCCTTCTACTTTTACATCGAATTCCACCCTCAAAGGCACGCCATCTTACAGGCGATACGGTCAACTAGTACTCGCCTGGACCTTGCTTATCTTCCATCCGATCACTCTTAACAGCTCCTGAAGCTATTTGACACCTGGTTCACCATGAAACCGATAGAAATTTGATATCACGAAAATAATCTTGTTCTCGGGAAGATCACAAAAAGATCTCACTGCAACAGCTGCTATAGCACTTACTTGATCCTACACTGCACTTTCTCATTGTACTTCTGTCAAAAGACAAATTGAACAAAGTCTTTGTAGAATGTTGTACACATTATACTTACTAAATATGCCTTAAATATTTTTCTAAAATCTTAATTTGTCACACTGCACTTGAAATTGGATCTGATTTTGCAGGAAGTGCGCATACAGAGCCTCACATTGTCTTGTCTAATCAAGAGTTACAAATAAACCTTTACTATTATTCAGAAGGCGTTTTACGGATGCTGTAGATTCTGTCATTCTTAAAGATCATAATCCCTCATGGGCTCGAAGACACCAAATTCGGTATACCAACGAATGCGACTTCTTCTTTCAGTCGCTTTGGAGGGATCGTATCTTACAGACCGTACCTTGCTGTATTATTCATTAGCAGTCCCAGAGATCAATGGTTGCAACGACAATAAAGTTTACTTGTTTTTGACTCTTGACATTCGGTATTGATGTAGTAAATTCAAGTACCTACATATTTACATTGCTGTAGGTCTGCAGCACATGTACTTAGTCTGAAGATTATATATCTTATTACTATGAAGAACACATAATAAAAACACTTAGATATATTAAGGGAATATTGTCTAAAACTTCAGCCTTTTGCCGCAGAGAACGCTAGTAGTAATCCATGACGTCATAACTAGTCCCAACGTGCACGAACCATAGTCAGTAATGCTGATATTAATTTTAACGAAAATATTCCCTACAGGCACCTCCTCACTTGATGGCTTGAAGGCATCACTCGCCTCGAGTACAGAATATTGCGCAATAGGCAATTTATCATGTATTCTTGTTTAAGGACCATTGTACTTAGTGTTAGACCCCAACTTTCCACTCCCCCATTTCTTCACCATCCCCTACGGCACTGGCTCGAACGCCAACGAGGACCATCCTCGAAGACCAACTACCACTGACATCCAAAGGAAAAGAGGTTATGTTAGCATACGCAGCGTAATGCAGGGAACGGCGTGGGCAGAAAAGACAGCTGATCAAGATCAGGAACAATGCATGTGGTCCACCCAGCCACCCGGCAGATTCAGTCCTTTCGTGCAATCTCGTCATACGGTAGCCATTAAGCCCGTGCAACAAACGGTGGAGTCTCCATCCTCCAACTCCAGGGATGCATCCGGGAGGAAATTGAAAGACACCACGGGCGCACCAGCGAGGACCCAGCACTGTACAGAGAAGAAGCGAGGTCCTGGAGGTCCGCCAGTGTCGTGCTCAGAGAAGGCATCTGCTATGCGCAATCCGCGGTTCTGTCAGATCAAAGGCGCACCGATTTCTAAGGTCCTGAAAGCCTTACGAGGAAAACGATGAGGATCGGAAGCGTCGAAGACTTCACTTCGAGTCTGGCGTTAGAGTTTACTGTGCGATATTGAGTTTGAGTGAGAATGTACGATTTTGGGATTATTGTTGCGTGAGCAAGCTGTTTTGAGTGAGTAGATTTAAATGATTGATTGAGTTTCCTTTTTTCATCCTTCGCAACCCCTTTTTGTATTTCGTTCTTCTTGCGTTAGAGTCCTTTTGAGAATTGCGAGACGCCCCAACGTAGACCGGCATATCTTTGAGATAGAGAATCAGCCTTCTACTATACGCGTAAGACTGAGTGGTATCGGGTTGCGTTTTAGCTTTTAGTATCCTGCGTTCCTTATTCCTCGGTAGTCCTGCAATCCTTTCCTTATTGCGCCCTACTGTTCCTTGAAGACCCCGAGGTAATAATTAAGGTAGTTCGATCACTTTAGCAGTTCCAAGATATGGATCTAAATTTTGTATATGTTCTTGGCAGGTGCTTAACGGTCGTGCATGTAAAATTGAAAAATTATTCATCGTCTAGTTTACAAGATATACGGAATGAAACTTGACAAAAATGCACTATATAGATATACTTCGCTTGTTAAAATAGCAATAATTTTTCGAGATATCTCAGCTTCTAGGCTGTAAAAACAGATGAAATTCCTAAGCGATACTTCTTTTGCATTGAACATTACTACGCTGATTTTTAAACTAAAAAACATGGAACTTTTAAATAATTTTTTACTGGATTATTTAAACAATATGTGATACAAACATTTTTTCAATGATGGCTCTTTGTCCTTCCGTATGTCTAAGTGGTTCACCTTAAGGAGGCATTCGCGGTTACCAATTAATAAGATTAAATCATAAAATTATTGTATATTAGAGATGGAAACATTTTAAAGAAGCTTGAAAACCAGAATTGATTTTACCATCCATAAACGAAAATATTCAAAGTTAAAATGTGCCTTTTTTAACAAAATTTCTTATGGCAGACGTGGATAGCAAATGCTGTTTCTGTGAATTTCATACATTGATACGGAAGATCGATTAAAAAGAATAAATGATAGATTTAACTTGAATTAATCGTTTTAAAAAATTGCATACGTTACTGCAAAAATACAGCAAAAACTTGTGTTGAAATGAACTCGGTCGTACAATTTTCAGCCGTCCTAAATGACAGAATAAAGAAGCGTGACACAATTTGAGCGGGGTGATGATGGGGCGATAAAGGCATTTTTCCGGGGCGGGAATGTCAAAAGTTAAAAATCTAATTTTCGAGTTATTTTGAGGTTATAATACTCTGTACGACGGAAAAGAATAAACCGCTGTTCACCTCTTAGTTTTATTTCTCTATTTGCCACGAAACTGATACAATATTTTGATGAATTGATGAATTCCTAAACAAATGTGACACCGTACTTTCAATTTCGAAGCAAGTCCGTAAATATTTTCCTCTTCAATATACTTGAAAGACAAGGGGACATCGCAAAGTGTACACGACATTTCATCTATCCTTTGAGGTTAAGCACTCATCGACCTATAACAGGTAGCGTGTATTCCGGCAGTTCGCGATTTCTCGGACATTTCACAGCTATTGCGCTTTCCTTTTCGTCATAAATCTTCCACTGTAACGCGGCTGTAGGACGACCTCAGTCGACCCCGATTTCGACATTGACACCGTAAGACGTTTGTTTGCCTTATTCGATGAAGACAGAAATACGTCAGCTCACAATCAGTGACGCCAACCTCAAGTGCGTGCGACGTTGCTACGAGCTCCGTACAACTGTTCGACAAGCGAAATTAATTTGGTACAATAGTCAAACAAGTAACGTCGAACGTCGTAATTCGTAAAATAAAAATAAATGGCATCTTGCATCCACACCCAGGACAGTGGCTAAAAGGAAAGCGTAGAACAATATGTGCTACAAATTTTCATTTTTTTTGTCAATTATAAGAAAGCTTACAATAGTGCGTCAGTTGACTAGCATATGCCAGTTAATACGTTGAAAATCACGTTTGAGTAAAATTATATCTGACATTTCATGTAAATGCTAATAATATTTACTAAGTACATTATTCTTATGAAATAACAATATTACTATAAGTCTGGGATCTTTAGACACAGATTCCTACAACGAAATTTATCGGCATTTCGAAAGCCTTCGAAGGTTTGTTTTCATACTGAATTGCCGTTGTTGCACGGCCATACTTTGCGAATTGACGTCGTCGAAATTCCCGATTCCGGAAATTCGAGGTGGATTCTAGGAAGTTTGCGTTTGATTCCAGGAATTTTATGCTCAATACTAGGAATTGCGCACAATGGAGTAGCATCTAGTAGTTTCTAGAACCTTCAACGGTTCGTGTCCGTGCTAAATTAGGCAGACATGTTCCTAGAGCTGACACTCTGCTTCAATGGTAATTCGTTGCAACCCCCTTTCTAGCACGTTGAGATGGTCGTTCCATGGAATGTTCCATCCGTTCGCACTAACCTGCACCGGCACTTAGTCTTCCATTTTATGGGACACTCACCATTGTCCTAAGGATGTTGGCTGATGCTAATTATTAAATTTTAGAATGCTATTAACCCTTATTCCGTAATTATGAGTCATTTTTGTCTGTATGATTTCTAACAGTATCGATGTGTCGAAAATTAAGGGCGATGAGATCACCGAGGGCGAAAGGTCGGCTTCCTACGTCAGCTGCTCGCTAACTCTTTGTAGTCACATCTGCTAAAGTGACCCGTACAACGATTTTGAGGCCAGAAACGGGATTTTCTGACATCTACCTAAGACAATTTTTTTTCTCAAAGTGCCACAATTCACACGTATAGCCAGTACTTTTTTTCGAAAAATATTGTTAAACAAAAAGTTACAATTTTTTTCGTAAAAAACGGCATCTTTTGCGTACTACGACAGTTATGATTTTTTTTCGATAATTTATTATTTAAATCTCTTCTTCCGACGCGACGGTTCCTTGTTTACAAAGGTTTGAGATACATTCCAGAATTTTTTCATATCGATTGAAAAATTATCGCTGATACGGCAACTGCTTAAAGAGTCGCCACAGTCAATTTGACTCAGATTGACTACTTTCAAATTCTACGGAGGTGCAACCACAAAGGATTACATGGGAAAAAAGAATCTCTTGCGGACGCGAACGACACATGAGTACTTTTTATGCAGATAAATACACTTTTATTTTCCTATTAAAACCTGTTTCTTGAGTATTCTTAAGATGCTTGCATTGGTTTGGATCAAAAAATTGAAAATTTTGTTAATATCCCAACATGTAATGCTCGTCAAAGTACCGCGATCTCTACGACCCCGATATATGTATTTTCCTTGTAATAGTTTTATTGGGTATACTTGTAGGTACACTTTTGAGTAATCAATCACAGATCTATTACATACTTCATTCTTTTAACTTGGGTATCAACAGTCTTCTTTTTTAGCCTGGGCCTGGCTAAACCTTTCGGACCTGTGCCACTCGCTTAATTTTGTAGATGGCTCACTCTACCGGCCACTATTGTCCCATTGTTCACAATGCTTAAACCTAAAGCCTCGTTCTCATGTTCATGTAGTCTCGAGTCTTTCTCTCACAGAGAAACATGTACGTTAGACCCGTATTTTACCCTTCGTTGGACTAGGAGGGCTATTTTTAATGTTACCCGAAGATTAATCTATATGTTGTTAATTGGGAAAGGAAATGGTTTTTAGGTTGGGGTAATGATCATTATTTGTTTACCTAATTGGTTCCCTCTACAAATCTATATCCGATTCTTTTATAATAACTATAATATTTTTCCATAGTTTCTCATCATTAGTGTACAATAGTTTTTGGATTTTAGGGTTGTGTAGGTTAAATTTTTCTTCTACGAATTTTAGGAATTTTTTTAGGGATATGAATAGAAATCTCAAGTACTTTTTTCTGAAAAAGATATCTGAACTATAAGCTTTATTGTTTGCAATTTAACGGAATGAAGTAACAGAAAATATTTATGGGCGTCAATATGAAACTACTTTTTTACAGACTTCGTCTTCGAAAAGCATCTCTAGCTTATAGGCCATATAGAAAAAAAAGGCTATCTTTATAATAAGTAAGTAGAGCGTGGAAATAGAATACAACATGTACTAGAGTTTGGGCAAACTCTTTGTCGTAGTTGGAAGAGCTGGATATATGTAAAGGTTGCTGTTCTATACGCAATTAGGTATTAGTTAATTGTGTATAAATTGTGCATACATTTATCTATCCCTAAATAAGCGCTCTGTAATTTTGCGTTTCCCCTCAACTGCTCTCTCTAATTTATCTTACCGCGAGGGGAATGTTTCCCACTCCTCTGTATCGCAGTGTTTTGTCTATTCTGTCTCTGTCAAACACCTGTCTATGCGACTCTAGTGGGGATATTCCGTAAAATAGCACTATCTCTAATATAGCGCGACCAGACGTCCGCGTGCACTACATTACGGAGAGTTGACTGTAAATTTAAAATCGCGTTAGAGGCCACAGGCCTACGTTTATGCGTTTAAAGATTGAGAACAAGAATAAGTCAGTTCTGATCAAGATCTCTTCAGGGCATGTTGATAAGAATAGGTGTACTGGATACAAATTTTTTTGGGTCGGTCAGATTAATATGAGATTTCGCTCTTCACGCGTATCTCATGTATGCTAAATGTGACTACTGACACGTGATATTTATAGATTTGGTCATTTCGAATGGTCAATCGCAGAATAGAAATGGATCTCGTTGCATTTATCTTGTGCTTGCTGCGCAAAGGATCATTCTAAAATCTATTATAAGTCACTTTTTCAATCGGGATAATCGAACGTCTTCCACAGATTTATGATTGATCTCTCTATATATGTTGTACATGTTATAGTTTAAAAGAAAAAATCCTAAAAATTGTTTTTATATTTGGCCTCTCGACAGGAATAACCTCTTAACGCCGCGAAGATTCGAGTCCCGGAAGGAGAGTCTAAAGGTTAAAGTAGTGAACTGGTGATTAACTTAGAAGACCAAGTTCAAGTTAAATATTCCTATCCCCAAAATATCCTATCGTTGCACTACGCTATAGGTGGGTAAGATACTGTAATATTACGTTGCCGAGGGAAGGTCGTCGAGACAGTATTCTCGGATGTGCAAGACTCTAAAAGGACTTTGTCTGTTAATAGTAAGGAGTGACTTCAACGAATTGGAAGTCGCTTCGACAAAATTCGGCTTACCGATCGTTAATTATCTTCTAGCCTGGAGTGATAACACAGCTATCAGGGAAATGGCGTGTATGATTTTCGGGATTTCCACAGAGAGCGGCGGCTTCCCATGGTTACCTCATAGTAGTGTAGCGGAAGTGTGCAACGAACTGTGTGGAACACTACGTGACTCTGTGAATGCCTTTGTAGAGCAAAGTGTGTCTGCACTGCTGCAAGAAGAAAAAGATAATTTGGACCTGTTGTTTTATAATTGATTTTGGGAACTACTAAGCGTACCGATCTCAAGTGGGACTCACGTGGACCTACGGATGCATCAGAGGTGATGAAGATCACATCATCTATACCCTAAAATGGAGATATTTCTCGCCAACGAAATCTATTTCTACAATTGTGAATCGCACCTAGAGAATTCGAGAATTTGGTTAGCAATATTGAACTAGGGCAGGTTATGAGAAGGTTAATTATCATGACCTGGAAAAGTCATGAGACGCCATTGTAGGGTATTAAACACGTCGGGATTTCTATTGTAATATCCTTCGTCTATTGCGTTGTAATAAACGAGACAGTACAGCAGCGGTGTTATCATTTTACGAGTCCATTTGATAATTACATATCTTTCCCTCTCACTCTCTCTCTCTTCCGCCATTTCTGTTTAACCATTCTCACGTTTCCCTCTACCTTTATAAATTTGTTCAGAGGAAACTGCTGGTGATTGAAAAAACTGTTATGAAAAAGAATATAGTTAGTTCAGGAAAATCGTGCCTGATGGCCAATAAGGTTTTTTAAATTTCGGCATGTGGTCAATAAGCGGTAGGTTAGCACTTATTGTACTACAGTAATTTCTGACTTCTTTCTAGTAAGTGTGACAGGATTTTTTTGCTTCTACGACTCGTAATTCTGGTAAATATGAAAAGGACCGGGGATTTCTTAAAAATAGGGATCTCTGCAATTAAGCCGCTCCTCCTTCCTCAGCAAGTGAAGAAATCTTCACCTCTTCTAACGAAGAAATGAATTTCTAGGTAGTCAATGCCATAGAATTTGGTAGGTGGGCCAATTTTGGGGCTTTCCGACGAGGATCCAGAGGATGAGGAGTATTGGCATAAGCGCTCAAGTCGGCGGTTGTGGGAAACGTGGGTTGTGGAGTTCGATAGGAGGTGGTCGGAAGTTGCCATTTCCCAGGAGAGGGAGGTAAGGGAGTTATGGGTTCCAGGACGTAAAGCTCCTCTCGGTTGGCCTTGATTACCTCTTCGACCTGTAGGGCCTGACGTTGCCAAAGCTGCCATAAGACGGTGGTATTGTGCAGGTGACGCCGTTAAGATAAGTGCACCGTGTGCTGGAGGTAACGTTTCCGGCCTGCCCGCCTGGGCGTCCAGGAGAGGCTATGCTACCTGTAACCCGGTAAAGTGTGGATATAAGCAGGAAGACATGTGGAAACGTACCAATCAGGAAAAAGCACGAAGGAGCGTGCTGTTCGATGAAAAACACGACGACGGGACTTCCTTAAATAGGCACCGCAATTGTAACGAGAATACTCTGGAAAGCGAGAGTGGTACATCTGGTGAAGATATATTGTGAAGATAGTGTTTTTATTTGTGGATAAATCTTTAATGCTCGAATAACCTACACGATCCGAGGATAGGAGAGCTACTGACTTGATGGCCCGCGAACTCTACTTTTATATTGGGCCAGGTGGCGCGTCAATCGCATGCGAGGAGCGCTCGGTTACTCGGGTGGGAGGAATGCGGGCTAGGAACGCCAACGGCGCACCAATCAGGATGGAGCGATCAGTATGGCCCTCTTGAGTAGAATTACTTTAGCGTTTGTTAAAAGGAGTTCGAGCAGAGATATGTACGTGGCGGACAACACTGCAAACCCCCCTATGTTCTCTGGATCATGCAGATGCTCACCGGATGTTCCACCTAGTTGGTTTTCTAGGATGAGTGCTCCAATCCTGACATTCCTTCTCCGCGACAGCGCTTCGCCAGGCCCGTGGCTGGCTCTCTCGGGCCCCGTGGTAATCAAGTTTGTACTCTTAATGGACTCGAAGCAAAATGAAACACGCTCCCACGATGTAAATAAATAGAAATTCTTATTTTTAAAATCAGTCCAACGCTGTGCGAAACGCTCCGTAACCCTTTAGATCCCACGACGTAGTCTAAATTTGCCTATTTTTTGACGTGCAGCAAATGCAAGAGTGATCACAAGCTATACATTACAGTCATTTATTATCGAACCGTACCCACCACAATAATTGTTACCGTAGAATTCATTTAATGCACACCATAGAATTTATACCTGTTTTCGAATGTTTATTCAAAACAATTGTATATTATACGCATTCAATAATCATCATCAATGCAAAGTGCATACATATTTTCTTTCCTTCTATGATTACAGATATAGGGAAACATTGAGAATTGCAGATTTAGGACAACGTCAATGAAAATGTGTCATAAAAATTGTATGGCTCATATCATGAATTCTCAATCATTCCTTATATCAATTTCATAATATTACACAATAGCGTAACCCGAGTAAAAATTTGGTCAAACTGCCTGTTGTAACATCAGGTCCGAATTAGGTATCAGTATGGCATACCTGATCAAGATAGCCGGATGAAACGCGAATCCTGCCTGAATCATGCAACAGCACTACATTTGTAAATGTGGTTAATCTGAAATAGTCCACATCGCGCTAATATCAAGCACCGGTAAGACATTCCTGATTAGATTGGAATATCTAAACCTGGTTAAGGTGGTTCAATCACTAGAGCACTTCCGAGATATGGATCTGAATGTTGTATATATACAACCTTAAGCACTTGCTAAGAACATATGTTCTTATGTTCATATGAATACATATGTTCTTAGCAAAGTGCTTAACGATCGTGTGTACAAATTTTCAAAATTATTTATCGTCGAATTTACGAAATATATGGAATGAAAGTAACCAAAATTGTACTATCAAGAGACTCGGTCGATTATGGCGCCAAGGACAAGCAACCGGCTCTACAGAGCACAACCCGCCAAGATTCTATACCAGAGTCAACTCTTATACCTGTGTTTGGAATCAAATATCTTATGAACCACTATATAAGAGAAAAAGTTATTGATACATTCACTATAGGAATTGAGGGTTCTGAATCGATTGCCACCAAGATCAATACGATTGGTGTACGAGAGCAAGGCGTATTGAGATGGCGAGCGAGATGATTTTATTTTAGTTCCGTCGTCGTCGTCTTCGCACGTCGATCTACTTTTTTACATAACAGATGGCGCTGATTAAGACACGCGGTTGAATCTTGCGCGAAGTACAGGCAACCGGCGATACAGGCAAGGCTGCGAAGAATGATGTTTGTTTACGTACTTCGGCCCGTGCGTGCAACGGAGAGAGCACTACAGTGCGAGCGAGACGTCAAACCTTGGAGAGCAACACTAGCGTCATATTGCCGACTCGTTCGCACTAGTGCTTTGCGAAAAGGACGCAACGAGCGACGCTCCGGCGTTTCGCTCACACCACTGTATTCTCTTTGTTGCTCGCACGGTCTGAGGTACGTAAACAATGCTGCCCACTCTTCTCTCTTACCTTTACCATGCGGCGTCTACAAGCTGGATATCATTAATGATGCTTATGTCAGTGTACTTGTGTTTGAAATCAAAGAATAGAAAATATATTATGATATCTTTCAATAGAAAATATATTGTGACAAGTTATATTTCGGGCCGAGTAATAATGTATACATGAGCGCCCTCGTACTCTCGTGCGTCGCCGAATTCAGCGCTTAGCTCGCTCGCTTGCTGTTGGTCTTGTTGCGATGCAGTACTGATAAACAGTCTCACCAATACTAACACCTAATGATTCCAAGATTCGCTATGTGGCCCTCATTGAATAAAATAGTTGCAATATTTGTTGCTTTTTGAACTGTTGAAGTGCGGCTAAACGATGTTTCCAGTGCGAATTTCCATATCAAAGCATTCAAACTTTCGTTACTATTTTTATTGAAAGCACTCACATACTCACACTCACTTCTCTATTCGAGAATAGAATATTAGTTTTGTAGCTTCAGCAACTATTGAAGGCATTTCCAGTTTATGGTCATATTTATTTAGTGTCCCATTCGTCTTAGCCTGCTGCCACGTACAACATGAGTTTTTACCTTCTGGGCAATTTCCATGCCGAGGAACTTCATTGGCTTAAATTTTACGAGAATATATAGCCCGTACAGCTTTTTTTCAAATTTTCAACAGAATTAGAATTGCGGCGTATTGCAAGTCCATAGTAAGTAGTCAATTCGCCAATAAGCTTATCAATCAATTTTCCTTTTCCACCTCTCATGTAGGATTTTACAATAGGCCCTGCCATAGCCTAATAATGACGTCATAACAGCAACCTGTATTGGCCCAGCAATCGAAAAACTGTTGGAAGATAACTCAAGGCCCGTAATGGTCGACTGTACAGGCCCAATAATGGAATTCAATATAGGCCCAGTTACTCGGGGAAAAATTCAAGGACGGCCGCAGAAGGGTCGTTATCAGGTTAGCCGTAGTGCCTCATTAGGCAATGTTAAGGCAACCTGGCCAGACTCTGCCTTGAAATATAATGCGGTGATTGGTACGGTCGTGATCAAGGTGACAGGCTTGAATGCCTTGCGTATCTTGACGTATTTGCACTTTACTATCCTATCAACCCAGTATTGATCCTACGTCGACTGCCAGGCTCAATCACCCTGTATAATAAAAATTAATTTAAAAAAGTTATATGTATTTCGCTCGGAGGCAGGATTATGATTTCTGAAGCACCAAGCTTTGACGATGGATTTAGCATCACTGGGCCGAGATAAACAAAAGTTCACGAGTGGCAAAAGTCGATATCTCAATTATTCGAGGAAATATGAATTCTCTTAACACTAAGTTAATTTAGGAAAAACCCTGTTTCCACCGTAAATAGGATATATGCGAAACTTGAAAATCATCTTGTGATATACAAAGCATCGAGTTTGATTACGAATCCAAACTCAAATATCATCAGGATTTATAGCAATTTGAACATTGGAGTTCTAACCTAACCTAACCTAACCAAGCCTAGGTATTTACAAGCTCATCAGAGCAGCGATCTGTGTGTAGTCGGACTCGCTCGCTCTTCGACGATTCTTATTTATTTGAAAGAAGAAAGAAAAAAAGATAGATAGAAAGATAGAAGGCTTCCTCCAACAATAAAATTTGATAAAGTCTTAACCAACAACCGTGAATCTCCAATTAACGATGAAAGGACTCGTATCTTCTAAACTTGGCCGAAATTGTGGTTTTTTTACTCTTGAAAAAGTGTCTTTTGGTCGATAAATGAAAAACCCACCACCGAAACTTGGTTCCCCAGAAATCGTAATCGCCCCCGTTTGGAAATTTATCTATTCCCTATGTCTCGCTGTTGGTATTGGTCCCTTTGACTATTCCTTCGTACAAACTTTTGTAACTGTTCTCATGAGACCAGAATAGGTATACTATTTTACATGTCATATAGCTTAGTACGTTTAATCTGAAACTGTAACATTTTCCTTGTATTCAATCAATAGGCAACAGGACTTAAGAGCCAGAGATCAATTTTCTTGCGAAAAATAGAATAACAAAACATATATTCTGAATTACTCATTAAAATAGAAGACTGATGGAGATCGATCGAAAGACAATCTATAATATTAACTAAATGAACATGAACCTCAACTATCAGTGAACTTGATAGTGTAATTATATTTATCATTTCTCTACACCTCGTTCAACAGTGACCATCGAATGACCGTGAGAAATACTTAGAGATAAGATTATGTATTGTTTGATTTTATATTATTTTATTTGATTATATTATTATTCCCTTCGTAACCAGGAATAATGTCAAGTATAATTATATATGGTTAATCTGAATAATTGTATGCGACAAGTTTGAAAAGTGGATAATAGTATATTAATGTGAGAGTATGAATGTGGAGGTTATTGTGTATGAAATTTTATTAGCTGATAAGTGCATATAAATAGACGGAAACATACACATTAAATTACGAATGTCAAAAAAGTAAAATTATGAATCAAGTGCAACAATATCCTACAGTTACATATTATTGTATTAACTATAATAAGTTGTACGAAACGTGGGCTGTTCATAATACATTATATGTTTCTTTATAGGTGTTGACCGATTGCAGCTAATTAAAGTAGTCAGTCTTTACTTGGCTGCAATGGGTCGATATTTCCAAAGGAACAAAAATAATGATCAATTACGTCGTTCATTTAATGTAATTTAAATGATCGTAATCAATGATCAATATAAAGAAACAAGTCAGTATTTTTATATATAATAATTGGCGCTGCGTCAACGGCCAAGACACAGCAAACAATCGATTGCCATTTACTAATCTAAACTGTAAAAATGTTGGGTATATAGTGATGGCCCAAGCACGGCGCAATACCAGCTACCGCTGATTAAAATTGGTAAAACTCATGGCAAAAGTCATTGGCTATATAACAGTGGCCAGTGGTGGTCTGGTATTGGCAGCCATTACTCAGAGTGCACACATGGCCATCAAAAATGTCCCAAAGACGGCCCAACGCCGGCTAGCCAATGCTTGGTATATTATTGGTACCTATTAATGGACCAAATATTGACCCTGTTGCTACCTCTGGTATATCCTACATGGGTGTTGCGATTATTTCACTTTAATTCTGTAGAATTCTCGTAGTTGGGTTTACGACCTATTAAACACAAACAAATATTTTAATAATCAAGAAATGTGAGTATTTTAAAAATAATTGTTAAAAATAGACATACATGCGTGTATCTGAGAAGAATTATTATTATGAATCGTTAAAACGTGTAATTATAACGTGTTCCTGTCTGTCATCTCTTAAGTTACGCTTTTACCCTAGAGACAAAAATAATAATTGTTTACGACTATTGTCATGTAGCATAAAGCCTTTCAAGATTCAATGTAATGGTTTTTATCAGTACAATTTTACTAACTTATTTTTTTATACTCTAATCTTTTATCTACCAATATTGGGTTAACTGACGATTGCACGCAAGTAGTAATAGATCCGTTATAGCGAGACTTGGGCGTGGCCTAAGTAGGGGTGGGGGTGAGTCCCAACTGTTTAGCGAATGAAATTTTTTCGTTTCAAATTCCCAGGCTCTAAAACTTTTTGGGTCGCTAGGATTTCTGGAGACTTCAAATTTTCGGCTGGTAGTGTTGGCCCGTGTTTCGTAGACAAAAAGTTGTAAAACCCCATAGCCGTAAATCTGTCAATATTCGCAGAGTGTTGCATACCACAATTTGACAACGACGACCGATGCCTACAGAGATAATTTTTACGAC